>VDFB02000008.1:583922-610507 GCA_007258455.2 Sequoia sempervirens | reverse complement strand
AAACAAACTGATAAGACATGATGCTATAAGTGAGAGAAGTTTGTGCTAGTTTTATATGCTCATCCATACTATTAGAAGGAAGTGATCTTGACCCCTCTCCAACAAGCATTGTTTGAACTTGGGTCTCCTCCCTAACTTCAAGGTCCATGTGTTTTTCAACGGATTCGTTTGATCCAATATCTAGATTTGGCTCAACTCCAGCTTGAGGAATCCCTAGAGCATAAAACATAAAAATAATGAGAACATTGAAGTGATGAGAAGAAAAGACCAAAGACATAAAACAACTACATGCACGTGTATGAAAACAAATCCATAAATGCATAACCAAGGATAGGATACACATACGTCAAATTCCATGCCAAGCATCAAAGTTTGAGGATTATGCATACAAGTGACTTAAAACTTTTAGGCTAGTGATATAGCAAAGGAAACCCTTAGAGTATAACAAGGTGGTCCAAAGAACCCCAACAAAATTGGGCTATAAGATGTTTCAAGGTTTCAAATAAATTTCCAATATCATGCTAAGATGAAAAAAGTTAAAAATTTATGGGACATAAAACACAACCCAAATAATCAAATAAAACCAAACACAAATATTGAAACAAAAAGAATTGGCTTAAGGAATTGGAGTCAAGGATCAGATAAGCATTGCAGCTTGCATGACCAAGATGACTTGAGGACATTTAAAAGTATTTATAGTCATTCAAGTGCAATAAAACTTGAAAGTTTTAAAAAGCACAAAATAAGTTCAAAATGAAGAAGAAAAGAAAGACAATATAAAAACAAGACCTAATAAAAATGAAAAGGAAACAAAGAAACAAAAAATTTAAAGGAGAGTCTTTATATTGTCCAAGAAAAATGAGACATATGTGCAAGGAAAACAAATCTCTCCTATTCTTTCAATTAGGATTTCTTGGTCTTGGATGTATATCTCCACAATGAAATCTTACAAAAACTTCAAGATGGATAATTGTAAACTAATAGGTACTCCAATAAATGATGGTAAGAAACCTTCAAAATAAATGTGTGTTAAGACATAATTTGAAGAATAATCTATCGTATATAACTATTATTCCTTGGCACCATATAGCTTGAGTTTTGATGTATACATGTGTTAGTCTCTAGAAAACCCGACATTGCATTGGCTTTAAGTATAATTTGAGTTCTAATTTTCAAATAATTCTAGAGCTTATAATTGGGCATTTATTAAAATATTTAAAAAATATTTTTAAGGAACTATTGATCATTAGATCAAATTCAATGGGAGTTTAGAAAAATCTTAAGCTAATTAGATGTTGCAATGTAGATTGGATAGGGGATATTGATCACCAAATATCAGCATTAGAATGCTACTTCACTGTACATGAAGGTGTAGTTTCATGAATAATTAAGAAAAAATAATAGTTTCTTTCAAAGTGAAAAGTTAGAATATATAGGAATTCTGGTAAGCCATAAAATAATTAATGTGGTTGAAAAATTTATGAAAATCAAAGTGGCATAGTGAGGGACACAAAATTTAAGGTTTCATTGGAGAACTAAGCATTTATTGAAGTACGCTATCATTTTCTTCATGAACAAAGTAAAGAGAAAATTGTGTAGATGCAATACTCAACAATCATAATGTGATGACAAAAACATTAAACAAAGGTATTGGTAAAAGATAAGTGTAAGGTTTGTAGGGAAGGATTTAATGTACAATATTTTAGTTTAAGAGTACACTATAAGTTGGGGTATTGTAAGTTGAAAAATGGTCATACATTAAACATTTCTGATTTTAATAAGAAAGCCAATGCAAAATGTATGCACATACAAATTTATGTTTAGGTGTACTAACCAAATTATTGGGTGGAGTAATGCACATTATGGATTCCATCCCATCAAATGAATACTCATGTTTTTTCAAAGTAAAAGTCCTAAACACACACTTGAGAGTGAGAGAGAGAAGAAACAATCATGTACCTTGTTTCTTTCTATGATAATTTTCCAAGTTTTGTTCACGCCTCTTTTGTTCTTCTTCTTTTGACAATTTTTGTTGAGACACATGTTTTCTTTTTCTTTGTTGTCCCATTTTCTTCTTCAACTTAAAGATGATTCAAAACAAGTCTTCTACCAACTTAGTTAATTTCTCCTCCAAATTTTTCCTTGATTGATAAAAATGAAAAGTTGTCAAGCTCCAATATTTGCCTTGATCTATTTAGGATCTAGGACAAATTGCTTATAGAATGCTTAACGTAAATGATCACTTAATACAATGCTCAAATGAACAAATTAACACAATATAATTGCCAAGATAATGAATTGAAAAGAAAGAGAGAAAATAAAGAGGAGAACAAACACAACTTGAACAGAGCGAAAAGGAGTCTGTTTGCACAAGTTACGGCCAGTCAAACTTTCAGTCAAACTGCCATCAGGGGTCATCTAGAAGGTGAAAAAAATGATCATCTCAAAAATCAATGAAAGTGGCATCAAATCGGAGGGCTCGTCGAGACGATTCCGGCAATGCTCATTTCGTTGAATTCCGACATCGTATGCTCAAGATATTGGCAGTCAAAGTTCGGTTGACTTGAGGGTATAAATGATGACGTCATCATGCTGATGTGGTAGTCCGTACTGTACAGATGATGACATGGACGAATCCTCAAGTCAAACCTTAAGTTATACTCAGTCAAACCTTAGAATACTCCGTTATCAATTGCGTTTGTTCTCCTCTTTATTTTCTCTCTTTCTTTTCAGTTCATTATCTTGGCAATTATATTGTGTTAATTTGTTCATTTGATCATTGTATTAAGTGATCATTTACATTAAGCATTCTGTAAGCAATTTGTCCTAGATCCGTTTACAGATCATGCCTCCTTGATAAATGTGCAAAAACTTCTTCTCCAAAATCTGTGCTCCAAGTGATATAAATGAGAATTAATCTTGCAATTTGATATCCAAAATAATGAAAAATAAGCTTCTATTTATATGCATCAAGGATGGGAAAAAAATTATTCTAGTGTACATGGAATAACTAGATCCTAGTTTAAATGAATCAAGTAGTAAACAAACAAGTTATTTCATTATGGAGTTTGTTGTTATTTAATTCATAGGTATGAACAACATATCTAGTAATTTTAGAATTTTGTTAAAGTGTCAAAAATGTACATTAGAGGTATAATTTGAATTGAATTTTCTTAATTATATTTTGAATTGAATTTCGCTACTTGTCAAAAATGTATAATAGAGGTATAATTTGAATTGAATTTTCTTAATTATATTTGAATTGAATTTCAAGTTACTTGTCAAAAATGTATAATAGAGGTATAATTTGAATTAAATTTTCTTAATTACATTTGAATTGAATTTCAAGTTACTTGTCAAAAATGTATAATCTAGAGATATAATTTGAATTGAATTTTCTTAATTATATTTGAATTGAATTTTAAGTTACTTGTCAAAAAGATTATATCTTGCTCTCAACTCAATGGTTCATGTTTCTTAAGTCATTTAAAAATATATATTTATTGTGATCAACATGAATGAACTTAATTATAAAGTGGCATTGATTTCCCTAAAATTCTACTAGAGATCAAATGTATATTGAATAAAAGGAAATGTAAGTTGTAAGAGATCATAAAATAAGAAAACATGTATGTATATTGAATATTTAAAGCAAATGCATACATATATTATGTGTAAACATGTTTAAACCATAAGAAAACACATGTACATACATGTAAAGGGATTCAATGTATAAACATAACACATATTATAAGCAAAGAGGCAAATGTATGAATATATCATATAAGAAAATATATGTACATATCATATAAGCAAAATGTAAATTAAAGATCATCAAATGTCGAATACTAAAGATCAACAAATAAGCAAATGTATGTATATCATATAAGCAAATGTAAGTTAGAGATCATCAAAACTCAAATACTAAAGATCATATAAGCAAATACATGTGGTAAAGATCATAAATCTAGTGTTCGTGGCCTAATATGAATGTCTACTCCTAGTCGAATGGCCATCTGAATGAGAACGGTCCTGCTATGATGGATGTGTTTAGCCCTACAAATAAAATTGTGTATAGGATGTGTTAAATACATATAATTTATATTAAACAAATTTTATGAAAGTTATTTTTAAATGAACTTGTATTTTTAAATATCAATCTAGATCTATGCATACATAAATATTGCATGTACATATACACGTGTGATTTTATAAAAATGTAAAAATCACATGTCCACTGGCAATAGATTCATCCACAGAGTCACGTCAATCATGCACATAATCTGGACCAAGGCTAGGAGTGATATGAGGTATGTCCACCTATAACAATATATATACATATATATATCAACTTACATGAATATCTAATTAAAAAATAAAAATAAAAATAATGAAAAAAGAATTGAAACATGCACATGCACACATACATGCAAATCATCTGATATTGGATGACCTAAGTACTTTGAAACGGTCGCCTCCGCCATATCCACAAAATGGTCAAGCGATGAATCAACATCTTCATCCATCCAATCTATCCCAAGTCGTGCCAGAAATGATGAATGTAGAGGACTATGAAGGTGAGATGGCATCGGCGATGATGAACTAGAACCAATCAACATATCAGTAAAACCCATAGTCTGTGCAGCTGCCGAATGAACTATAGGTGGATCTTGATGCACACTAGTGCTCGGCTGAGAGTGATGGGATCATGGAACTAAACGACCTCTGCATCTCAAATGATCTCTAACATGCTCTATACCATCCCATTGTTCTGATGCAATGTGGGCATATGCCTCCAAAGTGTCCTTAGCCAAACAATGCAGTCATGCTTACATTCTAGTAAATTCATAAGTGTGTAGGAGTAGGGATGTCAAACTATAAAAGGATCCATGGTGGTCCAACAGGTTGAAAATGGCATGGGATTGGGAATGTCCGACATCAAATACTAACCTACACGATCATCAGATATCCTAGTGGTGGCACGCAATGTCACCTACAAGGTCAATTGCTTCCTTTTGGGAAGCAACGACAACCTCATCTGCTATGGGGGCTAGAGCTAGGGTGAGAGCAGGAGACCTTCACCAACCAATACCCTAAACATTGGGGGTGGTCTATCTGCCGACGATAGGTGGGCCTATCAACAATCCTACCACGCCCCTGACCAACATATGGTGGAATGTCCAGGTAGTTAACTTTGAGGCCCAAATGGACCTCAACATACAACTGCTGAACAAAATACAATGGAATTTGGTCATTGTTTGGGTATAGACCATGTGCTACAAGAAATCGTGGGTAGATCAATGAGGCCATAGCATGATCTAATACATCTAAAGTGACCCGGGTATCCCTAACCTTGCCACACATTTTGATAAAATGGAAAATATGGTTTTATCATTTCTTTGGTGACACTATTCCAGATGGTTTAAGGGGAACGTCAATATGTAATTTCCGAGATGCAGAAAGAATAGCAGCTACTCTATCTAGGGAATATGCACTATTCCTCTCAAGTTCATCTTTAAGTTTTTCTAGACTATCCAATATTAACATGCATGGTTCACTATATATCCCCGGGTTTGCACCCTGTGCTAATGAATCTCTCAACTTTTTAATCTCATTAGTGGTATTTCCAAACAAATTTTCTGCAGGTGGAACATCTTAATTTTCCATGTTATATATGTATGTACACCTAAAGAAGCAATGAGACCTTGGTAAATAATATATCTAGATATAGAGAATATATTTATCTAAAGCAGTTCTAATAATTCATCTACTCATCAATAATATTTTCATACCATTAATAATTTAAAAAGAATTGGAAGACAACTATAATCTATAACATAGCATCCTTAAATAGTTCAAATTTTAAATGAAACAAATGAAAGAAAGAATAAGAAAACAAAGATTAGTGTAAAATTTAGTTTGAAAATAATTGTATAAAAATATCTAATCTAATAGTTGTTAACATAAAATGAACTTCAAAAATATATCATGTAAGGGAAAAAAAAAGTTCTATTGCCTCATTGAACCTAAATTTATGTAGTTATGACATGTCTAAAATTAAGAATTCACACCTGTGAATATCAATATTCCATAAGAATCTCATAAAGAAGATGAATTTTAATGGAATAATATAAAAATCCTCTCCATATGAGGTCGAATTTTATCATTACATTATGAGTGAATCATCTCAATTATATAGCCAAGAACATCAAAAAATTATAGATTGGAAAGCAAAATAATCACATTTATCATATTTTTATATGTATAAAGTTTAGATACCATCAAACTATTTAAACTTATAGATTGCATAAAGCTATAAATTGAATCATTAAAACTAATTTATTAAGAATCAAATCTAATAAAATTTGACTTCATATTGCATACTTGTTATAAATATCTCACTAATCCAACCATACATTTTATATATGTTAAAAAATATATAATTGTTATGCCCATAATTTTTCACTAGAAAAACCCCAATAATTTTTTTTTGAATCCTTTAATTACGCTAATTAATGCTTTAAGCATTTATGATGCAACAATAACCATCTCCAATAGAATTAACATCCTTTCTTTAATTAATTTGTTGGTTTAACTTGCTAATGTGATACTATTATTAATGCATCTCACTATTAACTATACTTTAAATATTAAATTTTCAAGTATCACAATTTAATGGTTACACTAATAATATTCTCATTATAATGGTTATGTCATTGTAACCCACAATGAGTTGTTCCTACTTCTATTTCTTGTTGACAGTAAGGTCAATATGGTATTATGATTATTAGGATAGTTCCTCATGACCCAATGATGGCATTTAAAGTACTAAATATGTAACTTTTGATGGTAATAACAACATGAATAATTATATGGTTTGCATTTATTTATTTATTTATTTTTCTCTCATATTTCAACATCTATAAAAGGTTTTGCCAAAAATGCTATCCAATTATCGACAAGAATCTTAATCTATACCATTATTTTGAGTTTGGTTTAATAGAAATTGAAAAAAATTATAATCATAAAAAAAACAATGAATAAACTAAGGATCATTTTAACAATGGTGAATTAGTGCCTAAAGATTGGCCTAAAAAATTACAATATTCAACATTCTCATCAAAAATTATATATGAAAACTAAGGATCACTTGGTTATATATATTTTCATAGATTTAAAATTTGAATATTTATTACTATAACATGTTCGTTACAATTAGATTTTTAAATAATATTGTAATAATTTATTATGTGTTTGAATTTTTTTTTGTGGATTTTAATGTTTTTTTTTAAATTTAAGTTAGAGTAAGTAGAATCTAATGAGATACCTTAAAAATATTCAAGTTTTATAATTTAAATCTCCCTCTTATATAAATATAGTTTTTTCTAGTCTTACAATTTCTTGTGTCATCTGTTCAATTATTTTAGCTATGGATTTAGCCACAATCTTGTAGGAGGTATTAAGAAGAGTAATTAGTATCCACCCTCAAATAAAAAAATATTATTTTCCTTTAGGAATTAATTTATCAACCCTTGATTAATAGAATTTAAATGATGGATCCCTTTGATAAAGCTACTTTTTATACCTCATAGAGTCCTCCTTGATGAATGGACATATTGTTTTAAGGAATTGAGTAGCTAAACCATCTATTCAAAGACTTTTTGAGTATTCAAATTCTTCAAGGAAATATCAACCTCCTCAAGGGTGAATAAATTATCTAAATGTGCCTATTTTTTGAGACCAATTATTTTGGGTATGCAAGTGCCAATCAATTCCTCAACTATATCTTGAAGTGGATCTCCTTCAACTAGATCAATTAAAAATTATTTGTAATGTTGGAGGAAAATGGATTTAATATCATTAGAGTTGTCATGGAACTACCTCTCTTGATCAATGATAGATATTATCCACTCTTGAGAATGTAAGTATGTTCAAGATAACTAAAAAATAATTTGTATCCCTTATATCCTTTCATCCAATGTAATCCTATCTCTTAATTGAGATTGTAACAACCCTCTTCTTAATACTCAAGTAATCTCAAGAATTTACTAGAAGGTAAATAAACTTAGTAAACATGAGAGATAATTTTTTTTTTTTAATTAAAACATTTGTATAAGAACAAGAATAAAGTATAATCTTTCTAAATAAATTCAAACTTGAATTCACATGTATTTGTAACTAGAATCAAGATAATTCCTTACAATATTCATTTATATCACATAAGATACACTTAGTATAAAGAATAGTCTTACCTCATAGGTTTTGATTGTCGTAAGCCAGAACATGGAGTTCAATGCATCTGGAATGTTGATGTCGATCTTCACAAGACTCTATGAGTCTTCTGCTACAGAGGGAGAGCATCATTCTAGTGATTTTCCTCCAACCACAGACTCAAATGGTCCCCTCGCACACTTCCTAACTAGAAGTGCCCCGGCCCTTCATGAAGGATATAGATATAAGGAATTGTCAAGTTTCACCATCTGAGTCCTAGTGATGTGTCCTACAAAACTCAATCGACCATACAACTCTAGATCCCTTCTAGCTAAGTATGATCATTCTGATTGGTCGTTCCATCTAGACACACACCTCTGACTCGTCTTAGAAACTATCTCATCCTATAGTTTTTCTTACTTTATTTGGTATTATAGGCTCAACTAGTCTGTATAGAAAAACCATTCTAGTCAATCCGACTTAGAATTAATCATAACTCATTCTAAACATGTAATGTAAAGATTTAGATATTTCAAACCTTTTCAAAAGTCCCTTATTGCATTCTTGCAATATCTAGGGTTTATGATGTCCTGTCATTTACTACAAGATTCAATACCCAACATCTCAATGTGTTTAATTGAGTTTCAACATTATCGAGTTGCTACATTATCAAGACTCTCTTAAAGTGTTATAAAGACTTCCTGTCTTTCTCTAAAGTTTTCTCGACCTTTCACTATCAATCAATATACATATATATATATATAGATATATATATAGATATATATATATATATTCACAATGTCATATCTGACATAAGAGTTACATATTTCCTATATCCTCCTTGATTTAATACTAGGGTTTAGCTTCTCTAACCCAATACATGGAAATATCAAACATCCTTGTTCTCCATAGATAATAGCAATAGTGAAGCAAAACATAAGAGCAATTACTTCTAGTCTACCCAGACAACTTAGCATTTCTCAAATTGACATTTCATATAACATTAATAAGCATGATATCTGAGGAATATCCTCATTGATGTATATATATACCTTAACGAGTGTCGTTATTTCTCATAGCTAGTACTTTGACTAAGTTCAATCCTTCAACCTTAATAGGTTAGATTCGTAAGAGACAATAAATTGCTTCCAACTTCCTTGTCTACTCAATTTTATTCACATTCAAATAAGGAAAGGGTATAAACTCATATGATTATCATCCTTTACATAATTATTTTGCATATACCTATAACAACAATCTCAAGTACAATAGACATGTAGGTTGAGTTTCGGTCTCCCAACATCACCTTCTCGAAGTTGGTTACGACATTGATACCAAGTATTGGAATAATGAAATTCCTTTATACACATAGTTCTAATAAGTTTAATCATTCATATATAATTAGATCCATATTTTTGATCTCATACTATGTCTATACCGTTGAGCTGATTAAAAAGTCTCATTCTTGAAATAAAAGAGTATTTGAATATGTCTCCTAGCATACCCATCCTTGAGAGGGTTTAACATAAGAAGAAAGATGCTTATCATAAGGTCGACTAGTTTCTTATTCTTAAAAGCACCTAATACCAAAGGTTTGGCTTAGGATCATTCCCATAATAACCTTAGCTCTTCGATGGGAATCTATCCCTTCCTATAATTTAGGCATCCCCTCAATAATCTCAAAATATAGTTAGAGCAATAACTCAATCTCAAACTAGATTGTCAAGATGTAGGCAATAAATAATATATCCTATTATCTTAAATAATCTTTCGCTATCATGCCACATCAACACCTCAACCTTATATGACATAGAGACAATAAAATTTTGGCTCTAAAACATGCAAGACTGAATAAGTCTTCGGCCAAGGAAAATTACATTTATTTTCAAAGCCTATCGGCTAGACACAGTCACAATAAAACATTCAAGTATGTTGGCCCATTTCAAAACAAGCAATGGTCTATAAATAGATTCCAGATAATAAATTTCTTAAATAGATCAACAAGGCTTATATGTAGCGAACAAAGCTTATACCATAACCATTATTCACAGTAAAGTGATCTCACCTCTTACCGAGCCATAATTTTATCCAAAAATGGCCTTCTCTTTCAACATCTCACCTTCTCTACCCATCGTTCTACTTTCCAAGAGCATGCATGATATTCCACTCCCTTATCTCGATGGTGAAAGCCTTCTCCTCCTGTCATGCCATCATGCGATATCAAGACTTTGATCTAACAGTAAGCATTAGCAACTGCGCCTCCTCCTTTCTTTGTGTTAAGCATCATTATTTTATATGGTTTCTCCCTTGTGGAATACCTCCAGACTGGGATCCCTCAAACAAGCACTCTTGATAGCTTTCATAAGCATTAGAGAATAGTCTTCTCACATGGTATCAGAGAATAATTTCCCCGATTTCTTCTCCTCTTTTATCTCCTATGCTGGCCAAGAGACCTGCTTCTTCCATACGCTAGCCAAGAGACCCATTTCCCTAGACACTGGTGGGGAGATTCCTCTAAATGACCATGCTCCATGTGTTCCCCCCAAAACCCCCAAGCCCATCACCAAAACAATTGAGTAATTGTCTTTTCCCCCCGTAACCGCCTGGAGTTAGAGGGTGATATTTTAGACTCCTCTGAATACTCGCTATCTCCCCCAACACAAAACAGTTACAATAACTAAATAACTGAATTCCCCTTCATAAGCCCATCTATTCACAAATTAGAAATGATGTTTATCCCGTCCACACTGTTCCATGATGGTTAAAAACTATCTCATTTCCTGACGTCCACACCATTCCATGATAGTTAAAAACTATCTATTCTCCTGACGCCTCCACTCTTGTGTAACCGTTTCATGATCGATAGCTAAGGGCCACTACTAGTGGTTGCAACAATACTCAGGCATGCGTGGGTAACTCAACGAGTGACAAGGAGCAATTGATGATCATACCATCATGGTTACAAGCTAATAAGCATTGAGATTTTGTTGATATTAGCATAATGATATTAACTATATATATATATAGAACTATCACCTCATAACACTATGTCACGACCTAAGGGATCAGTGTAAGGCATATAAACTATGCAATTTCATAAAAACATAAAAGTTAAAGTCATCAACAAAGATTCTAAGAGTTGAACAATTTTCATCAAAGCAATTTTACCTTCTTAAATAAAAGTTGGATCCTATCATTTAACTCTTGGCATATGTAGCCATTTCCAATTTTCAACATATATCTTAACATAATAATACTTTAAGAAATATTAACATCATGGGAAAGGTTGACAGCATAGGTCGTTACATAGTCTAATTGGCACTTCATCGAAACAAATGAATTCAACGATGATCATAAATGATCAACATCCAAATGTAATATCATAATGAGAGTTATTAAGTAAAAAATGTTTAAAGATTGAACGCACATAAATGAAAATCATTCGAGAATTAAGAGTTGGTAACACCATCCTACATGATCTATGACATTGATCTTTTTGTTGTCTCTCGGTCATATTTACCCCATAAAATGAACTCAAAGATGATCATCATAATGACTTTCTTTTGCAAGGAATCGGGCTATCATATTAGTTCCCCCAACTTATTAATCCAATAAAACTATTATCAAGAATATAGACAATAATGAACACCCAATCATGCAAATGAGGTCACAACATAAAATTGTTATGACATGAGAAGTGACATATTCAACATAAAGTTGTCTCAATTGCAAAACAACTAAAGTTCAACCTTGATGACGTCACTATCCCCAAAACGACTAGGTTGACGTTAAGCAACTAGACATAGACTTAAGATGGTGACAACCTATTCTATTCCTCGTATCTTTTCCCTTCTCTTTGATGATACTCTCCCTCCCTTTCTCAGAGGGTGGAAACCTGTTTTTGGAATGCAACTTGCAATCAACAACACAAGATTAGTGTTTTAGTAATCATTTTCATAATCCTCATGAGATCATCACATCTTGACAACTTTTAAGCACATGTCAAATTTTAGTCAAATAAACATGACTCATGAAAACATTGATTTTTCTAGCCATTTTAACTAAACGTCAAATCATTGAACATGCATAATCATCTACTAATTACTTCAAAGTAAAAAGTAAAACATAGTTAAAGTTAGGGCTGTAACAGAGATCCTCTACCACAATTAAGTTCAAATCTTCTAAGTTTTATTTCAACGAAAGAAACCACTCATTGTAGAAAAGTTATTAGTAAGTGCTAAAGCCAAAACAAGTTTTTTTTTCTATTTGGATCCATATTTTTTTTCCATTCTAGATCTCTTTCTAGCCATATTCTTATTGTAAGATCATAGTAAGGTAGTGTGCAATAGATTTAATCACATCATTCCACAATTGTATCCACTTACCATTTTTTTGAGGTCTAGGAACATCAACCAAAGGGATACTAGGGAAGCTAAGGTGGTCTAATTTGATTGAGGTGGGAAGTGTTGAGCTTGAAGGATAGATTATTAGGTATGAGGAATAAGAAGTTTTGAAAAATTTTAAAGAATTGGAGGGGTAAGGTGAGATAGGCATTAGAATCCTCACAGCCAAGTGGGGGTGCTCGTGGAGAGGGAGGTTTGAAACAGAAATGTTCTAAGTTTTAGCTGTTCTCTCTAGTTTAGTCCGCTGGTCCAGTGATGAGTATGGAAAGGTTTTGGTTCATAAAATGGGACCGAAACCCCTCACAGGCTCTCGGAAGTTTAGGATGGAGTAATTCCAATCATTTTGCGAGCTTCAAGAACTGAACTAACTTGTATCTTGTTTTTTTCCCACCGGCTAACAGCTCCACTCCCGTAGTCATTGAGTCTTAGGGAGGGCTTAAAAACTGATTCACACACCTGAGGATAGGAAAACAATGTGGAAAAATTAGAATTAGGTATTCTCGGATTGAAGGAAGCACCAAGTACCAAGTTAGATCCACTCCCTCAATAGATGATAAACTGTCCGCGATGGTGACTCAACCCGCATCCTAATATTTTGATTTATTTTTCCTCATATTAGGAAAACAGGTGACTCAAAATTCTTGCGGCTTTAGAAGTTATTTGTCATTTGTTGAATGCTTGGGAGGTCTCAAGATGTTCCAAAGAGAATGAGTAATATCAGTTTAGAAGCCAAGAAACCCTCTTATGACATTTAAGAGCATGACTATATAATATTTACAGTAAAGTATTGACCAACATTATGAAAAATCATAAGAAATCTTTTAATGGGTTTGAATATATCAAAGTGGAATACACAAATTTTGGTTGAATTATTTTCACTCATGGTTTCAATAAACCACTTTTAATGTATAGTTTCAAAACATCCCATTTATTAGTGCTTGAGTATATAATATCACATGATTCATATGATTGGCTTGTAGGTATTCTTAGTGCTTGAGTATATAATATCCCTTTTATTAGTGTAGGAATATTTTTACACCACTAATTTATTTCATTTGGTATTAAGGCTTGGTCATCTTACATTCTAGGTGTTACGGGTATAGTTTTTTTGTACTAATCTTGGAGTGAGTGGGACCTTGCATAAAAGAAAATTTTGTTGTAGGAAAAATAGCATCTGTGTCAGGGAAAAAGATGTGGACATTTATAATAAAAAAAAATTTAAGCAAAAGTGGGAGACCACTTAAAATTTTATTTATATTTAATATTTTGTACATATAGCTAGTTCAGGCGGACATACTGGTGGGAAAGAACCAGCAAGAAAACCCCCAGTTGCAGTCCAAGTAACAAATTTTACAAAATATCAAAAAGACCAGTGAGGTCCCAGTACAAATGACCAATTGTCTGATTACAACGTTACATAAGCACATTGGTTGAATACATCAGTACATATGCACATTCTCTTATGCACCCAAAATACCCAAAAGAATACATCATACTAGATATACCCGTGACTCGAATACATAACACTGGAGATTAAAAACCTTACTAAACATAAGACTGATAAGCTGGGAAGCCACTTTCAAAAAGATGCAAGATTTTCCACCAACATGTTGAAAGCCATTAATCGAGCTTTCTTTTGTTTCCACTCGTTTACCTTTGTGTTGGCGATCATGCTCAAAAGAAGGTTTTGATTTGTTAATATCAAGCACATAACGATAACAAAATTTATTTTTGGATGAAGATGGAAGTTGCAAATCATGAATGCAAACATGACTTCTCAAGAAAGAAATGGCATGATATTTTCTTTTTAAATCATCAATCTCCTCCATGGAAATGGTAGATCTGTATCTTTTTAGAACTTGGTAGAGATGTGAAGAAGTTTCATGCATTGTGGATAATAACATGCCTTGGAATATGTCAGCATACCTCTTCTTATGAAACAAAACCTTCTTTCAATAATTAACATTATAAATTAATACTTGGCTCACATTGTATAATCACACTAGAAACCAACAATGGAAGATTGAGAGTCTCAACTAAGAATTCCACCTTATAGATAACATTCATACTAGAAGCCAACAACTAAACACCAAATTTCATAAATAAAGAACTTTCATGTGTTCTATATCATGCCTTTGAGGGGTCCACAAGTACCAGGAGCCTTTTGAAATCCTTCTCCATCTAAACGCATCCATTCTAAGACCATTGAGAGGTGGGTATACAATATGAGTCAAGTATTAATTTCTAATGTTAATTATTGAAAGAAGGTATATAAATTATTTGAGCATCTTAATTCTCATACATAGTTACATCTTAGTCAATTTCTCAATGTATGAGTTCCATATATTTGTAATTTTTTCTTAATATAAAAACATATTTTATTTCATTAATTAAACTATCTATTCCATGTTACAAAGGATGCTCTTATTTTAAATTATAAGTATAGAATTCAAAATTAATTAGTAATTTTCAAGATAGAGTACACACAATTTCTTTAGTTAAAATAAAATAATATTCTTATTTCCATGTGAGAGTTATGTAGAATGGTAGCTTGATGTCTTGAAAATATTTCTTTCATGTACATACTAAATTTTTATCATTACATTAAATGAGTGAATCATCTCAATTATATAGCCAAGCACATAAAAAATTTATAGATTGGAAAGAAAAATAATCACACATTTATCATATTTTTATATGTATAAAGTTTCTACTATCAAACTATTTATACTTATAGATTAAATTAATTTTGAATTTGGTTATTTGGGTTCAACATGTCATGCTATAGGATTTTCTTTTATTTTCACCATGTTGTCATGTGTAGGTAGCTATGTATTTTATAGGTTTAATAATTTTAGAGGAAGGCAAGGTTGAACAAAATGCATAAGGATGAGATGGAGCCTTGTTTACCTTAGGATTTCGTTGAGGCTCCCTTTGAGCATAATCAAGGGGTGGTTGGTCCTCTTGTAGACATGACTAATTTAGAAGGTCTTGTCAAGAGAAATTTAGAGGAGATTGGTAGAGACAAGAATCATGTTATAGATGTATTAGTTGGAGTTCATTGCCTCTACCATTCTCTTGAATTGCAACATTCACCTCTTGGTATTTCTTCTAATAATTTAAAAATATGAAGAAGGTTCAATTTTTGAAGATTATAGGAACCCTTTATTCCCTTTGGTCTCAAGTTTGGAAACTAAAGATTAAAACTCCATTACAAACCTCAACTAGGTTCATTCATGGAAAAGGATAAGGTTGACAATAAGATATAGTTCCTTGAAGAATTTTGGATTCAAGTTGTGAAATGATAGATCTACTAATGTTTTTGGGAAAATGACCCTCTTTATTAGATACATTGCCACTATTGGTGGAGTATTTCTAATTGGATGTTATTTTTCTAACTTACAACTATATTTTTCTTGTTGTTGTTCCATGCCAATATGATTGATCATTTTTTGTTTCTTTATTGGTCTTTGTAAAAGGGTGGGGCCCTTTCAAAATTTCTATTTCTAATTCATAAATTCAACCAAAAGTATTTACCCTAAAATTAAAATATAAATTTAAACTTTAAAATAGCATTTACTCCAATTAATGGTATTGTCATTTGTTCCAAAATCGACAATTTTTAATGTTTAACAACATTACTATTTGGTTCTCCAAGGTCATGCCCTAAAACCAACAATAAAAGAAATATTTATTAGCACTTTATCTTAATGTGAATGGTTTTGTTTGTTATACATTGGGCACTGTATATTGGATAATAACACTTGCAATGCTTATATTACTAATATATAACAACATTATTATCATTTCATAACATTAATGGTAAATACTATTATTGCAATATTAAAATTTACTCTAAATAATAATATTACTATTTATAATACATACTAACATTTCCCTTGCATGTTCATATGAAATAAGTTTCAATTTATAATGTTTTATTATAATTATTATCCATAATATAATAGTTTCATCAATGTTAATATTTATATTTATGATACATAATGTGATTATAACCCAATTATTAGTGTTAAGTGTGGTATTGGAGATGAAATTCCTTAATATAAATATTACTTATTAGTATTATTTTCTTTTATATTGTAACCACAATAATTTTCCATTTACAACCTTACTATTAAATATTAATAGAGTTTATTCATCTACTCAAAGGAATAAGTTTTACTTAATTTATATTAAAAGAAAAAATCCTAATATGTAGTTCATCCTATAATATTCAATGCTGATTTGAAAGAGTGTGTGTGTATATATATATATATCCTATTATTATTTATGTTTAATTTCAAAATTTTAATGCTCTCAAGTATAGGTTACAAGTGCATTCTTTACATTTTTTCTCTTTCTTTTGTACTATTTTGTATGGGTGTCTTATATGCATTGCCTCAAATATATAATTTTAATTTCAATTTAGCTTTCAAATGCAAGATTTAAACTTAAGCTTGTACTTAAATAATATCATGTTATCCTTGCAAATGGGTTTTTTGAAAAGACTTTAGAAACTTTCAAGCAAATGCAATTGACAGCTGTAAAGCCAAATTCCACAACCTTCCCCTTGCTTGTGCCAAAATGGGAGCTTTGGACAGGGTATGGACATCAATCAAATCATCAAGGGGGAATTTTACCAGATGTTGTAGTTGCAATTGCAAGTGCCCTGGTAGACATGTATGCAAAATGTGGAAGGCACATGAACTGTTTGATATAATGCCTCAAAAAAATCTGCTAACAAAGTAAGGCTTTAGAAACATTCAAGCAAATGCAATTGGCAGTGCCTTTGTAGAAATGTATGCAAAATGTGGAAGCATAGACAAGACACGTTAATTGTTTGAATTTTTTTTAAAATGGGTATGTAAAATCTTTCAAAAAAATGGATTGCAAAGTCAAAATTGACACTCCCTATCCGTGCCAAAATTGGAGCTTTAAAACACGGTCTGAACATTCATCAAAGCATAATAGAAATTAAGTTTGTTGTTCTTGAAAGGCTTTAGAAACTTTCCAGCAAATGCAATTTCAATTTCAACAAACTTAATTTCAAATCTACTGTAAATTTTAACCATTTCATTCCATTTAGGGTTTAATTTTTTTTCAAAATAAATTCAATTTGAAATGCAATTTCAATCACCAACCTGCTGCTCACTATGGCTCGGTCAAGAGGTTGATGAACTTAGAAATGTGGTACACGTTTTTCCCCCGGGTTTTCCGCCTTCGCTGTTCGCGTTCGCCGTCCTCCTTTGTTCATGTTCACCACTTTACAAATAGTCATGTGACAGTGACTTTTTTTCCCTAATTCAAGGGGTTAATTCAAGGGGTTCGGTCGAACATGGGTTCGACCGAACCCTATAAAATATGTTTATTTTATTAGGTTGTTGAGTAATTCAGTCGAACAATGGGTTCGACCGAACTTATAGATTCGGTCAAACATATAATAGTGTTCAATCGAACCTATAAGTTCGATCGAACCCATTGATATGGTGAAAACAAAAATAAATGAAAATTCCTTCCTCAAAATAATTGTAAACCACTATTATGCTTTAACCCATTACTAAATTCAGACTTAACTACTCAACAACACTGATAGAAGCTGCTTGAAATATAATAATGAAAATGGATGATAAAATGCAATTTTTAAAGCCCAAAAAAACCTTTGCACATTTTTTGGAAATCATAATGGCAACTAAAACATATGGAGAAAGATTAATAAAGCAAGATCCATTAAGATATACTAAATCGTGGGAAGTGGATTAAATTTTCTGCAAGAGATTAATGTGAGGTACTACCACACACGAAAGGTACCTTAAAAATATCGTCATGAGGATCTCCAACATTCACCAAAGAGGTGGAAAATTAAAATGTGGCCAAATAAATATACAGCTTGTCCCGTCACCTATTAATATAAACCACTCAATGCATATTAGAGCACATGCCAATATCCTTAAGGTACCAATATGGCAACACACCCACTTTCAAATGTCAGGAAAAATCATTACCTTGTAGAAGGATATAAACTTGAAGCCCAAGGAATAATCATGACAAGTAATGCCAACTTTAGCAATGAATCATCAAAATATTTAGCTTACCCTAAGATAGTAGAACTTATATTTTCCAATATAGATCTCATTCTCTTTGGATATAGAAATGTGTCCCTTACGTAAGATGGTGAATATCCTAATCAATCATTTCAACTAAATGAGAAAAATTATCAAGCGGAGATAGATCAGATGTAGTACATATTTCCTGCTTTGAACTGCCCATGTTAGCTAGAAGATTTGCTAAATTATTACCTTCTCTGTAAGTATGGGTTATCATATAGTTTTTAAACTTATCAAGAAGATCCCATGCTCTTTGAAGGATATATTTAAGACTCCAGTTTTGAATTTTCTTTTCTTTACTTGCATTAATTGTTAGTAAGGAGTCGCCTTCAATATGGAGGTTTTCAATACCCATCTCTAGGGCTATTTCCAACCCTAATATTAAAGCTTTAGCTTCTGCTAGATTATTATACCCTCTGTGAAGATACTTGGAACATAAAGCTAAAACCTTTGCCTAAGGATTGTGTAGGAAAATCCCTACACCTAATTCCCTTGGATTTCCTTTCGATGCACCATCAAAATTCAACTTTATAAAGTCATCTTGGAGAGTCTTCCATTTTACTTGCTTTCTGTTGCACTTTTCTAGTTTTGATTGCAATAAGCTACCTAGAAAAGGGATTTTTATGTGCTTCCAATTATACAAGATGGTATTATCCCAACTAGTAAAAGAGGAACTTATGCCTTTAGTTTCTTGAGTTAGGGTTCAGGGTTCAGGGTTCAAGGTTCAAGGTTCAAGGTCAAGGGTTCAAAGTCCAAAAGTGGGTTCCAAAAAAGGGTCCCAAAATTTGGCTCCAAAAATAGGTCCCAGAATTTGGCTCCAAAAATCGGGTCTGAAAATGGTTCCCAAAATCGATCAAAAATGGGTCCCTAAAATTATGACAAAAATTCCAGGCTGACCATTCTAAGCGACATCCCACCCCATTCCTGGAATCGTAAAATAGCTTATGTGGCGGAGCAGCAGCAGCTAAGGGGCCAGGCAAAGGTCTAAGGTGATTCCGCTGGGAGCTTGATCTCGAGCTGGAATGCCGAAAATGAAGTTGGGAGTGGGTGAGCCGAAATGCAGTGAGCCGATTTGAAAGGTGAGCCGAAGTTAGGCGTGCAAGCCGAAGCGAGGGTGAGCCGAGCCGCGGTGCAGCCGGTTGAGGCGAAATGAGTCGTGCGTGAGCCGAAGTTGACAGGAGCCGAAATGTGCGGTGTGAGATGAGCTGGAGGGCGAAGGAAAGTCGTAGGGCGAGCCGAAGCGCAGCGGGGTGAGCTTGAGCCTGAAGCAGCCGAGTTGAGTGGGCGAAAGGTCGCACCCGAAATGTTGAAATACCGAAGCCGCGTGCGCTGCTGGGAGGGCGAGCTAAGCCGAAGGCCGAGCCAGGGGTTGCGTCAGAGTTTTGGACACGGTTCAGAGCTTGGGTTGGGAACTCGAGTGCGCCCAACTCGGTGCAAAAAGTCAGAAATCGGGGTGTTTGACCATTTCTTAGCATCATCCTACCGATGCCTAGGATTTAGACAAATAGCTTATATAGGGGGGTATGAGTTTTGTTTTGGCCGAGTCAGCATAAGAACTTAGTTGGGAACCAGATTCCGAGGGCCAACATGAGAACTCGAGTTGGGAACTCAAATGCGCCCAGCTCAGTCCGAAAAGTCAGAAATCGAGGAGTTCAGCCATTTTGAGGTGTCATCCTACCGATGCTTGGGATTCAGACAAATAGCTTATATAGGGGGTATGTGTTCTCTTAAGGCCCAGCCCGAATGCAGTGCGAGTTGGGAATCTGAGCCCGGGGGCCTATAGGGGAACAGATTGACTTGAGGGCGCAAGTCGATGGATTCGTGGGTGTCGAACGAGTCCAATGCAATGCAAAGCGAGCTCGGTGCAAAAAGTCAGAAATTGGGGGGTTCGGCTGTTTTGAGCTGTCATCCTACCGATGCCTGGGATTTAGACAAATAACTTATATAGGGGGTATGTGTTCTCTTAAGGCCCAGTTCGAATGCGATGCGAGTTGGGAACCTGAGCCGGGGGGCCTATAATGGAACAGATTGACTTGAGGGCGCAAGTCGATGGATTCGTCGGTGCCGAACGAGTCCAATGCGGTGCAAAGCGAGCTCGGTACGAAAAGTTAGAAATCAGGGGGTTTGGTCATTTTGATTAGTCATCCTACCGATGCCTGGGATTCAGACAAATAGCTTATATAAGGGAGTATGTGTTCTCTTAAGGCCCAAACCGAATCCGATGCGAGTTGGGAACTCGAGCTTGGGGCCCTATAAGGGAACAAATCGACTTGAGGGCGCAAGTTGATGGATTCGTCGGTGTTGAATGAGTCTGATGCAGTGCAAAGTGAGCTCGGTGCGAAAAGTAAAAAAATTGAGGGGTTTGGCCATTTTGAGGTGTCATCGTACTAATGCCTAGGATTCAGACAAATAGCTTATATAGGGGGGTATGTGTTCTCTTAAGGCCCAGACCAAATTCGATGCGAGTTGGGAACTCGAGCCTAGACCC
Source organism: Sequoia sempervirens (assembly GCA_007258455.2). Lineage (NCBI taxonomy): Eukaryota > Viridiplantae > Streptophyta > Pinopsida > Cupressales > Cupressaceae > Sequoia > Sequoia sempervirens. The sequence continues at coordinate 589,301 of VDFB02000008.1, read as the reverse complement.
TATAAGGGAACATATCGACTTGAGGGCGCAAGTCGATGGATTCGTCGGTGCCGAACGAGTCCGATGGCGATGTTGTGCATGCGAAGCGAGCTCGTTGTGAAAAGTCAGAAATTGAGGGGTTCAATCATTCTGCGATGTCATCCTACTGATGCCTGGGATTCAAACAAATAGCTTATATAGGGGGTATGTGTTCTCTTAAGGCCCAGACCGAATGCGATGCGAGTTGGGAACCCGAGCCCAGGGGCCTAGAAGGGAACATATCGACTTGAGGGCGCAAGTCGATGGATTTGTTGGCGCCGAATGAGTCTCATGGCGATGTTGTGCATGCGAAGCGAGCTTGTTGCGAAAAGCCGAAAATCGGGGGGTTTGGCCGTTATGCGATGTCATCCTACCGATGCCTGGGATTCAGCCAAATAGCTTATATAGGGGGTATGTGTTCTCTTAAGGCCCAGTTCGAATGTGATGCGAGTTGGGAACCCGAGCCCAGGGGCCTAGAAGGGAACAGATCAATTTAGTGTGCAAGTCAATGGATTCATCGGTGTCGAACGGGTCTGATGGCGATGATATGCATACAAAGTGAGCAGTGTGCAAAAAGTGGGAAATCAGGGGGTTCAGCCATTCTGCACTGTCATCCTACCGATGCCTGGGATTTAGACAAATAGCTTATATAGCCGATATGTGTTCTCTTATGGCCTAGTCCGAATGCGATGCAAGTTGGGAACCCAAGCCCCCGGGCCTGTAAGGGGAACAGATCGACTTGAGGGCGGAAGTCGCGATGGATTCGCCTGTCGCAACGAAGCCCCGACGGGCGATAAAGCAGTGCATGCTAAGCGAGCTATCCGGGTGAAAAGTCAAAATCGTGGGTTTCCCAAATGCATTCTAGCTATCATCCCACCGATGCTTGGGATTCGCATACTTATATAGGGGGTATGTGTCTCTATGGCCCGGCCAATGAGATGCTAGTTTGGGAACCCGAGCCCAGGGTCTCAGGAAACGATCGACTTGAGGGCACAAGTCGATGGATTCATTGGTGCCGAATGAGTCTGATGGCGATGTTATGCATGCGAAGTGAGCTATCTGCAAAAAGTCAAAAATTGGGGGTTTCGGCCATTCTTAGCTGTCATCCTACCAATGTCTGGGATTCAGACAAATAGCTTATATAGGGGGGGTAATTTAGTCAAAAGCTCCCCCTCCTGCGTGACCCCTCTATAGTGTGATCATGTTGGTGTGCTAACGAATGCATGGATTCGGCACTCAGTTTTTTCATCGTGCACCAACACGAGTCACAGTCGATGTGCACGCAGGTACCCACCCAGGACACCTCACTTTTTACATGGGGGCTCTCTGGCATTCTCTGAATGGTCTCAGTATCAGATGCAGCTCAGAATAGGAAACAACACTGGTAGCCACTCCCAACTCTACCAGGACAAATTAAGGGATGACTCGGGAGCCCCCATCAAGCAGTTGGGTTGCTTGGACTGGAGAAAATTTTGACTGCCCACGGCTTGGGTGAAGAGTTAGAAATCAGGGGGCTTGGATGTTTCTCGGTGTCATCCTGCTGATGCCTGGGAGTCAGACAAATAGCTTATATAGGGGACATGCATCATTCGGCTTGACCCCCCTACTTACCCCTCATGCTTGACTGTGATGTTGTTCGCACAGATGGATTAGGTGGTCAGTTTTAATCATGCAGCATCACAGGCATGCTTGAGGGGCACACAGGTAGCCCGATACAAATGCATGCAGGACATCAGATTCCTATGCGTTGGCTCCCTCGCCGTCCTAGAACGATCTCAGCATCGAACGCAACTCGCGAACAAGGGCGACACTAGTAGTCATTCGAAACTTGTCCATGTCGTGCCCAAGAAAGGGACTTCGTCGGATACACTGCATAGGAATCCGATGTCCTACATGAGGTGACAAGCATGTCGATTTTCTCTTAACGAGCATCTTACTCGATTGTCCCATTCTTGGAGTTGGATGTCCCGTAACGGACTTAGGAACAGTCCATGCAGGTCCCCACCCAAGACACTTTATTGCTATGTGGGGGCTCTCTGGCATTCTCCTAATAGTCTCGGTAGTGGATGCAGCTCGGAATAGGGAGAGGCACTGGAAGCCTTTCCCCAACTTTGTTGGGACCAAGTAAGGGATGACTCGGGAGCCGTCGTGTAGCGGTTGGGTGGCTGGGACGGGACCAAATTTTGACTACCCACGGCTTGGGCGAAAAGGTCAAAAATCAGGGGGCTTGGACGTTTCTCGATGTCATCCTATCGATGCCTGGGATTCAGACAAATAGCTTATATAGGGGACATGCGTCATCCGGCATGCCCCCTCCTGCGTGCCCCTCAAGCGTGACCGTGATGTTGTTCGAACGGATGATGAATTTTGTGGTCGGTTTTAATCGAGCAGTATCATGGTCACGCTTGAGGGGCACGCAGGTCGCTCGATACGAATGCATGCAGGACACCAAATTGCTGTGTGGTGGCTCCCTCGCCATCCTAGAACGGTCTCGGAATTGAACGAAACACGCGAACATGAGCGGCACTAGTAGTCATTCCAAACTTGTCCATGTCATGCCCAAGTAAGGGACTTCATGGGATATGCTGCATAGGAATCTGTTGCCCTGCATGAGGCGGCAAGTATGTTGATTTGATCTTAACGAGCATCTTACTTGGTTGTCCCATTCTCAGAGTTGGATGTCCCATAACGGACTTAGGAACAGTCCGTGCAGGTCCCCACCCAGGACACTTTATTGCTATGCGGGGGCTCTCTGGCATTCTCCTAACGGTCTCGGTAGTGGATTCAGCTCGGAATAGGGAGGGGCACTGGTAGCCTTTCCCCAAATTTGCTAGGACCAAGTAAGGGATGACTCGGGAGCCTTCATGTAGCGGTTGGGTGGCTGGGATAGGACCAAATTTTGACTGCCCATGGCTTGGGCGAAAAATTTAGAAATCGGGGGGCTTGGACGTTTCTCGGTGTCATCCTACTGATGCCTGGGATTCAGACAAATAGCTTATATAGGGGACATGCTTCATTCGGCATGCCCCCTCCTGCGTGCCCCTGAAGCCTGACCGCGATGTTGTTCGAACGGATGATGGATTTTGCGGTCGGTTTTAATCGAGCAGCATCACAGTCACGCTTGAGGGGCACGCAAGTCACCCTATACAAATGCATGCAGGACATCGGATTGTTGTGCGGCGGCTCCCTCACTATCCTAGAATGGTCTTGGCATTGGACGAAGCTCGCAAACACGGGCGACACTAGTAGTCATTTCAAACTTGTCCATGTCGTGCCCAAGTAAGGGACTTCATGGGATATACTACATAGGAATCCGTTGTCCTACATGAGGCTGACAAGTATGTCGATTTTCTCTTAACGAGCATCTTACTCGGTTGTCCCATTCTCGGGGTTGGATGTCCTGTAACGGACTTAGGAATAGTCCTTGCAGGTCCCCACCCAGGACACTTTATTGCTATGCAGGGGCTCTCTGGAATTCTCTTAACGGTCTCAGTAGCAGATGCCACTCAGAATATGGAGGGGCACTAGTAGCCTTTCCCCAACTTTGTTGGGACCAAGTAAGGGATGACTCGGGAGCCGTCGTGTAGCGGTCGGGTGGCTGGGGCGGGACCAAATTTCGACTGCCCACGTTGTGGGCGAAAAGGTCAAAAATCAGGGGGCTCGAATGTTTCTTGGTGTCATCCTACCAATGCCTGGGATTCAGACAAATAGCTTATATAGGGGACATGTGTCATTCGACATGTCCCCCCTCCATACCCCTCAAGCGTGACTGCGATGCTGTTCAAGTGGATGATGGATTTTGCAGTCGATTTTAATCGAGCAGCATCATGGTCACGCTTGAGGGGCACACAGGTTGCCCGATACGAGTGCATGCAGGACATTAGATTGCTGTGCAGTGGCTCCCTCGGCATCCTAGAATGGTCGCGGCATCAGATGAAACTCATGAACACGAGCGACACTGGTAGTCGTTCTAAACTCATCCATGTTGTGCCCAAGTAAGGGACTTCATGGGATACACTGCATAGGAATCCGATGTCTTGCATGAGTCGGCAAGTATGTCGATTTACTCTTCACGAGCATCTTACACAGTTGTCCCATTCTCTGAGTTGGATGTCGCTGAGCGGACTTAGGAATAGTCTGCAAGTCGCACCAGAAATGGGGCGCACCCAGGGGGTAATTCAATCAAAAGCTCCCTATCCTACGTTCCCCTCTTGCGTGATCTTGTTGGTGTGCGGGTGGATGGATTTGGATCTCGGTTTTTTCATCGTCCACCAACACGAGTCACACTTTAGAGGTACACAGTTTCCCGCCCAGGACACCGAATTGCTATGCAAGTGCTCTCTGTCGCCTTCTCGAAATGGTCTCGGCATCAGATGCAGCTCGGAATATGGAATGGCACTGGTAGCCTTTCCCATCCCCGATGGGACCTAGTAAGGGATGACGCGGGAGCCCTCATCTAGCAGTTGGGTTTGGCTTGGATGACCAAATTTTGAATTCCCATGGCTCGGGTGAAAAGTCAAAAATCAGGGGCCATTCTTTATTTGGCTTGCCCTCTTCTTGCATCTCAAGCGTGATCGCAATGTTGTTCGAACAGATGGATTAGGCGGTCGGTTTTAATCGTGCAACATCACGGTCATGCTTGAGGGGCACGTAGGTCACTCGACAAGAATGCATGCAAAACATCAGATTGATGTGTGGTGGCCCCCTTCGCCATCCTAGAACGGTACCTTCATCGGACGTAGCTTGTGAACGCGAGTGGCACTGGTAGCTGCTCCAAAGTCATTCATGTGGTGTCCAAGTAAGGGATTTCACTGGGTACTCGGCATAGGGATCCTATGACCTGCATAAAATGACAAGTATGTCAGTTTGCTCGTCATGAGCATCTTACACGGTTGTCCCATTCTCAGAGTTGGATGTCCTAGAACGGACTTAGGAATAGTTTGCAAGCCGCTCCACCCCGAAGGAGTGCCACTCCCCTAAGAGGGAGTGTAAAAGTTGCAAAATGGCTTGTGATTCTCCCACCAGCATTTGGACCCGCCTTCCAGCTTACCCTTCATTAATTCAAGATCCCTCTTTCCTTCCCACCAAGGACACCTGATTTCTATGCAGGGGGCTCTCACTGCATCTCGTAACGGTCTCGACATTAGACGCATTTGCGGGAAACAGATTGGCACTCATAGCCTTTTCAATTCGTCCATGTCGGGTTCTATAGTAGGCGAGCCCTTTTTTAGCTTTTGGGATTTCTCTTTATACACCCGACTGTGCCTAGGACACTCAACTGTTAATGTGTAGGCTATCTTGGCATCTCGGAATGGGGGTATGGTTTGGATGCATCTCAGGAAGTGATCAGCACTGGTAGCT
>VDFB02000008.1:427732-583822 GCA_007258455.2 Sequoia sempervirens | reverse complement strand
CCAAAGTTTATTAATGGCCCATGAAAAACTTAAAGATGAACGGTTTCCTAACTGCAGCTATAACTCAACAAAAAATGAAGGTTCGCGAAAGGCGATAGGAAATACATATATAGAATCTTTGTACAACTATAGTGTAATCCACAATCCTAGTCACAAAAGTTGATCGATAGCCCACGAAAAAACTCAAACACGAGCATTCCCCTAAATGCGGCTATAACTCCAGAAAAATGAAGGTTCATGAAAGGCAATTAAAAATATGCGTACAAAATGCACAACTACAGTACAATCCATAATCCTAGTCAGCAAATTTCATCGATGGCCCACAAAAAGTAAAACATGAGCGGTTTCCTAACTGCGGCTAAAACTCAACAAAAAATAAAGTTTCAATAAGGCGATAGAAAATACACGTATAGAATGCAAAACTATAGTGTAATCCACAAGCGTAGTCACCAAATTTGATCGATGGCAAACAAAAACTCGACCACAAGTTGTGTTTTAAATGTGGCTATAACTCAAATAAAAATGAAGTTTCACAAAAGGTGATAGAAAATATCCATACAAAACACACAAAGTTCTACAGTGAAATCATAGTCACCAAAGTTGATCGATGGCCCACGAAAATTGAAAGATGAGAAGTTTCCCAAATGCAGCTATAACTCAACAAAAAATGAAAAATTCACAAAAGGCAGTAGAAAATACACGTATAGAATGGACAACTACAATGCAATCTACAATCGTAGTCACCAAAATTGATTGATGGCCCATGAAAACTCAAATACATGTGTGTTCCAATGTGAAGCTATAACTCAACGAAAAAAGAAGTTTCGTGAAAGGCGATAGAAAATAAGCGTATAGAATGTACAGCTAAAGTGTAATCCAAAATTGTAGTTACCAAAGTTGATCAATTGAAGACAAAAACTCAAACACGAGCATTTTCTTAAATGTGGCTATAACTAAACAAAAAATAAAAGTTTGCGAAAGGTTATAGAAAATATATGCAAAGAATACACAACTATAGTGTAATCCACAATTGTAGTCATCAAAGTTGATTGATGCTCCATGACAACTCAAACTTGAGCTTTTTCCTAAATGCGGGTATATCTAAAAAAAAATGGACAACTACAATGCAATCCACAGTCATAGTCACCAAAGTTGATCGATGGTCCACAAAAACTCAAACATGAGCATTTTCCTAAATGTGGGTATATCTAAAAAAAAATTGAAGGTTCGGCGATTAAAACTCTGCGTACAAAATGCACAACTATAGTACAATCCAAATTTGTAGTCACCAAAGTTGATCGATGGGCCAAAAAAACTCAAACATGAGAGGTTTCCTAAATGCGGCTATAACTCAACAAAAAATAAAGGTTCATGAAAGGCAATAGAAAACACGCGTATAGAATTCAAAACTATACAGTGTAATCCACAAGCGTAGTCACCAAGGTTGATCGATGTCCCATAAAAAATCAACCTCAAGTGGTTTCTAAATGCGGCTATAACTCACCAAAAAATGAAGGTTTGCGAAAGGTAATAGAAAATACATGTATAGAATGGACAACTACAGTGATATCCACAATCGTAGTCACCAAAATTGATCGATGGACCATGTAAACTCAAACACGAGTGGTTTCCTAAGTGTCACAATAACTCAACAAAAAATGAAGGTTCGTGAAAGACAATAGAAAATACATGTATAAAATGCACAATTGTAGTGTAATCCATAGTCATAGTCACCAAAGTTGATTGATAGTCCACAAAAACTCAAACACGAGCATTTTCTTATATACGGCTATAGCTCAAGAAAAAATGAAGGTTCACGAAAGGCGATAGAAAATTTACGTTCATAATGCAATACTCGAGAATCCATTACCAGTTGATCAATGGTCGAACATTAAACATCGAAGCGGTTTCGGTTATAATAACAAAAATGAAGGTTCACAAAGCAGAAAGAGAAGACGCCAGATAGATGTAAAACTATAGTGTAATCCGTCAGTCACCAAAGTTGACCGATGAATTCACGTAAACAAGAGTGTTTTCAGCAATGCTGCCTATAACCCCAAAAATGAAGGTTCGTGAATGTCATGGAAAATACACATAAAATGGATTGAACAGCAGTAGTCACAATCATATCATAAAGCTGATCGATGGTCAACGGAAAACTCAAAACACCAGCTGCCGGCGCAACTATATCCAAATAAAAAATGTATATTTGTGAGCATGATAGAAAATTAGTGCCATAGAATGCATAACTGAATGTAACCACAATCGCAGCTACCAAAGTCGATCGATAGTTCATAATTTCAAACCAAACGCTGAGGTTTCGAATATGGCTATAACTCTATAAAGAATGAAGTTTCATGAAAGGATAGGAAATATGACATAGAATCACAACTATAGTATAACTAGCTTACTCACCAAAAGACGAGGCCCACTAAAACTCATCTCTGAGTAGTTTCCTACCCCAAGCATAACTGTAACATAAATGAAGTTCACAAACTCGGATAGAAAATACATCGCACGACACCATATTCAATTATTAACATGGGGAGTCACCAAAGTTGATCGATAAGTCTTCAAAACATCCACGATCAAGCTTTCCATGTGGGTTATAATAGTGAAAAGGAGTTTCACTAAAGGCCATAGAATACGTTAGAATGCACAACCATAGTGTAATCCACAACTGAAGACACCGGAGTTGATCCATGGCCCATGAAAACTCAAACTTGAGCAGTTTCCTAAATGAGGCTATACCTCAACAAAAAGTGAAGTTTGCGAAAAGGGATAGAACGTGGTTGTGCATTCTATACACCTATTTTCTATAGCCTTTTGCGACCCTTAATCATTGAGTTATAATTGCGCTTAGGAAACCATTTGTGTTTGAGTTTTCCTGGGCCATTGATCAACTTTGGTGACTACGCTTGTGGATTACACTATAGTTGTGCATTCTATATGGTTATTTTCTAGCCTTTTGTGAACCTTCATTTTTTGTTAAGCTATAGCCAGAATTTGGAAACCGCTCATGTTTGAGTTTTTGTGGGCGATCGATCAACTTTGATGACTAAGATTGTGGATTGTACTGTAGTTGTACATTCTATACTCGATTTCCTATCGACTTTTGTGAACCTTCATGTTTTGTTTAGTTCTAACTGCACTCAGGAAACTGCTCATCTTTATGTTTACCTGGGCCATCGATCAACTTTGGTGACTACGACTGTGGATTGCACTGTAGTTGTCCATTTTGTACGCGTATTTTCTATTGCTTTTTGTGAGCCTTCATTTTTTGTTGAGTTATAGCCGCATTTCGAAACCCGCTCAAGTCTGAGTTTTCATGGCCCATCAATCAACTTTGGTTTTGGTGACTACACTTCTTGATTATTTTTAATTCTTTCACGAACCTTCATTTTCTGTTGAGTTATAGCTGCAGTTAGGAAACCGGTCATGTTTGAGTTTTTGTGGGCCATCAGTCAACTTTGTTGACTACAATTGTGGAATGTACTGTAGTTATGCATTTTGTACACATATTTTTACTCACCTTTTACTCACCTTTATTTTTTGTTGAATTATAGCCGCATTTAGCAAAAAACTCGTATTTGAGTTTTCGTGGGCCATTTATGAAGTTTGATCACTATGATTGTGGATTATAATACTGTAGTTGTGCATTCTATACGCTTATTTTCTATTGCCTTTATTGAACCTTCATTTTTGGGTTAGTTATAGCCGCAGTTAGGAAACTGCGTGTGTTTGAATTTTGTGGGCCATCGATCAACTTTGTTGACTAAGATTGTGGATTGCACTATAGTTGTAGATACTGTACGTGTATTTTCTATCGCCTTTCGTGAACATTCATTTTTCTTGAGTTATAGCCGCATTTAAGAAACTGCTCGAGTTTGAGTTTTTATGGGTCGTCGATCAACTTTGGTTACTACAATTGTGGATTGCACTGTAGTTTTCAATTTTGTACGCAATTTTTTTAGCACCTTTCGCAAACCTTTATTTCTTGTAGAGTTATAGCTGCATTTAGACAACCGCTCGTGTTTGAGTTATGGTAGCCCATCGATAAACTTTGGTGACTACGATTGTGGATTGTACCGTAGTTGTGCATTTTGAAAATGATATTTTTAAATTGCCTAAATAAACCTTTTATTTTGAAGTTGAGTTATACGCATTTAGAAAAACGCTTCGTTTCAGCCATACCATCGATAACTTTGGTGACTACGATTGATTGCACTTAATTCATTCTAGACGCTGCGTCGCTAAGCTTCTTTTTTTTTAGTTATAATGATTTAGGAAACCACTCATGTTTTGAGCTTTTGTTTATATCAGATCAATCCTGGTGACTACGAACATTATGGATTACAACGAGTTGCAGTATATTTCAAGAGCGAAGCATATTTTTAATCGCCTTTGGGGAACCTTTTTATTTGAATTATAGCCAAGATTTAGGAAAAATGCTCCTGTGTTTGAGTTTTCAGCCATCACAAACATTTGCACTCACGCTTTTGGATTGCCAATCAGAAGTTGTGCATCTTATATCACAGATTATTTTCATGAACCTTTCTTTGTTGTTATATGACATTTAAGAAACTGTCATGTTTGAGAGTTTTAGTCATCAATATCCTTTAAATACGATTGTGGATTGTATTGTAGTTGTGCATTATGTACACATATTTTTAATTACCTTTTATGAACATTAATTTTTTGTGTTATAGCCACATTTAGGAAAAGGCTCATGTTTCAGTTTTCGTGGGCCATCGATCAACTTTGGTGACTATGATTGTGGATTCCACTGTAGTTGTCCATTCTATACGTGTATTTTCTATCACTTTTTGTGAACCTTCATTTTTTGTTGAGTTATAGCCGCATTTAGGAAACTGCTGGAGTTTGAGTTCTCGTGGGCCATCGATCAACTTTAGTGACTACACTTGTGGATTATACTGTAGTTGTGCAATCTATACTGGTAATTTCTATCACTTTCCCCAAATAGAATATACGAAACAATTTGTTTTGGGAAAATAAAAAAATATGGGTTTTATAGGTGCTTGTGTGCTAAAGAGAACCAGATCATCTGTTTTTTGAAATTATTTATTTTTGAAAAGTGGAAGCAGTAGAGTTAAAGGTAAATTTTTTGCATCTTTTAATGAAAAGTCTGAGAAATGAGTTTTTTAGAGAATGTCAGTCTGAGTGGTCTAGATCATCTTTGTTTTGAAAAACTAATTTTTCACCAACATGCAAAAACACCTCAAAAGTAGAATCTACAAAACAATTTTTTTTGGGAAAATAAAAAAGATGGGATTTATAGGAGCATGTGCTAAAGAGACCCAGATCGTTCGTTTTTCTGAAAAATAAGTTATTTTTGAAAAAGATAGATTTTTTTGAAAAGTAGTAGTAGAGGTAACAAAACCAAATTTTTTGAATCTTTTGATGAAATATCTGAGAAAATGGGTTTTGCACAAAATGTTATTCTGATTAAACATAGATCATCCTTTTCCGAAAATCTAATTTTTCACCAACATGCAAAAACCCCTCAAAAATAGAATCTATGAAACAAACTTTTTTTTCTAAATCGAAATATGGGTTTTGTAGGTGCTCGTGTGCTAAAGTGAACTAGATTGTCTGTTGTTTGAAAAAATAAGATGTATTGAAAAGAGATTTTTTTGAAAACTAGAAGCAGTAGAGGTAATAGAGGCAAATTTTTTGAATATTTTTATAAAAAATCTGAGAAATGAGTTTTGTAGAGAATGTCGTTTTGAGTAGACCTATTTTCGAAAAACTAATTTTTCACCAACATGCTAGAACCCCTCAAAAGTAGAATCTACGAAACAAGTTTTTTGGGAAAATCAAACATATGGGTTTTATAGTTGCCCATGTGCTAAAAATACCCAGATCGACTGTTTTTTCAAAAAATTATTTGTTCTTCAAAAACATAGATTTTTTTTGAAAAGTTGAAGCAATAGACATAACAAAGATAATTTTTTTGAATCTTCTAATGAAAAATATGACAAATGGGTTCTGTAGAGAATGTTGTTCTAAGTAGACCCAGATCGTCCTTTTTTCAAAAAACTAAATTTTCACCAACATGTAAGAACCCCTCAAAAATAGAATCTACGAAACAATTTTTGTTGGGAAAATAAAACATATTGGTTTTATAGATACTCGTGTGCTCAAGAGACCCAATTCGTTTGGTTTTTGAAAAAAATAGTTTTTTTGAAAAGTAGAAGCTATGGGTAACAGAGGCAAATTTTTAAAATCTTTTTATAAAAATCCTAGAGAGATGGGTTTTAGATAATGCTCCTAGACCCATCTATCCTTTTCTAAAACCACTCTTCAACAAATTTATAAATAAACAACCCCTCAAAATAGAATCTACAAAACAAATTTTTTGGAAAACTAAATATTGGCTTTTAGGTGTCATGTGCTAAAGAGACCCAGATCATCAAGTTTTTGAAAATATAAGTTATTTTTGAAAAGATAAGCCTATTTTTCAAAGTACAAGTCAGAGGTAATCTAAGGCAATTTTTGAATCTTAATGAAAACTTTAAATGGTTTTATAGAGGAATATTTTGAGTAAATTCAGATCGCTCTTTTTAAAACTAAAATAAATTAACATGTGCACCATGAAAAATAGAATCTACGAAACAATTTTTTTTTTGGGAAAATAAAAAATATGGGTTTTATGGTGCTCATATGCTAAAGAGAACCAGATCCCCTATTTTTTCAAATTATTTGTTTTTGAAAAAGATGAATACTTTTGAAAAGTGGAAGCAGTAGACGTAACAGAGATAAAAAAAATTGCATCTTTTTATGAAAAATCTGAGAAATGGGTTTTGTAGAGAATGTCATTCTGAGTAGACCTAGATTGTCCTTTTTTAAAAAAACTAATTTTTCACCAACATGCAAGAACACCTCAAAAGTAGAATATACGAAACAATTTTTTTTTGGGAAAATAAAAAATATGGGTTTTATATGTGCTCGTGTGCTAAAGAGACTAAGATCTTGCGTTTTTTGAATAAATAATTTGTTTTTGAAAAAAATAGATATTTTTGAAAAGTAGAACTAGTAGAGGTAACATAGGCAAATTTTTTAAATCTTTTTTTCAAAAATTTCATAAATGGGTTTTGTAGATTATGTTATTTTGATTACACGCAGATCGTCATTTTTTTGAAAAGCAAATTTTTCACCAACATGCAATAATCAAAATATGGGTTTTGTAGGTGCTCATGTGCTAAAGAGAACCAGATCATCCGTTATTTGAAAAAATAAGTTGTTCTTGAGAAAAGATATTTTTTTGAAAAGTAGAAGCAGTAGAGGTAACAAAGGCAAAAATTTTCAATCTTTTTATGAAAAATCTGAGAAATGGGTTTTGTAAAGAATGTTGTTCTGAGTAGACCCAACTTGTCCTTTTGAAAAACTAATTTTTCACCAAAATGCAAGAACCCTCAAAAATAAAATCTACGAATTTTTTTTTTGGAAAAATAAAAAATATGGGTTTTATAGGTGCTTGTGTGCTAAATAGACCCAGATCTTCTGTTTTTTGAAAAAATAAGTTGTTATTGAAAAAGTTAGATTTTTTTGAAAAGTAGAAGCAATAGAGGTAATAGAGCCATAAAAATCTGAGAAATGTGTTTTGTAGAGAATGTCGTTATGAGTAAACCCAGATCATCCTTATTTCTAAAAACTAATTTTTCACCAACATGCAAGAACCCCTCAAAAATAGAATCTACGAAACAATTTGTTTTCGGAAAATAAAAAATATGGGTTTTAAAGGTGCTTGTGTGCTCAAGAGACCCAGATCATTTGTTTTCTAATAAAATAAGTTGTTCTTGAAAAAGAGAGATTTTTTTGAAAAGTAGAAGCAATCAAAGGTAATAGAGGCAAATTTTTTAAATATTTTTATGCAAAATCTAACAAATGGGTTTTGTAGAGAATGTCATTTTGAGTACACCTAGATCGTTATTTTTTCGAAAAACTAATTTTTCACAAACATGCAAGGACCCCTCAAAATAAGAATCTTCTTAAACAATTTTTTTTTTGGAAGATCGAAAATATGGGTTTTATAAGTGCTCATGTGCTGAAGAGACCCAGATTGTCCAATATTTGAAAAAATAAGTTGTTCTTGAAAAAGATAGATATTTTTGAAAAGTAGAAGTAGTAGAGGTAACACAAGCAATTTTTTTGAATCTTTTTATGAAAAATATGAGAAATGGGTTATTTAGAGAATGTCGTTCTGAGTAGACCCAAATCGTCCTTTTGTTTTCAAAACTAATTTTTCACCAATATGCAAGAACACCTCAAAAATAGAATCTACGAAATAATTTTTTTTGGGAAAATTGAAAATATGGTTATTATAGGTGCCAGTGTGCTGAAGAGACCCAGATCGTCTGGTAGAGGTTATTTAAAGGTAAATTTCTTGAATCTTTTTATGAAAAATTTGAGAAATGGGTTTTGTAGAGAATGTCCTTCTCAGTAGACCTAGATCATCCTTTTTTTGAAATACTAATTTTTCACCAACATGCAAGAACCCATCAAAAATAGAATCTAAGAAACAATTTTTTTGGGGAAAATAGAAAATATGGGTTTTATAGGTGCTCGTGTGCTAAAGAGACCCAGATCGTCCATTTTTTGAAAAAATAAGTTGTTCTTGAAAAATATGGATTCTTTTGAAAAGTAGTAGTAGAGTTAACAGAGGCAAAATTTTTGAATCCTTTTATTAAAAATCTAAGAAATGGGTTTTGTAGGGAATGTTACTTTGATTAGACCCAGATCGTCCTTTTTTTGAAAAACTAATCTTTTTGCCAACATTCAAGAACCGATCAAAAATAAAATCTATGAAACAATTTTTTTAGGAAAAGTCGATATATGGCTAAGTAGTAGTAGAGGTAACAGAGGCAAATTTTCTAAATCTTCATAAGAAAAATCTGACAAATGGGTTTTGTAGAGAATGTCATTATGAGTAGACCCAAATCGTTCACTTTTCAGAAAGCTAATTTTTAACCAACATGCAAGAACCCCTCAAAAATAGAATCTACGAACAATTTTCCTTGGGAAAATAAAAAATATGGGTTTTATAGGTGTTTTATTGTTGAAGAGACGAATTGTTCGCTTTTTGAAAAAATAAGTTGTTCTTGAAAATATAGATTTTTTGAAAAGTATACTGAGGTAATGAGAAATTTTGTAATATTTTTATGAAAAATATGAGAAATGGGTTCTTTAGAGAATGTCGTTCTAAGTAGACCCAGTTCGTCATTTTTTGAAAAACTAATTTTTCACCAACATGCAAGAACCCCTCAAAAATAGAATCTACGAAACAATTTTTTTTAGGAAAATAAAAAAATATGGGTTTTTTAAGTGCCCGTGTGCTAAAGAGATCCAAATCATCCGTTTTTTGAAAAAATAATTTATTCTTGAAAAAGATAGATTTTTTCAAATGTAGATGCAGTAGAGGTAACCGAGGCAATTTTTTTGAATCTTTTTAATTAAAATCTAAGAAATGATTTCAGAGAATGCTTGAGACCCAAATTATCATTTTTTGAAAACTAATTTTTTCACCATTATGTCCCTCAAAATAGAATCTATGAAATAAATTTTTAGAAAATTGAAAGAAAGGGGTTTTATAGTCATAGAAAGTAAAGACTCCATATATCATCCATTTTTGAAAAGTTCAAAAGAGTTTTTTGAAAAAGAAGTGAGAGTAATGTAGGCAAATCTTTTGAATCTTTTTATGAAAAATCTAAGAAATGGGTTTTGTAGAGAATGTCATTTTGAGTAGACCCGGATCGTCATTTTTTTCGAAAAACTCATTTTTCACCAATATGCAAGAACCCCTAAAAAATAGAATCTATGAAACTTTTTTTTTGGGAAAATCGAAATATGGGTTTTATAGGTGCTCATGTGCTAAAGAGACCCAGATCGTCTGTTTTTTGAAAAAAACAAGTTATTTTTCAAAAAGATAGATTTTTTGGAAAAGTAGAAGCAGAGATGTAACAAGAAAAAAATTTGAATCTTTTCTACAGATTCCCGCCACCCCAACCCTCCCCTGGAATCTACAAAACAGTGTTTTTTTGGAAAATAAAAAATATAGGTTTTATGGGTGCTCGTGTGCTAAAGAGACATAGATCATCTCTTTTTGGAAAAAAATAAAGTTGTTTTTGAAAAAGATAGATTGTTTTCAAAAGTAGTAGTAGAGGTAACAAAGGTAAATTTTTTGAATCTTCATAAGAAAAATCTGACAAATGGGTTTTAAAGAGAATGCCATTCTGAGTAGACCCAGATCGTCCATTTATCAAAAAGCTTATTTTTCTCCAACATGCAAGAACCCCTCAAAAATTGAATCTACGAAAAAATTTCTTTTGGGAAAATTGAAAATATGGTTTTTATAGGTGCTCGTGTGCTAAAGAGACCTAGATCGTCCGCTTTTTGAAGAAATAAGTTGTTCTTGAAAAAGATAGATTTTTTTGAAAAGTAGAAACATGTAGAGGTAACAAAGGAAATGTTTTTGAATCTTTTTATGAAAAAATGTAGAAATGGGTTTTGTAGAGAATGTCATTTTGAGTAGAACCAGATCATCCTTTTTTCGAAAAACTAATTTTTCACTAGCATGCAAGAACCCCTCAAAAAATGAATCTATGAAACAATTTTTTTGGGGAAAATAGAAAACATGGGTTTTATAGGTGCTCATGTTTTAAAGAGACCCAAATCACACGTTTTTTGAAAAAATAAGTTGTTCTTGAAAAAGATAGATATTTTCAAAAGTAAAAGCAGTAGAGGTAACAGATGCAATTTTTTTGAATCTTTTTATTAAAAATTTGAGAAATGGGTTTTGTAGAGAATGTTGTTTTAAATAAACCCAAATTGTCCTTTTTTTGAAAAACTAATTTTTCACCAATATGCAAGAACCCCTCAAAAATAGAATCTACAAAACAATTTTCTTTGGGAAAATCGAAAATATGGGTTTTATAAGTGCTCCCATGCTGAAGAGACCTAAAACGTTCGTCTTTTGAAAAAATAAGTTCTTGAAAAAGATAGATATTTTTTAGAAGTAGTAGAGGTAACACAAGCAAACTTTTTGAATCTTTTTATGAAAAATCTGAGAAATGGGTATTTTAGAGAATGTCGTTCTGAGTAGACCGAGATCGCCCTTTTTTTCAAAAATAGTAGAAATAGTAGAGGTAACACAGACAAATTTTTTGAATCTTTTTATGAAAAATCTGAGGAATGGGTTTTGTAAAGAATGTCCTTCTAAGTAGACCCAAATCATCCTTTTTTTGAAAAACTATTTTTTCAGCAATGTACAAGAACCTCTCAAAGATAGAATCTACGAAACAATTATTTTTGGGAAAATAAAAAATATGGATTTTATAGGTGCTCGTGTGCTAAAGAGACCTAGATCGTCAGTTTTTTGAAAAAATACGTTGATCTTGAAAAAGATATTTTTTTTGAAAAGTAGAAGCATTAGACGTAACAAAGGCAAATTTTTTTATTATTTTTATGAAAAATCTGAGAAATGGGTTTTGTAGAGAATGTCGTTCTAAGTACACCAAGATCGTCTTTTTTTCGGAAAACTAATTTTTCACCAACATGCAAAAGCTCTAAAAAATTACATCTACGAAATAATTTTTTTTGTGAAAATAAAAAATATGCGTTTTATATCTACTCGTGTAGTGAAGAGACCCAGATGGTCTGTGTTTTGCAAAAATAATTTGTTCTTGAAAAAGATGGATTTTTTTTTAAAATAGGAGTAGAGGTAACACAGGCAAAATCTTTGAATCTTTTTATGAAAAATCTAAGAAATGGGTTTTGTAAAGAATGTCTTTCTAAGTAGACCCAGATTGTCCTTTTTCTGAAAAACTAATTTTTCACCAATGTGCAAGAACCCCTCAAAGATAGAATCTACGAAACAATTATTTTTAGGAAAATTGAAAATATGGGTTTTATAGGTGCTCATGTGCTAAAGAGACCCAGATTGTCGGTTTTTGTAGACAATAATTTATTCTTGAAAAATATGCATTTTTTAAAAAAGTAGTAGTAGAGGTAACACAAGCAAAAATTTTGAATCTTTTTATGAAAAATCTGAGAAATAGGTTTTGATAGGAATGTCCTAAGTAGACCCAGATCGTCCTTTTTTCAAAAAACTAATTCTTCATCAACGTGCAAGAACCCATAAAAAATAGAATCTACAAAACAATTTTTTTTGGGAAAATTGAAAATATGGGTTTTACAGGTTCTTGTGTGCTAAAGTGACCCAGATCGTCGGTTTTTTGAAAAAATACGTTGATTTTGAAAAAGATAGATTATTTTGAAAAGTAGAAGCAATAGAAGTAACAGAGACAATTTTTTTAATTCTTTTTATGAAAAATGTGAGAATCGTTCTAAGTAGACCCAAATTGTCATTTTTTCAAAAAACTAATTTTTCACCAACATGCAGAACCCCTCAAAAATAGAATCTAAGAAACAATTTTTTTTGGGAAAATAAAAAATATGGGTTTTATAGGTGCTCGTGTGCTGAAGAGACCCAAATCATCTGTTTTTTGTTAAAATAAGTTCTTAAAAATGAGATTTTTTTGAGAAGTATAAGTTGTTCTTAAAAATGAGATTTTTTTGAGAAGTAGTAGTATAAGTATCAAAGGAAATTTTTTTGAATATTTTTATGACAAATCTAAGAAATGGGTTTAGTAGAGAATGTTGTTTTGAGTAGACCCAGATCGTCCTTTTTTCGAAAAACTAATAACCCCTCAAAAATAGAATCGATGATTTTTTTTTTTGGGGGAAAATAAAAAATATGCATTTTATAGGTGCTTGTACCCAGATCGTCTGTTCTTTGAAAAAATAAGTTCTTGAAAAAGTAGATTTTTTTGAGAAGTAGTAGTAGAGGTAATAGAGGCAAACTTTTTGAATCTTTTTTTGAAAATTTTGAGAAATGGGTTTTGTAGAGAATGTCGTTTTGAGTAGACCTAGATCATCCCTTTTTCAGAAAACTAATTTTTCACCAACATCCAAGAAACCCTCAAAAATAGAATCTATGAAACAATTTTTTGGGGGAAAATAAAAAATATGGGTTTTATAAGTGTTGATGTGCTAAAGAGACCTAGATCGTCCGTTTTTTGAAAAAATAAGTTGTTCTTGAAAAAGATAGATTATTTTGAATAGTAGAAGTAGTAGAGGTAACAAAGGCAATTTTTTTAAATCTCTTTATGAAAAATCTGAGAAATGACTTTTGTAGAGAATGTTATTCTGATTAGACCCAGATCGTACTTTTTTTGAAAAGTTAATTTTTCACCATGTAAGAACCCCTCAAAAATAGAATCTATGAAACAATTTTTTTTGGGAAAATTGAAAGTATGGGTTTTGTAGGTGCTCATGTGCTAAAGAGACCCAGATCGTCCGTTTTTTGAAAAAATGATTTGTTCTTGAAAAAGATAGATTTTTTGTAAAGTAGAAGCAGTAGAGGTAACATACAAAAAAAAATTGAATCTTTTTTATGAAAAGTCTGAGAAATGGGTTTTATAAATAATGTTGTTTAGAGTAAACCGAGATTGTCCTTTTTTCAAAAAACTAATTTTTCACCAACATGCAAGAACCCCTCAAAAATAGAATCTACGAAACAATTTTTTTTAGGAAAATCGAAAATATGGGTTTTATGGGTGCTTGTCTGCTAAAGAGACCCAGATCATTCATTTTTGGAAAAAATAAGTTGTTCTTGGAAAAGATAGATTTTTTTGAAAAGTAGAAGCAGTAGAGATAATAGAGGCAAAAAAAATTAATCTTCATAAGAAAAATCTGAAAAATGGGTTTTGTTGAGATGTCGTTCTGAGTAGACCCAGATCGTCTATTTTTTGAAAAGCTGATTTTTCAACAACACGTGAGAAACCTTCAAAAATAGAATTTACGAAATAATTTTTTTTGGGAAAATCAAAAATATACATTTTATAGGTGCTCGTGTGCTAAAGAGACTGAGATCATCCATTTTTTGAAAAAAAGTTGTTCTTGAAAAAGAGATTTGTTTGAAAAGTAGAAGCAATAGAGGTAACAATGGAAAAACATTTAAATCTTTTTTAGGAAAAATCTAAGAGAGTAAGGTTGAAGTAGTAAGGGGAGATAATGGATTCTGAGTAGACGGATCATCCATTTTTTGAAAAACTGAAATTTTTCCACCAACATACAAAACCCTAAAAAAATAGAATCACCAAGGAAACGAATTTTTTTTTTTTTGAAAAATCGAAAATATGGGTTTTATAGGTGAGGTCATGAAATAACCAACAGACGGATCGTCCATTTTGAAAAAATAAGTTATTTTTAGAAAAAAGATAGATTTTTTTTTTCGAAGGATTAGGAATGAGGCAAACTTTTGAAGTCTTTTTATAAAATCTAGAAATGGGTTTGTAGAGAGGAGAAATGTTGTGAATAAGACGAGAGATCATCGCTTTTGAAAAGTTATTTTTCATAATAATGCAAGAACCCTCAAAATGGAATCCTCTGAAACAATTTTTGAGAAGGATTGAAAATATGGGTTTATAGGTGCTTTCATTATGCTAAAAGAGACCTAGATGATCGTTTTAGAAAAAATGTTGTTCTTAAGAGATAAGATTTTTGTAAAGTTAGGCGTCAAATTAACAACTCGGCTTTGCATCTTTATGAAAAAAATCTAAATGGAGTTTTATAAGAGGGGAATATGGATTCTAAGAAATAGACCACATAAAGTCCTTTTTTTGAAAACTGGTTTCACCAACATACAAGAACTCCTCAAAAGTAGAATCCTCTGAAAGAACAAAATTTTTTTTAGGGCTTCGAAAATATGGGTTTTAGGGTTGCTTTAAATTGATAGCTAAAAAGGACCGGATCATCCATTTTTTGAAAAAATAGAATTGTTATTGAAAAGATAGATTTTTTGAAAAGTAGAAACAATAAGAGGAGTAATAGAGAACCAGAATTTTTTGAATCTTTTGTGAAAAGAATTGAGAGGAAATGGGTTTTGTAGAGAGAATGCCATTAGGAAGTAGACCGGATCATCTTTTTTCAAAAAACTAATTTTTCACCATGGAAGAACCCCTTGAAAATAGAATCTACGAAACAATTTTTTTTAGGAAAATCAAAAATATGGGTTTTATGGGTGCTTGTGTGCTAAAGAGACCCAGATCGTCTGTCTTTGGAAAAAAATAAGTTGTTCTTGATAAAAATAGTTTTTTTTTTTAAAGTATAAGCAGTAGAGGTAATACAAACAATTTTTTTGAATCTTCATAAGAAAAATCTGACAAATGAGTTTTGTAGAGAATGTCATTTTGAGTAGACCCAAATCGTTTGTTTTTTGAAAAGTTGATTTTTCACAAACATGCAAAAAACCCCTCAAAAATAGAATTTATGAAACAATTTTTTTGTGGGAAAACCAAAAATATGGGTTTTATAGGTGCTCGTCTACGAAAGAGACCTAGATCGTCCGTTTTTTGAAAAAAAAAATTGTTCTTGAAAAAGATAGATTTTTTTGAAAAGTAGAAGCAGTAGAGGTAACAGAGGAAATTTTTTTGAATCTTTTTATGAAAAATCTGAGAAATGGGTTTTACAGAGAATGTCATCCTGAGTAGACCCAAGTCCTTTTTACAAAAAACCTAATCTTCACCAACATGCAAGAACCCCTCAAAAATAGAATCTACGAAACAATTATTTTTTGGAAAATTGAAAATATGTGTTTTATAGGTGTGCTCATGTGCTCAATAGAAGCAAATCATCTGTTTTTTGAAAAAAATAAGTTGTTCTTGAAAAAGATAGATTCTTTTAAGAAGTAGAAGCAATAGAGGTAAGAGGCAAATTTTTTGAATCTTTTTGCAGCGAAAAAACTGATAAGTAGGTTTTGTAGGGAATGTGGATTACGGTGAACCGCAGGATGGTCACTTTCTCCGAAAACCATTTTTTCGCAACATGCACAAAGAACCCTTAAAATGGGAATCCTCTGAGGGAAACAATTTTTTTTTTTAGGAGAAATGAAAAATATGGGTTTTTTATAAGGTACTGGTATTTAACAAAAGAGACCATATAGATCTATTTTTGAAAAAAATAAGTTATATGGGTTTTGCTTAGAATGTCGTTCGAAGAGACCCCATAATAGATCCTTTTCGAAAAACTAAAGTTTTCAACTAACGTACGCAGAACCCTCAAAAGAAATAGATCTATCGAAATTTCGCTAGTCCACTTTTAGGAAAATCAAAATAGGTTTTATAGGTGCTTGTGTGAATGCTAAAAGAGACCCGAAGATGATCATCTTTTGAGAAAAAATAAGAAGTTCTTTAAAACAGGTTTTTGAAAAGTAGAAGCAGTATGGGTAACAAAGGCAAATTTTTTGAATCTTTTTATGAAAAATCTAAAAAATGGGTTTTGTAGAAAATGTCATTCTGAGTAGACCTAGAACATCATTTTTTCAAAAAACTAATTTTTCACCAACATGCAAGAACCCCTCAAAAATAGAATCTACGAAACAATTTTTTTTGGGAAAATAAAAAATATGGGTTTTATAGATGCTTGTGTGCTGAAGAGACCCAAATCATCCGTTTTTTGAGAAAATAAGTTGTTTTTGAAAAAGATAGATTTTTTTGAAAAGAAGAATTAGTAGAGGTAATAAAGGTTAATTTTTTGAATATTTTTATGAAAAATCTGAAAATGGGTTTTGTAGAGAATGTCGTTCTGAGTAGACCCAAATTGTCCATTTTTTAAAAAACTAACTTTTCACCAACATGCAAGAACCTATCAAAAATAGAATTGACGAAACTTTTTTTTTGGGAAAATTGAAAATATGGGTTTTATAGATGCTTGTGTGTTAAAGAGATCCAGATCATCCGTTTTTTAATAAAATAAGTTGTTATTGAAAAAGATATATTTTTTGAAAAGCAGAAGCAATAGAGGTAATAGACACAAGTTTTTTAAATCTTTCTATGAAAAATCTAAGAAATGGGTTTTGTAAAGAATGTCGTTTTGAGTAGACCCAGATCGTCATTTTTTTGAAAAACTATTTTTTCACAAATATACAAGAACCCCTCAAAAATAGAATCTACGAATTGTTTTTTTTTTTGGAAAATTGAAAATATGGGTTTTATAGGTGCTCGTGTGCTGAAGAGACCCAAATCGTCCATTTTTTAAAAAAAAAGTTGTTCTTGAGAAAGATAGATTTGTTTGAAAAGTAGAAGTAATGGAGGTAACAAAGGCAAATTTTTTGAATCTTTTTATGAAAAATATGAGAAATGGGTTTTGTAGAGAATGTCATTCTGAGTAAACCCAGATCATCCATTTTTCAAAAACCTAATTTTTTCACAAACATTCGAAAACCCCTCAAAATAGAAGCTATCAAGTAATTTTTTTTGTGAAAAATCAAAGATATGGGTTTTGTAGGTGCTTGAGTGCTTAAGAAACCTAGATCATTTGTCTTTTGGAAAACTAAGTTGTTTCTTGAGAAAGATAGAGTTTTTTGAAAAATAGAAGTAGTAGAGGTAATAGAGGAATTTTTTTGAATCATTTTCAAAAACTGGATAGATTTTTTATAGAAAAATTTGAGATATGGGTTTTGTAGATAATGTCGTTCTGAATAGGCCCAAATCGTCTACTTTTCAAAACACTATTTTTTTCACCAATATGCGAGAACCCCTCAAAAATAGAAGCTGTGAAGCAAAAAAATTTGGGAAAAATCAGAGATATGGGTTTTGTAGGTGCTCGTGTGCTGAAAAGACTCAGATAATCTATTTTTCAGAAAATTAAGTCATTCCTAAAAAAGATAGAGTATATTGAAAAGTAAAAGAAGTAGATGTAGCAAAAGAATTTTTTTTATATGTTCTTTACTTCATTGAAATTTAGAAAAGAGAATTACATCCAAGCAAAGGCCTAAGCCCTAGGAAAACCTAAAATACACTAAAAAAAAAAAGAACCAACATCATCCATCATCAATCTCAACTCCTTCCTCCACAATAATCATGTCCAAATCATGGCGAAGCTCTAGGGAAATCTGATCCCACCCCTCCTTCCTCCAGCCATCAAGATGTTGGGAAGCCCATTTCACCAAGCAATTTGTTGCCCTATTCCACTCCCTTGGAATATGGAAAAAAGAGACCTCCTCCATCAAGGAACTAATCTGCAAAATCTGTTGCACCACCTAGCCAATTGCGAACAAACATCAGCCACCTTCTGATCATTAAGTAAGTTAATGAAAACCTGTGAGTCAGACTCACAAATAGACTTTCTCCATCCCAAAGCATAAGCCAGTTCAAGAGCGAAAAGGATCACCAGACCTTCCATAAAGTTAACAGTCTACATCCCTTCATAAATAGAGAAGAAGAAAACCACTATTCTAGAAGAATCCCTACCAACTCCACCAATTCTAGCAGGCCCAGGATTTCCCCTTTAGGAACCATTAGTATTAATCTTCAAAATTACAACCAGAGGGGGAATCCATTTACCCACTCTCATGACTTTCTTTTTCACCCGCCTTCCCCTTCAAACACAAGTCGAAGCCAAAGACAACCCCTGAAGACCCAATCTCTCCACCTTCTCAGCATCCTCTTTCTCCAAGGGATACTCCACCTCACACTTCGCTTCCACCGTCTCCCAAACCATACTCATAATTCTCTGCCAAATCTGCTGAAGAACCAACTTTTCACCTCAAAAGATTCTACGATTCCGCTCCAGCCAAACCTGCTAGAGGAGTAAAGTAGGCCCAACATACCACAAATCCTGTAAGAAAGATGCCACAACAGGAGGTCTACCCAGACTACACCAAAAATTCACCAGAGAGGAAGCATGAACACAAGGACTTTTACAAACTTCCCACCAAAAATGCCACAACCTCAAAGCAAAGGAGCAACGAAAGAATAGATGAGCATAATCCTCCTCCTCAGTTCCACAGAAAACACACATGGACGGACCCTGAAATCCCCTCTTCTAAATATGGTCTCAGGTTAGGCATTTGTTCTAGGCCAAAGTCCAAATGAAATAGTTACACTTGGGCTAAGAGAACTTATTCCAATCTCTCTTCCACCATTGAACCTCCACCCCATCCAGCTTGTGAGATAAAAGCACCTAATAACCAAAGGCAATAGTATAAACACCCTTAGAACTAGGAGACCAAGATAAGACATCTCCATCTGGAAGGGAGCTACACCTCCTACTAGAAAGGATGCTTCGCAATTCCGTACACTCCTCCTCCATACCAACCACATAATACTCCTTAGGAATCTTACATCTAGCCATCATCAACTGACCATGAGAAGACACAGACTTAAAGTCTCTCACCTTGTCCCAACCAGCCTCAATGAATCTCTGAAAAAGGGGCAACAGGTTAGGAAATTGAGAAACAATGGGAGGAAAACCATCCCAAGAATCAAACCAAAATTGAGCCTCTAACCCACTTTTGCAAATCCAAAATAAGCCATCCTTAATGAGAGCAGCCCCTTTCTTCGGCGTTCCCCAAATCACCGATCCTTTCCCCACTAGGGGATAGCGGGGGATATCTATCTGAGGGATCCCCGAGAGATATTTATGAGATAAAAACCTTGGCCCAGGTCTGATCCTGCTCCACACACCACCACCAGTATAATTTAGCAGCAAGCGCAACCCCATACAAAGATTATTTCCTTAATCTGAGACCGTCATATTGCTCTGGCCTACACACAAGCTCCCATCTAGCCAAACTCCATTTAGAGGATAGTAGATTGCCTACCCATAAAAACTATCTAGCTAAAGAATCTAGTTCCTGAAGAAAACCAACCAAGGCTACCTGGAGCATAAATCTGTAAATGGGGAGAGCCTGAACCACAGATTTGATCAGTTGAACCTGACCAACAAAAGATAACCATCTATGGGTCCAATGGTTAACGTTTGTCCGAAACTTATCCAGAATACTCTGCCATGATTCCCTGGGCATCCTTTTGACAGAAATAGGAATACCAAGATAGATCAAAGGAAGGGACCCAATCTGAAACCTCAAGATATTGGCAATCCTCCTCTAAATAGGACCAAGAGTATCGAAGAAGAAAATGGAGGACTTATTTTCATTAATCATCTAACCCAAGGCAATCAAATAAACATCCAACACCGCTTGCAAGTTAGTAGCCTTCCTAATTGTAGCCATACCCATCAATGCAGTATCATCGCAACTGAGAATGTGGGGGAATATTACCTCCCCATCACCACCCCTGAATGTGACCCATCTCAACATTCCTTCTCAATAATCGACCCAACCCTTAAACAAGGAGCAAAAACAAATATAGAGATAATGGGTCACCCTGACGCAATCCCCGGGAGGCCCCAAAAAGCTCTGAAGGCTCACCATTACTTAAAATAGAGAAGGATACTGAAGTAACACAACTCATGACCCACAAAATCCACTCATCACCAAAACCAAATGCACCAAGAATCTTCTAAAGGAAGGACCATCAAACTTTGTCATACACCTTTGCCATGTCCAACTTGATGAACATTGCCTTATCATTAGAAATAGCCATGGAATGAATGGTCTTCGTGGCTATGACCACCCCATCCAGAATTTGTCTGCCCGCCACAAAACCACTCTACTCCTCGAATATCAACACTCTAAACCATTTTTTCAGCCTATCCGCAATTATTTTAGAGATAATTTTGTAAATCAAATTACAAAGAGAGATGGGTCTAAATTGGCTTAACCTGTCTGCCCCATCACATTTTGGGATGAGAGCCAGGAAGGTAGAATTCAAAGCTTGCAACATTTTCTTATTCATCTAAGATTCCTGGATAAACTGCCAATAAGTCCAGCTTAATAATATCCCAGAATTCTTGAAAGAACTCCACTAGAAAGCCATCAAGGTCAGGAGCTTTCCCTTTCTTCATCTAAAACACCACTCCCTCAAGCTCTTCTAACGAGATATCACCCATAAGAAACTCATTCATCTCCATAGTAACCAAAGAAGGGATGCAATACAGAACTTGAGCCTCCTCGTCAGAAATCCCGTGACAATCCTCCCTGAATAAGGAAGCAAAATACTGCACAGCTTCACACGAAATATCCTTAAAAGAGGAAAGATGCTCAACAGTGTCATTCACCAGAACAAAAATTAAATTCCCATGTCACCTCGATTTAACCGAATTGAAGGTCATATTTTTATCTCCCTCTTGAAGCCATTCAATAGAATTTGTGAAGCAAATTTTTTTGGGGAAAATCGAAGATATGGGTTTTGTAGGTGAGTGTGCTAAATAGACTCAGATTATATTGAAAAGTAAAAGAAGTAGATGTAGCAAAAGAATTTTTTTATATGTTCTTTAGAATAAGGGAAAAATTTATGATAAAAATTTGAGAAATGGGTTTTGTAGAGAATGTCATTCTAAATAAACACAAATCATTCATTTTTCGAAAAACTGATTTTATCACCAATATGCGAGAAACCCTCAAATTAGAAGCTACAAAGCAATTTTTTTGGGAAAAATCAGAGATATGGGTTTTGTAGGTGCTCGTGTGCTAAAGAGAGCTAGATCATCCATTTTTCGAACACCTAAAAAAGATAGAGATTTTTGAAAACTAGTAGTAGAGGTAGCAGAGGTAATTTTTTAAAAACTTCTTCAGAAAAATGGTAGATTTTTGGAGAAAATTTTGAGATATGGATTTTGTCGAGAATGTTATTCTAAATAGACCTAGATCGTCCATTTTTTCAAAGATTGATTTTTTCACCAACATGCGAGAACCCCTAAAAATTAAAAAGTTGTGAAGCAATTTTTCTGAGAAAAAATAGAGATATGGGTTCTGTAGGTGCTCGTGCACTAAAGAGACCCAAATCGTCTGTTGTTTGAAAAAATGTTTTTCTTGAAAAATATTTTTCGAAAAGTAGTAGTAGAGGTAGAAGAAGCAACTTTTTTTAATCTTAAAAAAAAAAAGGGTTGATTTTTGGAGAAAAATATGAGATATGGGTTTTCTAGATGTCATTCTAAATTGAACCAAATCGTCCATTTTTTGAAAAACTGATTTTTTCACCAACATGTGAGAACTCCTCAAAAATAGAAGCTGTGAAGTGTTACCCTCTAATTTTGAACCATGCAATTTTCTTCTTTAAATTAAATGACCCCCATCCCATGCCTTTGAGAATGATTCGAAATTGTGGCTTTCACAAGATTCATAACCTTTGTCGTTGATCCCTTTATTTTTCTAACCAATGTCATGGAGTTTGAAAGTTTCATAACCACCTAATTGCCTGATCCATCTCTCTTCCCATCCTCACCCAAGGGTATTCTAAGTGATCAGTATGTTGAGAGTTTTCAAAACCTTAAAAGTCCATCATGGGGTTCATTGGTTCTACCTTTTCATGACCCCACAACTTTGCAGTAGATTTCACAATTTTCAAAATGTCACCAACCTATTTAATTGTTTATATGATGTGAGAATGTCTTTTCAGGTGTTTCAAAATACAAATTCGATCTTAAGGCTCTTTTCTCAAGGGAAAAATTCAAGATGCATTAATTAGCCTCTTAAATTCCAAGTGTAATGAAGGTAGTGACACGCTATCAATAGGTTAAAAGCTATGATTACCTATAGGTGTAATTAAATAAGTCATTTACGAAGAAATGTGGCAATATTGTTGAGTCCTATTTTCTAATTGACCAAGGAAAATTTGAAATGGGGCTTCCTGCGAGTGATGAAATGTGGGATGGTGAACCTATGCCCATCCTACAACCTGACTTGAACTGGCATGAGGAAGAGAAAATTAATATTATCTTCCAATTGTGCACACTTGCCTGGAAGGAGAGACCAGCTATGCCCAATATCACAGGGTAATCTTCATCCTAGAAGAAGAAGAGGAATGCACCGAGTTGCACCACATTTTTATGGAAATATGACTAGTTATGGAGAATGCTCCACCACCTGTGATGACTTAATTTTCTTGCTTTGCATGGCATCTTTTTGTAGTAAATCGCGGTAACCCAATTTTGGTGTACCGTAATTGTTTCTATTTAAGGTCACTTTCTTGAGGACGGTTACTTTAAAAGACCGTTATGAATAGTTATGTTTAGATACATTTTTTGGCTTGGAAAATTATATAAAAAGAAAAACTTTTGGGAATAGAAAGGAGCATTGTTGTTGAAGGGAAAAGGGGAGAATCTAGGTTATATTTTCATGCAGTTTCATTGTACAAAGATATGGAGTCTATGAAATTATGTTTTGGCTATGAAGAAATAAAGAAGATATTTTTGAATCTTTGAATTTCTTAATGTTTTCTTTAAATGGCAATGAATATGTTTCCTTGTGGTTTTTCTTCAATGCCATTCTATTATAATGGGTTGTATATGCATTTAATTCTAAAACTTTGGATTTGGATTAAATTAGTTTTTGAAAAGATTTTGTTGTTCTTTCTTTCCCTAGATATTATCTATTGGTGTAGGGAAGACGAACTTTGTGACATTTACCTATATTTACTTTATCTTAAGTTTAATCTTTCACATCTATTTCATGGTTATGGGTAGGTGTTAGTTGCCTTTTTTGCTTTCTGGTAAAAAGCATACCCATTTTTTATTCATTATATATCCATTGAAGGTAGTTGCATCTTGTAAAATAAGCAGAGAGTGCTTGCAAATATTATTGCAAGTGTCTCAACTATTGGTTGGATTGTCATTTATGTGGGCTAGAGAGTATAAATTTGAAGTGAAAAATCTCACAACCAACATGAAGCAATTTTTTTTGAGAAAAATCAAAGATACGAGTTTTGTAGGTGTTCGTGTGCTGAAGAGACCCAGATCATCCATTTTTCGAAAAACTAAGTTGTTCGTGAAAGAGACAAATTTTGAAAAGTAGAAGCAGTAGAGGTAGTAGAGGTAATTGTTTTGAATCTTCTTTAGAAAAATGGCATATTTTTGAATAAAAATCTCAAATATGAGTTTTGCATAGATTGCCATTCTAAAGACTCAGATCATCCATTTTTTGAAAAATTGATTTTTTTCACCAACATGCGAGAACCCCTCAAAAATAGAAGTTGTGAAGCAAATATTCTTGATAAATCAAAGACATGGGTTTTGTAGGTGCTTGTGCGTTGAAGAGACCTAGACCCAGATCGTCTATTATTAAAAAAACAATGTTGTTCATGAAAAAGATAGAGCTTTTTGGAAAGTAGAAGCAGTAGAGGTATCAGAGGAAATTTTTTTGAATCTTTTTAAGAGAAAGGCAGATTTTTGGAGAAAAATCTGAGATATGGGTTTTGTAGAGAATGTTGTTCTGAATAGACCCAAAACATCTATTTTTTGAAAAACTAATTTTTTCACCAACACGTAAGAATCCCTAAAAAATGGAAGCTACAAAGCATTTTTTTTGAAAAACTAAGTTGTTCCTGAAAAAGATAGACTTTTTTGACGAGTAGAAGGAAAAGAGGTAACGAAGAATTTTTTTTTGAATCTTCTTCAAAAAATGGTAGATTTTTGGAGAAAATTTTGAGATATGGGTTTTGTAGAGAATTTCGCTTTGAATAGGCTCAGATCATTCTTTTTTCAAAAAAATGATTTTTTCACAAACATGCGAAATACCCTTAAAATAGAAGTTGCGAAGCAAATTTTTTTGGGAAAAAATAGAGATATGGGTTTTGTAGGTGGTCATATGCTGAAGAGACCTAGATCATTCATTTTTTGAAAAACTAAGTTGTGCCTAAATGTTGAATATCCAAGATACTGAGCGAGGGGTGAATCAATATCTTCTTAAACTTATTAAACAAATACCATCTAATTACTCCAATGAATATAACTGTAAAGATAAGAAAGAGCATTAACAAAACATGAAATCACACAACACATGAACAATAGGAATTTTACATGGAAAACCAAAAATGGGAAAAACCACGATGAGTGTTAGCTCACAATATAGTATAACCGATTATAAAATATTACAAAAGGGTGGCTCATTGCAAGGACTCACTATCCAAAATGAGAGGCTCACAACCTACAGAAAGAAATGAAAAACTGGCTTAATGCCAGAAATGAACTGGTAAGTACACCTAACAAGTGATGATTTAGTTCATTTGAAGATCAGTAAACTGACTTAACACACTTCATCATTTTCACACTTCTTCACATTCGCATCATCATAATCATCAACAACTTAAAAAATTATTAAAAACTCAAAACTATCCAAAGTATATAGCTGATATATCCACAAGAATCAATTAGGTTAGCCTAATTAGATGCAATCCTTTATTCACCAAAAATACCAATTGTCAGCTTCAAGCATTCAAAATATTTCCAAAGATACTTCAAACATTCAACATGCTACATCATGTCAGCATGGACCTAAGATAGGTGACACATATCTGCACAACAAAATTAATTCACCATAACATCAACTATCCATCAGGTCGGCTAGAAATAGACCTAATAGCAAAATGCAATGACAGAGTAATGACAATTAGTCGTTCTAGCACTTGAATACGTAAGACTTTGATCACACATGCTTCCAACATCCATAGACCATTACTCAAAGCCACAAGCAAAAATAATCAACAACAAAGGATTGTGGATCAAAATACCAGAGGATGATAATTGTATACTAGTTCAGATACCAGATCAAACTTAACCTTGTAGTTCCAACTCATATTACATGGTGACATGATCAATGATAAAAAAAAACAACAAAATTAGATGTTCTTCATTCTTCCAACAATCTCCCTCTTTGTCATTCATGGCAACATGTGCTAAAATTTACAAGACCTCTTATGTACAGCACTTCTCGCCTTATCACCAATATCCTCTTCCTCTATCACTTTTCACTCCCCCTTTGACATCAAGAACAAAGAGTGGCCCAAAAGAGATATGAAAACTAAAGAAAAAAAACATTAACTAGAGGATGGTGAGCCTTGAAGCTCCTTAAGAATACCTTACCAAACTAATTTACCATTCTCCAAACTCTTATTTGCAACAATCAACATCCTGTTTAGGGATTCCAAATCCATCAGACTATCCTCTACATCGTTCGAAGTGCCAGGATTCAGATTTATCTTTTCAAGTTTCTCTACACTTTCCAAAGCATTAGTAATCAAGGTGTACTCCATTCCTACAAGGTCACCTAACTGACCAAATTTTGTGATGATTTCTTCCTTCTGCCTCTGTATAATGAAAAATTTATCTCTATGAGTAGAGATGGCATTCCAAGTTGATCAGTCTTTGTCCTTAGATGCATTGTAGGTACCAGAGACAACAATCAGTTGGGACTCAATGGAGTTCATATGAACTTTAATATTCTGAGTGGCATCTGCCCACTTCAAGTAATAAGCAAAGGCAACATTTGCTTTAGACTCACAAATCTGCACAGCTTCCAAATTCTTCTCAACATTTGTGTGTTCCAGAGCACACTTGTCATGCAACGCCAACAACCTTTTCTTTTCCAGATTCTCCTCAAGCTCTTGCTTTGTCTTCTCACCAATTCCAAAGGCATACTCCTTAAAGGATTCCAATAATAGTATCAAATTTTCTATCAGAGTGAGAGATGTATCCATTGAAGTACCGAGTGTAGCCTCCTGCAGTGTCTTAAGAGCATCTTCAATCAGTTTTGTCCCTTTTTGGCATGTCTCTAGAATCTCTCTTCTACCGGATGCATGCAATGCATTTCCCAATACAAACTTATGAATAGGAGAAATTTTATCTAAACTCACATAGCCTTGAATCATAGGAAGTTGTAGAAGCTCCAGAGGAATCACCGACTGGAACCCAATTTTCTTGGATAGCAAGCCTTTTAATACATCATCACCGGAGGAGGATTCTCTAGGAGACCTATGAGATTCTACAACCAGCCTTTGATTTTCTTCATTCTTCCTAGTAGATTCCTCATCTTTCTCTTCTTCCTCTTCCTTTTCTTGCTCTTCTTCCTTATTTTCTTCTTCCACTTTCTCTTCTTCTTTTTCAACTTCATCCTTTCTATTTTCATCTTTATCTTTGTCCTCGTTGCCATCTTCATCATTTCCTTCACTTGCACTTTTATCTTGTGATCCTTAAACATTATCCTTTCACCTTCATTATTACCCTCTTCCTCTTCAACATTATCTTTCTCGCCTCCGACATGCTTCGGAGGGGCATTATCATGTTTTTCAGGCTCAACTTCACCCTCGTTATGCTTCTCCATCTCTAGAGAATCATTTTAAACACTTGTATCCAAAGGGATGTTTGCATCATCTATTTCGACAAAAATACCTGTATCACCTATACTAGGAGGAATATCTTCCTCAACTTCTTCTATGGAAACTTCTTGACCTGTCTTAGGTGCAAAATCGGATGGTAGTGCACCAAGCATGCCATATTTCTCATTTGTATCTCTGATTTATTTTTTAGTTCCCTTTCTTATTTTCTTCATCTACTTTTTGTCCTTTGTCATTAAAATATTCACTCTTTTCTTCATTCAAAGCATTTTTATACATATTTTCTTCAAGGTTTCCAAATCATTTGGGGTCAAAGAAGACCAAATTTTTTTAAATGCACCATTTTTTAATCTTTTCTTCTAATTCAATAGCCTCTGATCACCTTTTCATCAGGGCTACCCACATTTTCCCAGACACTTCATTCTTTACATCATCCCACTTAACATCCAATGTGATAACATATTGAATAGTGGCTAAAATTAATGTCTTTCTATCCTCTCTCCTCACTTGATCATAATAATTTGTTGTAGGCTTTAGAATATCTTCAAAATGTAACAAAGAATTGAGTATAGTCTCTAATTTGAAAGGGGAACCAGGTCTTACCAAAGTGACCTTCTGTTCTTTTTAGATTGGG
Source organism: Sequoia sempervirens (assembly GCA_007258455.2). Lineage (NCBI taxonomy): Eukaryota > Viridiplantae > Streptophyta > Pinopsida > Cupressales > Cupressaceae > Sequoia > Sequoia sempervirens. Next base: position 556,096 of record VDFB02000008.1, on the reverse strand, counting down.
GAGGCTTCTTCAGACACCTTAGCTTTCTTTGATTCAGGTTTGGTGTGCACATGAACACCAAATTCCTATTCTTCATCAGAAGATGAGATAATATGCAATCTCTTAGAACCAATACTAGCTTCCTGAGAAGCACCTTCACCAAAGGATAAGATTCCTCTTCTATTCCTTACCAATTTTGCTTCAAGGTCCTCCTCTTCATCTTGATCATCAGCGATGCTAAGGTTTTTCTCCCTTATAGCTTTTTCTTTCTTTCCTCTCTTCCCAGGTACCACCGAAGGAGTTTCTTTCCTTTTCCCAAATCTTGTAGTAGATCCAGAAGATGTCAGGCCTTTACCTTTATCAGAAGCACTGGGTTAAACTTTCACTACAGGGGCTGGAAAGGTTTTAGAAGGAGCATTCCTTCCAGATCTCCTTAGTCCTAAATATTCTCCCTCCATTTTCTCTCTCTTAGCCCTACCATGTGCAATCTCTCATCAATGCAACCTACTTCTCTAAGCTTCTTTTCTACATTCTTTCTTATTATTGGCTTCTTGTGCTTGAAGTGAACCTCAATAGATTTTTCAGCATAAGTGCCAATTCTAGGTTCATTGGCATCTTTACAAAAAAATATCAACATTTGTACATAGCCTTCGACTTCATCTTCTATAATTTCATAAACCAATGGTCGAATCCATACGGTCTGAGGTTCAACAACTTCAATCATACATTCATCAGAAGAGACATGAAATATGATATCATTTTTGTATTTCTCACCAACTTTCCTTGGAATCCTTTCTCTCTCATTCATGTTGCTCTTGAATACAACAAAGAATGTTGTTAGAGCATTATCTATGTTCTTAAAATCGCCCAAATTATGCAAGTAATCAAAGATTTGATGTACCACTAGTCTAGATGAATCCCAAAACACTCTATCATCCCTTCCAAGAAGTCTCTTTAGAAAATAGAACAATAGACACATAATCAAGGACCCAAATTTAAATGCATACTTCCTTTCTTTGGTCATCCTTAAGTCCTCAAGCAACTATTTTCGGAGAAGTTCACACAAATCATAATCGGCACCATTAACTACCATATCGAAACTAGAATAAATAGTTGTGGGAAAAATAGAGTTCTCTCTGTTAATGAAGTAAATTTTATGACCGATCATTATAGTAACATACTTCATAGTAGGATTAGTGATAGGCTTTGTAGTAAGTGCTCTCTTGTCATATGTGGCATGGGTGAGTTCCATCACCACTTCATTCTTCACTTCCTTCAACACAGGTATCGTTCCGGTATCACAAAGTCCGACAACAACATTAATTGCTTCCTTAGTTATTAGATGGGGTCTATGAGTCCACATATATTTATCATGCATTCTGCTGAGAACTGGTTTTACATATTTATCATTAATCGTGGAACTGAAATTAGCAAAGTAGTTCCAGCTATCCAATTTCTTCACAAAAATATTCGAATATTGAGGTTTCACCATGAAATTATCCCCAATGAGATCATTCTACCAAATATCTATCAATTTATTGTGATTGAATTCCTCAATCTTTACTTGAATCTAAATTCTTGTATCTTCAGATGGTATAATGCCATGAGGGATTGACGAGAAGGTGCAAATAGGGTTGTCTTCAAAAACCTTCATTTCCTATATGATGATCTAGGTCTTTCTGACACTTTATAAACTATAGGGGTTGTTATTTCTCCACAAATCAAGCTCAAACAATTTCAAAAAGATGATTCACACAATCCCACAACAACACATATAAGCAAAATACATTTTTCTTTGCGAAGAATCAGAACTAGGTTTTGCATAGCTTGAACTCTAAGTCACCTCAAGAGTACTCCAAAATGCTGTCAAATTTTTCAAACATACAAGTGATTAAAATGCCTTACACATTTACTTTATAAAACATTGATCTTCCCTAATTAGCATTAAATGTGGTAGTTTTTAAGAAGATGCTAAAAACTCTTCTTTGCAAAAAAAACTCTAATTTTCTCTGCAAATGATCATGCCAGCACATTTCTTCTAGTTCCACTTGCATAAATTTTGACTATCCATTCCTTATAACATAACCTTTTGCCAAAAGTGACACGCCAAACATCAGGGGGTTATCTATTAAATCTCCCCCTAAGACCATGCTAAGTCTAGTTTTTGGAGGAATTGTTTGCACCGGATGAGGGCACATACACATTTGTTGCTTCAGGCTCTTCTTTCTTCTTCCAAATCTTGTTCATTTCTTACTTAACCTCATTCTTGTCAATTTTCTTTATTGGTTCATTCTTCTTTACCAAATCAGATTGCTTTCCCTTTTTACTTCTGCAAACTCTTGAGATATGTCCTAGTTTCTTGCAATTGTAGCAGACAACATTTTTCTAATTAGTTTGTCCTCCATTGACCCTTGACCTGCATTGATTAGCTTTGTGTCCAAACCTGTTACATGTATAGTAGTAGCCATTAAAAGATTGATTCACTCTACTTCCATGATGAATTCACCATCTAAGTTTTGCATTCACTAGCTCTATGTCCAAGTCTCTTGCATGCAAAACATTGTCTGGAGAAGGAACCAGAAAACTAATTCATCCTACTCCTACACTTTGTTGCCCTGTGAACAAATTTATTACATGAAAAATAGATACCATTGAAAGAGGGGTACCTTTGGGCATTTGGTTGTCTGATAGGCTATCTTTTAGCAAAGTTAGCTCACAATATAGTATAACTAGTTATAAAATATTACAAAAGGGTGGCTTATTTCCAAGACTCATTGTCCAAAATGAGAGGCTCATTGCCTACAGAAAGAAATGACAAAATGGCTTATAGCTAGAAAAGAACCGGTAAAGTACACCTAACAAGTGTTGATTCAGTTCCTTTGAAGCTCAACAAACTGACTTAACACACTTCATCATCTTCGCATTTGTTCACATCCGCATCATCATCATCAACAACTTTACCAATGATTGAAAACTCAAAACTATCCAAAATATATAGCTGATACATCCAGAAGCATCAATTAGGTCGGCCTAATTAGATACAATCCTTTATTCACCAAAAATACCAACTTTTGGCTTCAAGCATTCAAAATATTTCCAAAGACACTTCACATGTTCAACACACTACATTATTTTGGCATGGACCTAAGATTGGTCATACATATATCTGCACATCAAAATTAATTCACCATAACATCAACTATCCATCAGATTGGCCAGAAATAGACCTAATAGCAAAATGAAATGATAGAGTAATTACAATTCGTTGTTCAATCACCTGAATACGTGCTTCCAACATCCATAGACCATTTTTCAAAGCCGCAAGCAACAATAATCAACAGTGGAGGATTGCGAACCAAAATACCGGAGGATGATAACTGCATACCAAATCAAACTTAACCTTGCAGTTGCAACTCATATAACATGGTGACATCAATGACAACAAAAAACAACAAAATGAGATGTTCTTCTTCATTCTTCCAACACTAAAAAGATAGAGTTTTTTGAAAAGTAGAAGCAGTAAAGGTAATAGAGGCAAATTTTTTGAATCTTCAAAAAAATGACAAATTGTTGGAGAAAATTTTGAGATATGGGTTTTGTAGAGAATGTCGTTCTGAATAGGCCTAGATTGTTCGTTTTTTGAAAAATTGTTTTTTTCACCAACATACGAGAACCCCTTAAAAGTAGAACCTACGAAGCAAAATTTTTTTGAGAAAAAATGGAGATACGGGTTTTCTAGGTGCTCATGTGTTGAAGAGACCCAAATCATTTGTTTTTAAAAAAACTATTTTGTTCCCGAAAAAGAAGTTTTTTGAAAAGTAGAAGCTGTAGATGTAGTAGAGGAAAATTTTCTTAATGTTATTTCAAAAAATGGGAAATTTTTTGGAGAAAAATCTAAGATATGGGTTTTGTAGAGAATGTCGTTTTGAATAAACCAAGATCGTCCGTTTTTTGAAAAACTAATTTTTTAACCAACATATGAAAACCCCTAAAAAATAGAAGTTGTGTATTAATTTTTTTAAGAAAAATCCGAGATATGGGTTTTGTAGGTGCTCATGTGCTGAAGAGACCCAAATCGTCTGTTTTTTGAAAAAGTAAGTTGTTCCTGAAAAAGATAGAGTTTTTTGAAAAGTAGAAGCACTCGAGGTAGCAAAGGAAAAATTTTAGAATCCTCTTTAGAAAGAAGGGCAGATTTTTGGATACAAATCTAAGATATGGGTTTTGTAGAGGATGTCATTTTGAATAGAGCCAGATTGGTTTTTTGAAAAACTGATTTTTTCACCAACATGAGAGATCCCTTCAAAAATAGAAGTTGCGAAGCAATTTTTAATTAGAAAAATCAGAGATATGGGTTTTGTAGGTGCTTGTGTGTTGAAGAGACACAAATCGTTCATTTTTAAAAAAATTAAGTTGTTCCTAAAAAATATTAACTTTTTTTAAAAGTAGAAGCAGAAGAGGTAATAGAGGCAATTTTTTTGAATCTTCTTCACAAAAAAAGGCAGATTTTTTTAGAAAAATCTAAGATATAGGTTTGTAGAGAATGTCGTTCTAAATAGACCCAGCTCATCTATTTTTTGAAAATCTAATTTTTTCACCATACGAGAATCCCTCAAAAATAGAAGTTATAAAGCAAATTTTTCCAAGAAAAATCAGAGATATAGGTTTTGTAAGTGCTCATGTGTTGAAGAGATCTAGATTGTCTATTTTTTGAAAAACTAAGTTGTTCATGAAAGAGTTTTTTGAAAAGCAGAAGTAGAAGTAGCAAAGGAAATTTTTTTGAATTTTTTTTGGAAAAATATGAGATATGGGTTTTGTAGAGAATGTCGTTCTGAACAGACCCAAAATCATCCATTTTTCAAAAAGTTGATTTTTTCACCAATATGCTTTAACCCCTCAAAATAGAAGCTGCAAAGCAATTATTTTCAACAAAAATCAAAGATATGGGTTTTGTAGGTGCTCTTGTGCTGAAGAGACCCAAATCGTCCTTTTTTCAAAAAACTAAGTTGTTCCTAAAAAAGATAGATTTTTTTTAAAAGTAGTAGTATAGGTAACATAGGCAAATTTTGTATCTTATTAAAAAAAACAACAAATTTCAGGAGAAAATTTTGAGATATGGGTTTTGTAGAGAATGCCATTCTAAATAGGCCCAGATCATCCATTTTTTAAAACTATTTTTTTCACCAACATGTTAGAACCCATAAAAAATAGAAGCTATGAAGCAATTTTTTTTGAGAAAAATCAGAGATATGGGTTTTGTAGGTGCTTGTGTGCTGAAGAGACCCAGATCATCCATTTTTTGAAAAACTAAGTTGTTTAAAAAAAAAAGAAGCTTTTTGAAAAGTATAACCAATAGAAGTAGCAGAGGAATTTTTTTTGAATGTTATTCAGAGAAAGGGCAAATTTTTGGAGAAAAAATTGAAATATGGGTTTTATAGAGAATGTTGTTTTGAATAGAACTCGATCGTCTGTTTTTCAAAAACTATTTTTTTCACCAACATGCAAGAACCCTTAAAAATAAAAGTTGTAAAGAATTATTTTTTGAGAAAAATCAGAGATATGGGTTTTGTATGTGCTTGTGTGCTAAAGAGACACAGATCGTCTATTTTTCAAAAAACCAAGTTTTTCAAAAAGTGGCAGTAGAGGTAGCAGAAGAATTTTTTTTGAATCTTCTTTAGAAAAAGGGCAAATTTTTGGGAAAAATCTGAGATATGGGTTTTGTAGAGAATGTCGTTCTAAATAGACCCAAATCACCAATTTTTTTAAAAACTGATTTTTTGACCAACATGCGAGAAATCTTCAATAATAGAAGCTACGAAGCAAATTTTTCTAGAAAAATTGAAGCTACGGGTTTTGTAGTTGCTGGCGTGCTGAAGAGACCTAGATCGTTCGTTTTTTGAAAAACTAAGTTTTTCCTGAAAAAGATAGAGTTTTTTAAAAAGTAGAATCAATAGAAGTAATAGAGGAAAACATTTTGAATCTTCTTCACAAAGAGGGTAGTTTTTTTGGAGAAAAATAAGAGATATGGGTTTTGTAGAGAATTTCATCCTTAATAAACCCAGATTGTCTGTTTTTTGTAGAACTGATTTTTTTGCCAACATGCGAGAACCCCTCAAAAATGGAAGTTGCGAAGTAAATTTTTTTGCAAAAAATTTGAGATATGGGTTTTGTAGGTACTTGTGTTCTTAAGAGACTTAGATCTTCTATTTTTTGAAAAACTAATATTTTCACCAACATGCAAGAAGCCCTAAAAAATTGAAGCTACAATTTTATTTTTTTGGGAAAAATTAGAGATTGCTGAATATCCAAGATATTGAGAGGGGGGGTGAATCAGTATCTTCTTAAACTTTATGAACAAATCCCATCCAATTACTCTGATGCATATAACAAAAAAGATAAATAAGAGCATTAATAGAACATGAAATCCCACAACACATGGACACCAAGATTTTTAAGTGGAAAACCCAAAATGGGAAAAACCATGGTGAGTGGTAGCTCACAATATAGTATAACCAATTATAAAATATTACCAAATGGTGTGGCTCACTACCAGGACTCATTGTCCAAAAGCGAGGCTCACTACCTACAAAATTACAATGACAAAAATGGCTTACACCTAGAAAATGAACTGATAATGTACTCTCACAAGTGTTGATTCAGTTCCAATGAAGCTCAGTAAATTGACTTTACACACTTCATCATATTCACACTTCACATTTTCATCCACTTCAACTTCTTCAAAACTATCCAATATATATAGCAAATACATCTGCAAGCATCAATAAGGTCAGCCTAATTAGATTCAACTCTGATTCATCAAAAATATGAACTATCAACTTCAAGCTTTCATAAAATATTTTAAATACAATTCAAACACTCAACACGCTACATCATGTCGGTGTTGACCTAGGATAGGTTAGACATATATCCGCAAGACAAAATTAATATACTATTACATCATCTATCCATTAGGTCGCCCAAAGATTGACCTAATAGCAAAATGTAACAGAATAATGTTGATACACCATACGAGCATCTGAATCCATGAGATTCTGAATATACATGCTCCCAACATCCATAAACCATTTCCCAAAGCCGCAAGAAACAATAAAATATTCTGGACCAAAATATCGAAGGATGTAAACTGTGTACTTGTTCAGATACCGGTCCAAAATACCAAATGAAATTAAGACTTAATCTTGTACTTGTAACTCATATAACACGGTGACATCAATGACAATACAAATAGCAAAACGAGATGTTCTTAATTCTTCCAAATATCTCCCTCTTTGTCATTGATGGCTACATGTGCCAAAAATTTACAAGACCTCTTATGTTCAACACTTCTCCCCTATCACTAGTATGTTATTTCTCTATCACTCTTCACCCCCCCTTTTACATCAAGGACAAAGGGCGGCTCAATATGAAAACAAGAAAAAAAAACATTAACTGGAGGATGGTCATCCTTGAAGCTCCTTAAAAATACCTTGCCACACATATTTACCAGTCTCCCAACTTTTCTTTTCAGTAATTAACATCCTATTTAGGGATTCCAAATCCATTAGACTTTCCTCTGGAGTACCAAGAGACCAATTTATCTTTCCAATTTTCTATGTACTTTCCAAAGCATTAGCAACCGAGGTGTACTCCATTCTCACAAGATCACCTAACTGGCCAATTTATTGATGATTTCTTCCTTTTACTTTTGTAAAATAAAAAATTTATCTCTATGAGTCGTGATGGAATTCTAAGTTGATCTATCTCTATCCTTGGATGCATTGTAGGTACTTGAGACAACATTCAACTGAGATTTAATGGATTCCATGACATTTTTAATACTCTGAGTGGCATCTAGCCACTTCAAATAAAAAGCAAAGACATCATTAGCTTCAGTCTCATAGATCTACATAGATTCTAGATTTTTCTCAATATTAGTATGTGCCAAAGCATATTTGTCATGCAACACTACTAACCTTTTCTCTATCAGCTTCTCCTCAACCTCTTGCTTAGTCTTCTCACCAAGACCAGAGGCATAATCCTTAAAGGAGTCCAATAACAATCTCAAATTTTCTACTGGAGTGAGAGATGTATCAATTCATGTACCGGGTGTTGTCTCCTGCATTTCCTTAAGAGCATCTTCAATCATTTATGTTCCTTTCTGGTGTGTCTCCAAAATCTCTCTTATGCCAGATGCATGCAATGCATCTCCAAATACCAGCTTATGAATAGGAGAAATCTTGTCTAGATCCACACTACCTTGAACCATAGGAACTTGTAAAATTTTTAGAGGAATCACCAACTAGAATTTGATTTTCTTGGATAGAAATCCCTTCAACACATCATCACTAGAAGAGGATTCTCTGGGAGATCTCTGAGATTCTACAACCTGCTTTGGATTTTCTTCATTATTCTCAATAGATTCCTTATTTTTCTCTTCTTCCTTATATTTCTCTTCTTCCTTATATTGCTCTTCTTCCTTCTTTTCTTCTTCCACCTTCTTTTCTTCTTCTTCTTTCTCCTTTTCTTTTTCTTCTTTACCCTTTTCATATTCATCCTTGTCTTCATCCCTGTTGCCTTCTTTATCATTTCCTTCACTTTCACCTTCATTTTTCTCTTCCTCAACATTATCTTTTTCATCATTATCCTTTTCACCTTTAGTGTGCTCTGGAGGCATATTATCATGTTTTTTAGGCTTAGCTTCACCTTCATTCTGCTTCTGCATTTCTGGAGGATAATTTTCCACACCTGTATCCAGAGGGATATCTACATCATTTATTTCTATAGAAATACCTACATCACCTGTACTAGGAGGAATATCTTCCTCAAAATTTTCAATAGAACCTTCTTCGCTCGACTTAAGTGCCGAACTAACCATGCCATATTTCTTTCTCGTATCCTAGATTACTTCTGCAGTTTCCTTCCTTATCTTCTTTATTTTCTTTTTATCCCTTTTCATCAAAATATTAACTCTTTTCTTCATCTAGAAAATATCTGCACATATCTTTTTCAAGGTTTCCAGATCATCTGGGGTCAAAGAAGACCCAATTTTATCAAATGCATCATTCCTAATTTTCTCTTCAAATTTAACAGCCTCTGATCTCCTTTTCATCAAGGCTAACAACATTTTCTCAAGCACATGTTTCTTCACATCATCCCACTTAACATCCAATGTGATAACATATCAAATGGTAGCTAAAATTAATGTTTTCCTATCCTCTTTTCCAACTTGATCATAATATTTTGTTGTATGCTTCAGAATGTTTTCAAAATGTAGCAAATAATTGAGTGTTGCCTCTAATTTGAAACAAGGGCTAGGACTTGCCGAATTTTCCTTTCGATCTTCCTAGTCCGAAGAGGCTTCTTCAGACACCTAAGTTTTCTTTGACTCTGGTTTGGTGTGTACATGAACACCAAATTCCTATTCTTCCTCTTCATCAGAAGATGACAGAATATGAACTCTTTTAGAACCAATACTGACTTCCTTAGAAGCACCTTCACCAGAGGATAAACTTCCTCTTCTTTTCCTTGCCAATTTTTCTACAGGATCCTCCTCCTATTCATCTTGATCATCTGTGATACTAAGGTTTTTCTCCCTTGTAGCTTCATCTTCTGTAATTTCATAACCCAATGGTCGAATCTATATGGTTTGGGGTTCAATTGCTTCAATCATGCATTCATTAGAGGAAACATGAAATTTGATATCATTTCTATATTTCTCAACAACCTTCCTTGAAATCCTCTCTCTCTCATTAATGTTTCTCTTAAATACAACAAAGAATGTTATTAGAGAATTATCTATGTTCTTCAAATCACCCATATTATGTAAGTGATCAAAACTTTAATGTTCCAATTGTCTAGATGTATCCCAGAATACCATATCATCCCTTCTAGGAAGTCTCTTCAAAAAATAGAATAATAAAGACATAATTAAACAATCAAATTTAAATGCATACTTCTTTTCTTTGGTCATCCTTAAATTCTCAAGCAACTACTTTCAGAGAAGTTCACACAAGTCATATTCTGTACCATTGACTGCCATATCAAAACCAATATAAATAGTTGTGGCAGAAACAAAGTTCTCTCTGTTGCTGAAGTAAATTTTATGACCAATCATTATAGCAGCATACTTCACAATAGGATTAGTGATCAACTTTGTTGTAAGAGCTCTCTTGTCATATTCAACACTGGTGAGATCCATCACCACTTCATTCTTCATAGCTTTCAACACAGGTAATGGTCCAGTGTCACAAAGTCTAGTGACAACCCTAATTACCTCCTCAATTATTAGATGAGGTCTATCAGTCCAGAAGAATTTTTCATGTATTATGCTGAGAACAGGTTTCACATATCTATCATCAACTATGGAACTAAAATTAGGAAATTAGTTCCATCTTCCCAATCTCTTTGTAAAAAGGTTCAAATATTCAGGTTTCATCAAGAAATTATCTCCAATAAGCTCATTCTGCCAAATATCTATCAATTTGCTATGATTCAATTCATCTTTTTTTACTCGGATGTACATTCTTGTGTCCTCGGTTGGCATAAACCTGTGAGGGATTGATGAAAGGTTCCCATAGGGTCGTCTTCAAAAACCTTCATAGAATATTTCCTATACAATGGTCTAGGTCTTTATGACACTTTAACAACTACAGGGGTTGCAATTCTTCACAATTTTGAACTCAAACAATTCAAAAAGATGATTCACACAAACCCACAATTGCATAGAAAAGTAGAATACCTTTTTCTTCACGAAGAACTAGAACTAGGGTTTGCACAGCTCGAACTCCAAAGCACCTCAAGCAGGCTCCAAAATACTCTTCTATTTCTTCAAATGCACAAGTGATGAAAATAACTTACACATTTACTTTATAAAACAAAGATCTACCCTAATTCACATTAAATGTGGTAGATTTCAAAAAGCTACTAAAAACTCTTCTTCTCTACTCAAAGAAACCCTAATTTTCTCCATAAATGATCATGCCTTCACATTTTCCTCCAGTTTCACTTGCATAACCTCTAACTAATCATTTCTTACAACATATCCTCGTGCCAAAGATTGACACACCAAACATCAAGGGGGTTCAAGCAATTTTTTGTTAAAGCTCCCCCTAAGACCCTGCTAGGTCTAATTCCTAGAGGAATGGTCTATACCGAATGAGGGCATAGATGCATCTGTCATCCCAGGATCTTCTTTCTTCCTCCAAATCTTATTCATTTTTTTCTTAACCTCATTCTTTTCAACTTTCTTCACTGGTTCATTGTTTTCTACTAGACCAATCTTCTTACCCTTTTTACTTATGCAAACTCTTGAGATATGTCCTAGTTTGTAGCAGACAACTTTTTTCTGATTAGATTGTCCTCCATTGACCCTTGACCTGCATTGATTATCTTTCTATCCAAATTTGTTAATTGTATAGCAATAACCATTAAAGAATTGATTCATTCTTCCTCCATTAGAGTAATTTTCCATCTGAGTTCTTCATTCAGTAGCTCTATGTCCAATTCTCTTACATGAAAAACTTTGACCAGAGAAGGAACCAGGAAACTGATTCATCCTACTCCTACACTCTGTTGCCCTGTGACCAAATTTGTTACATGAAAAACAAATACCATTGAAAGATGGATACCTTTGTGCATTACGTTGTCTCATAGGTAGTCTCCTAGCAAATTTCCTTGAATTACCTTTCTACTTTCCTTTATTCCGAGTCTTCTATTTATCCTTAGAGTTTTCACCTCCTTCCATTCCCAATCCACCTTTGTCTTTACTTGGTATCTGTCCTAAAATCAACTCATCAAGCTTGCCTGAGCTAGATTTGAAATGATTTTCACATTGTTTTTCTTTCTCTAGATCTACTTTCAAATTCACCACTTCGTGTTCAAGCTTAGCGCATTCATCAGACTTGCTTTGCACCATTTTATTCAAACATTCTTCAATTCTTTTCTTCTCCTCTACTTGCACCTTCAAACTGGTAATCTCTTCATTAGCTTGCTTCAACTACTCACTTACTTCCCTATGTCTCTCTTTGAACTTCTTCAATTGCTCTTTTGATTTCCAAACACATTCATTTGCATCTTCAATATTTCTTGTATAATCTCTATTTTCACTTTCAACTTTGTTAGGATCCTCAAGTGCAGCCTAGAGCTCTTCTTTATCATTCATTTATTCCATCTTTAGGATTTTCCTGAAGTTGTTAGGCTTCTCCAGAGGAACCAAGCTCTAATACCAATTGTTAAATATCCAAGATATTGAGAGGGGGGTGAATCAATATCTTCTTAAACTTTTTGAACAAATACCATCCAATTACTTTGATGCATATAACAACAAAGATAGATAAGAGCATTATTAGAACATGAAATCACACAACACATGAACACAATGATTTTTATGTGGAAAACCCAAAGTGGGGAAAACCACAGTGAGTCTTAGCTCACAATATAGTATAACTGGTTATAAAATATTACAAAATGGGGTGGCTCACTACCAGGACTCACTTTCCGAAAGAGAGGCTCACTGCCTATAGAATTACAATGACAAACATGGCTTACAGCCAGAAAATGAACTAATAATGTACACCTCACAAGTGTTGATTTAGTTCCAATGAAGCTCGGTAAACTGGCTTGACACAGTTCTTCAAAACTGTCTAATATATAACAGATACATTCGCAAGCATCAATTAGGTCGACCTAATTGGATGCAACTCTTATTCATCAAAAATACCAACTGTCAGCTTCAAGCTTTCACAAAATCTTTCAAAGACAATTCAAACACTCAACATGCTACATCATGTTGACATGGACCTAAGATAGGTCACACATATATCTATAAGACAAAATTAATTTACTATTACATCATATATCCATTAGGTCGGCTAGAGATAGTCCTAATAGCAAAATGCGGCAACAAAATAATGCCAATACACCATACCATCATCTAAATCTGTGAGATTCTGAATATGCATGCTTCCAACATCCATAAACCATTTCTCAAAGATGCAAGCAACAATAAAAGATTGCGGACCAAAATACTGGAGGATGTAAACTACATATCGGTTCAGATACTGGTCTAGAATACTAGATCAAATTAAGACTCAATCTTGCAGTTGTAACTCATATAACATGGTGACATCAATGACAATATAAAACAACAAAATGGGATGTTCTTCTTCATTCTTCCAATAGAGATATGGGTTTTCTAGGTGCTCATGTGTTGAAGAGACCTAGATTGTCCATTTTTGGAAAAACTAAGTTATTCCTAAAAAAGATAGAGTTTTTTTAAAATAGTAGTAGAGGTAACAGAGGAAATTTTTTTGAATCTTCTTAAAAAAAAGGGTAGATTTTTGGAGAAAAATCTTAAATATGGGTTTTGTAGACAATGTCATTCTCAATAGACCTAGATCATCTGTTTTTGTAAAAACTAAGTTCTTGAAAAGGATAGAGTTTTTTTAAAAGTAGATGCAATAGAGGTAGTAGAGGCAATTTTTTTGAATCTTCTTCAAAAAAAGGGTATATTTTTGGAGAAATATCTTAAATATGGGTTTTGTAGAGAATGGCATTCTGAATAAACCTAGATTGTCTATTTTTTGAAAAATTAAGTTGTTCTTGAAAAAGATAGACTTTTTTTAAAAGTAGAAGCAATAGAGGTAGTAGAGGAAAAAAAATTGAATCTTCTTTAGAAAAAAGAGAAGATTTTTGGAGAAAAATTTGAGATATGGGTTTTGTAGAGAATGTCGTTCTAAATAAACCCATATCGTCCATTTTTTGAAAAACTATTTTTTTCACCAACACGCAAAAACCCTTTAAAATAAAAGTTGTGAAGCAATTTTTTCAGGAAAAATCAGAGATATGGGTTTTGTAGGTGCTCATGTGTTGATGAGACCCAAATCATCCGTTTTTAAAAAAACTAAGTTGTTCTTGAAAAAGATATGGTTTTTTGAAAAGTAGTAGTATAGGTAGGAGAGGCAAATTTTTTGAATCTTCTTTAGAAAAGGGCAGATATTTGGAGAAAAAATTGAGATATGGGTTTTGTAGAGAATGTTGTTCTAAATAGGCCGAGATCATTTGTTCTTAGAAAAATTGTTTTTTTCACCAACATGCAAGAACCCCTCAAAAATAGAAGCTCTGAAACAATTTTTTTTAAGAAAAAATGGAGATATGGGGTTTGTAGTTGCTCGGGTGCTGTAGTGACCCAGATCGTCCATTTTTCGTAGAAATAAGTTGTTCCTAAAAAATATAGAGGTTTTTTAATAGTAGAAGTAGTAGAGGTAAGAGAGGAAAATATTTTGAATCTTCTTCAAAAAAAAGGGTAGATTTTTAGGGGAAAATATGAGATATGGGTTTTCTAGAGAATGTCATTTTGAATAAACCTAGATTGTCTATTTTTTGAAAAACTGAGTTTTTCACCAACATGCGAGAACCCCTAAAAAATAGAAGCTGCAAAGCAAATATTTAAAAAAAAAATTCAGAGATATGGGTTTTGTAGGTGGTCGTGTGCTAAAGAGACCCAGATCATCCATTTTTTGAAAAACTAAGTTATTCTTGAGAAATACTTTTTTGAAAAGTAGAAGTAGTAGAGGTAGAACACTCAATTTTTTTGAATCTTCTTCACAAAAAAGGGCAGATTTTTGGAGAAAAAATTGAGATATGGGTTTTGTAGAGAATGTCGTTCTGAATAGACCCAGATCATATTTTTTCTCCAAAACTGATTTTTTCACCAACAAGTGAGAACCCCTCAAAAATAGAAGCTACGAAGAATTTTTTTTTGGGAAAAATCAGAGATATGGGTTTTGTACATGCTCATGTGCTAAAAAGACCCAGATCATCTATAGTTTGAAAAACTAAGTTTTTCTTGAAAAAGATAGAGTTTTTTGAAGAGTAGAAGTAGAAGTAGTAGAGGTAAATTTTTTGAATCTTTTTCAGAAAAAGGGTAGATTTTTGGAGAAAAATCTGAGATATGGGTTTTGTAAGAATGTCGTTCTGCATTGACCTAGATCATTTGTTTTTCAAAAAACTAATTTTTTCACCAGCATGTGAGAACCTCTCAAAAATAGAAGCTATGAAGAATTTTTTTTATGGAAAAATCGAAGATATGTGTGTTTTTAGGTGCTCGTGTGCTGAAGAGACCTAGATCCTCTATTTTTCAAAAAAATAAGTTGTTCCTAAAAAAGATAGAGTTTTTTGAAAAGTAGTAGTAGAGGTAGTAGACACAAATTTTTTGACCAACATGCGAGAACCCCTCAAAAATGGAAGTTGTGAAGCAAATTTATTCGGGAAAAATCTGAGAGATGGGTTTTGTAGGTGCTCGTGTGCTTAAGAGACATAGATTGTCTGTTTTTCGAAAAACTAATCTTTTACACAGCATGCGAGAACCCCTAGAAAATAGAAGCTACGAAGAAAAAAAAATTGGTAAAAATTGGAGGTATGGTTTTTGTAGGTGCTTGTATGTTGAAGAGACCTAGATTGTCTATTTTTTGAAAAACTAAGTTGTTCCTAAAAAAGATAGAGCCTTTTGAAAAGTAGAAGTAGTAGAGGTAACAGATGCAAATTCTTTGAATCTTCAAAAAAAGGGCAGATTTTGGGAGAAAAATCTTAGATATGGGTTTTGTAGAGAATGCCATTCTGAATAGACCCAAATCGTCCATTTTTTGAAAAACTAATTTTTTCACCGATGTGTGAGAACCCCTAAAAAATAGTTGTAGAGCAATTTTTTTAGGAAAAATCGGAGATATGGGTTTTGTAGGTACTCGTGTGCTGAAGAGACCTAGATCATCTGTTTTTCGAAAAACTGATTTTTTCACCAACATGTGAAAACCCCTCAAAATAGAAGTTGTGAAGCAAATTTTTTCAAGAAAAATCAGAGATATGGGTTTTGTAGGTGCTCATGTGTTGATGAGATGCAAATCATCCATTTTTAAAATAAAAAAACTTAGTTGTTCTTGAAAAAATAGAGTTTTTTGAAACGTAGTAGTAGAGGTAGCAGAGGCAAAAATTTTGAATCTTCTTCAGAAAAGGGTAGATTTTTGGAGAAAAAATTGAGGTAATAGTTTTGTAGAGAATGTCGTTTTGAATAGGCCCAAATCACGTTTCTTTAGAAAAATTGATTTTTTCACCAAAATGCAAGAACCCTTAAAAAATAGAAGCTCTGAAACAAATTTTTTTGAGAAAAAATGGAGATATGGGGTTTGTAGGTACTCATATGTTCAAGTGACCCAGATCGCCCATTTTTTGAAAAAATAAGTTGTTCCTAAAAAAAGATGAGTTGTTTGTATAATAGAACTAGTAGAGGTAACAAAGGAAAATATTGTGAATCTTGTTTTGGAAAAAGGGTAGATTTTTAGGGAAAAATATGAGATATGTGTTTTGTAGAGAATGTCATTTTGAATAGACCTAGATCGTCCATTTTTCAAAAAACTCGATTTTTCACCAACATGTGAGAACCCCTAAAAAATAGAAGTTGTGGAGAATTTTGTTTAGGAAAAATTAGATATGGGTTTTGTAGGTGCTCGTGTGCTAAACAAAACCAGATCGTTCATTTTTCGAAAAACTAAGTTGTTCCTTAGAAATAGTTTTTTAAAAAGTAGAAGCAGTATAGGTAGAAGACTCAATTTGTTTGAATCTTCTTTAGAACAAGGGCACATTTTTGGATAAAAATCTGAGATATGAATTTTGTAGAAAATGTTTTTTTGAATAGACCCAGATCGTCCTCTTTTTTGTAAAACTGATTTTTTCACCAACATGTGAGAACCCCTCAAAAATAGAAGCTATGAAGCAAACTTTTTTGGGAAAAATCTAAGATATGGGTTTTGTAGGTGCTCATGTGCTGAAGCGACCTAGATTGTATGTTGTTTGAAAAACTAAGTTGTTCCTAAAAAAAGATAAGAGTTTTTTGAAAAGTAGAAGTAGAGGAGGTAGAGGAAATTTCTTTGAATCTTAAAAAAAAAATGACAAATATTTTGGAGAAAAATCTGAGATGACTTTTGTAGAGAAAGTCATTTTGAATTGACCTTGATTGTCTATTTTCAAAAACTGATTTTTCCACCAACATGCAAGAACCCCTCAAAAATAGAAGTTGTGAAATAGATTTTTTTGGGAAAAATTAGAGATATGGGTTTTGTAGGTGCTCGTGTGCTGATGAAACCCAGATCATCTATTTTTTGAAAAACTAAGTTGTTCCCAAAAAAAAATAGAGTTTTTTGAAGAGTAGAAGTAGTGGAGGTAACAAAGGAAATTTTTTTGAATCTTCTTCAGAGAAAGGGTAGATTTTTGGAGAAAAATATGAGATATGGGTTTTGTAGAAAATGTCATTTTGAATACACCCAGATCATTCAGTTTTTGAAAAATTGATTTTTTCACCAACATGCGAGAACCCCTCAAAAATAGAAGCTGTGAAGCAATTTTTTTATAGAAAAATCAAAGATATGTTTTTTGTAAGGGCTCATGTGTTGAAGAGACCCAGATCATTCATTTTTTGAAAAACTAAGTTGTTCCTTAAAAAGATAGAGTTTTTTTTTTTAAATATAAGCAGTAGAGGTAATAGCGGAAAATTTCTTGAATCTTCTTCGGGAATAGGGAATATTTTTTGATAAAAATATGAGATATGGGTTTTGTAGAGAGTGTCATTTTGATTAGATGTAGATCGTCCATTTTTCAAAAAACTAATGTTTTCACCAACATGTGAGAACCCTCTCAAAAATTGAAGTTGCAAAGCAATTTTTTTGAGAAAAATCATAGATAGGGGTTTTGTAGGTGCTCGTGTGCTAAAGAGACCAAGATCGTCCAATTTTTGAAAAACTAAGTTGTTCCTGAAAAAGATAGAGTTTTTTTGAAAAGTAGAAGCAGTAGATGTAATAGAGGCAAATATTTTGAATCTTCTTTAGAAAAAGGGTAGATTTTTGGAGAAAATTCTAAGATATGGGTTTTGTAGAGAATGTTGTTCTGAATAGACCTAGATCGTCCATTTTTTGAAAAATTAATTTTTTCACCAACATGCGAGAACCCCTTAAAAATAGAAGTTGCAAAGCAATTTTTTTTGAGAAAAATTGGAGATATGGGTTTTGTAGGTGCTTGTGTGCTGAAGAGACCCAGATCATCAGTTTTTCAAAAAACTAAGTTCTTCCTGAAAAAGATGGAGTTTTTTGAAAAAAATGAAATGGAATCTAATCCAAAAATCTATAGCATTGATGATATGGATTGTTGAAATCTAATAGCATTGAGAAATATGAGGTTTGGGTTTTGTGGCTAATTTTGTGCTAAATAAACCCAGGTTGTTAGATTTATGAAAAAAAAATATTTTTTCTTGAAAATGCAAGAAACCCTAGAAAAGTCGAAGTTGAAGAAGGTAACAAATTTTTTTCTAATCTTGGAGAAGAATGAAAAAGAAATAGACCTAAATCAATGGAAGTTGAAAACTATGATCTTTTTTTCTAAAAAGTGATGCCCTAGAAAAAGGGATTATGGAAAAGTGTTCTTCTATGCAACTTGAACTCGAATCTATGAAGAGCTTTGAAAACACCCTTATTTTGATCCTTCAAATGCTATTGAGAATAAAATTTTGTGTTTGTTCGTTGAAGCTAACTTATAAAATAATGAAGAACAGATGCCCAAATAAGCTTCTAAAGTAAAGTTTGGAGGTGAAAGAAGCAGTTAACTCACAAAAGCCATAAATTTAGAAGTCATCATGTGAAAATATCTTTGAACTTGAAGAATCCCTCGAAAAAATGGTGGTTAAAGAATGACGACATTTTTCAAAAAAAATCTAACTCAAGTTGACTTGGATGCCTCCTTGAGATAAGGTGTCCAACTTTGCACTGTTAAAACATTTTTCATGATTTTCAACTTTTCCTTGATGAAACACCTTCACTTGATCTTTGATTATGGACATTTTACAGATCTTGTGAATTGGCTGACAGATTAATTGGAGAGCATGATCAAAACTAAGAAGGATCTCCTAGAGGTTGTAAACCATAAAAATCACATTTACCCCCTTGAAAGCATGGGGGCCCCTAGCTTGCAGGGGCTCTTTTCTTCACCAGAGTTGAAGCCATTATTGATGTTTTTCAATTTTCAATGTTTTCTGATGTTTGGATGAATTTTCTACTTGATCTATATTTTTAGCTATTCAGGAGATCTAGTGAACTAGAAGCTGGATTCATTGGAAAGCCTGAAGAAATCTGAGATGAACTTCTTAGAGGTTACAAACCCCAAAAACTGCATTGGGTTGCCTGAAATCCTAGGTGCCCTTGGCCTGTAGAGACACTTTTCTACTCTTGACTCCACCATTTTTTATGTCTGTTCGATCTTTGATTGCCAACATTTGATAGGTCCTTTGAGCTAGCAGATGGATTTGATGTAGAGCTAGACTAAATATGGGATGAATCTCTTAGAAGTGACTAACCCTAAAAATTGGTTTTGAATGCCTTAATTTCTACGAACCCCTGGCTTACAAGGGCAGTTTTCTTTGCCAGAGTTAGCCATTTTTTTTTATCATTCTCATGATTTGCAATTTTCCCCTTTTATGACACATTGCTACTTGATCTACAATTCTAAGTGTTTGATGAATTTGTTGAGTTGGTTGATAGATTCATTGGAAAGCCTAAAGAATTATGAGAAGAATAACCAGTTTTGCAAACCTTAACAATAAATTTTGATGGCTCTCATCCTGGGCACCCTTGGCTTTTAGGGGAAATTTTATCCACTAGAGTTAGTTTTTAAATTGAATTTCTCCATTTTCCATTGGATCTTCATTTCCAGGCATTTTACAACTCATGTGACCTAGATGTTGTACTCATTGGAAAGCCTGATCAAATCTAGATAGGAATCGTTTGTAGTTTCCAACCCTAAAAGCAATTTTCACTACTTGAAATCTTGGGTGCCCTTGGATAGCAAGGGTGCTTTCCCTCAACTTTTCCTTGTGACCCTTTTGTTTCCCATGGTGTGTCTTCACTCGATCTGCATTTTGCGGCATTTGATGATTCCTTTGGACTGGCTAATGAATTCGTTGGCAAGCCTGTTCAAATCTAGAAAGAAACTATTTTTAGCTGCAAAGCTTTAAAGCACTTCTGACTGCCTAGAACCTTGGGAAGCCCTAGCCCAATAGAGGTGTTTTTGTGCTCTAGATAGTCATTTTTTGCAATTTTCAACTTTTTGAATTCCCCTCCTCTATTCACCATTTTTTGAACAAATTTTTTAATAGATCATTTTGTACAGTGTTTAACACTTAGATTTTGACACCTAGTATATGGCCATCCTCCATTGATGACCACAAAGGTCCTAACTTTTCTTCTCAAAAAGTGAAATAGACCCACTATAGAAAAATTGACTTTTTGACCATTCTGGCTAGATCAATGTGATCATGACGTAAAATCAACCAATCAAAATCAATGTGATCCTTTCCTGTAAAGATTCTATTTTTAGATTTTTTCCTAAAAATAGGGCTTGAAATCATAATTTCAAAATTTTCCAAAATTTTCTGAGCATTCTTTTGACAATAAATCCAGAAAAACCCTATGGTTCATTTATTTTTAAAAAATTTCTAAAAATAGAAAATTTCTATTTTTAGAAATTTTGACCTTCTTTAGCTTTTGATGACCATTTTACGAGATTTTGACCATTTTTATCAAAATGCCTTAATGAAACCTAAATTTTAATCTTAGGTACAATTGGTTTCTACCTTCATCTCCCATATTGGATTTGAATTTGATTCTACATCGACCATTACACTCATTTCTTCCTAAGGAGAGGCGTGTTGTTTTCATACATTGGATACTCTTTGGTATTCAAACATTCATCATCGACATAGGAGCTTCTTCATTGTTGGGGGATTTCCAATATCACTCATACCCTCTTATGGGGGGCTATTGATTATATATTTTTTATTCATGTAGTCCATGGGGGGTCATGATGAGTCCTCCGTTCATCACTTATTACAACATTTGTACTTGATTAATTTCTTTTATTCTCTCTTTTAAAGAGTTTTTTTTTTTCATGTGGGTTTTCTTCTATCATTTGTTTATGAGTGATCTTTTTTAAATGGGTACCTAACATGGCCTCTTATCTAGGACCCATCCTTTCATTCTTGCATCATTTGCATTTTTCTACTTCTCCCTAAGTTAGACTTAAGGGGGGCGTTGGTGTGAATATGGTGTTTTACCTAACTAGTTCACCTAGTAGTCCTATTCACATGTTAAGTTTACTTATGAGTCTAGGAATATTTGTAGAAGTCTTAGTTGTCATGTGATCTAATCTAATTTTATCTTTAGTTGTCTCATGTCATAGGATTCAAACACATGTCATGATCTTGTCTAATGCTAGCTCTCACCTTTCCTATATTAGCAAGGCCTTTTGTATCATATTGTATTGCATTCATAATCAAGCAAGCCATTTTCTTGGAAAACTCTTTTATGGAAGGTTGTTCTTTTGTTTTACAGGTGATCCTAGGTTTGAGAGCTTACTATTAGCTCCTTGGAGTTCACTATCAACACCTACAGAAAAATCATAAGTGGGTCAAATTTTCACACCTATATGAGTATATTTTAGTCTTGAGAGGAAAATTTTGGTGCATAGGTTCTAGATTTAATAACATTAAGAACGTGAGTGTTCTATGCAGATGTATAATGACCATGTCTTCTTTCCCCACAATACTGTGCTCTATTTTCATATCTATTTATGGGTTTGTGTTCCTCTTATAACAGGTTGGTATTTGTTCACGTTTTTTAGTAAGCTCATCCATGTTGATCTATATTTCGTGTTTTGACTAATGTGTATGACTACAAATTATATTTTTAGTTTATATATAATTTGTAATTTCAATTCAATTTTTTCATGAATATCAATATAAAACATCACTTTTACCTTGTTTGCATTTTGTCTCCATATTTATCTTTAGAGTTTTAGGGGATTCAAGGAAACCCTAAATGCACATTTTCTAATTTTTATATTAGAACTATATTAGTTTTCATCTAAAGGGTGTAGTAAAATCATATCATTTAATGCAAATTCTATGCCATGTGAAACCTTTCAAAGTTGATATATGAAACTCTAAGATATTTTATGGATTATTAAGTAGTTGTATTTCTAAGGTCAAAGAGCATTTGAGGGTGTGATCTCTACAAGAAAGAGCCAAGTATTTTAAACTCATATGAAAGTTGAGTTTACAACACCATTAAAGTTTCATTTAGAATAGACTCTATGTTGTAGTAAATTAGGCCTTAGTTTAATGGTTGAAAGCTAGTCGTTCAACTCATTTAAAACCAAAAAAAAATTAAAAAATTATTTAATTATTTATAATTTATTGTTTTGTCATTGTAAATAGTCCATTATTGTAAAACTCGACTAAAATCGTTGCAAGCTTTTAATTGATTAAATCATAAAATAGCTATTATAATGCATGTTATTAGGTTAATGATGTTGTAAGTAATTAGTAATGAATATATCTACAATTATTTGTGTCCAATTTTTAGCTTAACATCATTTAACCTAGTTTCCTAAAGCAAGAGATCTATGTTTTGTGTGTGAAAGCAATCTTCCATAAATAAAATTAGTTAAATTTTAATATAGAGTTGCCTTTGTGTGTGGGATTCATTTTAGTATTTTTTTATTTAAAAGGATCTCTTGGAACACTCTCTCAAGCTTGGTAGGGCTCAAAGTATAAAAGAGGTTTTCATTCCTCTTATTTTTTGGCCTCTCCACCCCCTAATTTGAAAATGAATGTCTTCCTATTTGATAAAATTGGTCACCTTGTCTATGTTTTGGTAAGAACCTTAGGGTTAGGGATTCGTATAAAAAACAACACCAATAATATGACTGATGTATGTTATTTCTTTTGTATTCTCATGTATTTGAATTATTATTATAGGTTGTGCTAAGGATAGGGTACATGTATGGAATTCATTTTATTCTTCCTTAAAGCATATATATCTTGTTGAGATGTATGGTATTACTTGAAGAGAGATTTTATCATATGGGATGTGGGTAGAAATTCATTTCGGTGCTTCATATAATTTATTTCTATTATTATAGGTTAATCCTTGTAGAATTGAGGGTCTTGTGAAGTCTATTGATTGCCTTATTTAGTATGTTTTATGTCATTGTACTCACACATGGGTTTTGATGTTGTAAGTGGTGTGGTGTAACATCTTGGTTTTTTCAAAATGAATCTTTGGTATATGTTTGTTGATGTGAACATGTGTATTTTTTCTCTTTATATGTTTGCATGTTTTAAATCTATGTTTCATCTGTATGCTTATGGATTAAAATTGAAATAAATTAAAGAAGAAAAATACTAGTTTTGTAATGATTCACTCTCTTAGATTATGGATGACACTTATTTTACTTTACTAGTAGATTAAGAGGAAAGTGACACCCACATGGTGGCTTGAACACATTCCTTGATCAACAAATTTTTTTTGAGATCTTAGAGGACTAGTTGTAGAACTATGATCTTCGAGTCCATATATTTATGATGTACATTTTTTATGACCATTTGTATATGTGGTGATTGGATTCATGGCCTATTATATTCATTATCATTTATAAGGGTTATATAATTTGAACCCTTTTATATCTTGGTTGTGTAATGATTCTATATCGATTTGAGTACTAGATATATATTTGTGAGACTCATATTTTTTGAGATATACTTGATGATACTTATTTTTCTTAATGAATGGGAGGGAATATTACATGGATCTTATTAGAGATCACTTGCATGTTTTTCACATTATTGTCATATTGTATCAAGGAAGTTAGTGGAAGTTGATATTGTATACTTCATTAGCATTTGGGCTATTTTTCTTGTCTAATGGTTATATATGCAAAGAAAACATTTTTACTAACACTATTTAGGTTGTTAAAAGAAAAGAAAAGTAGTTACTTAGTTCTAAAATTTAGATTAAAGCATTTATTTAGTTAATTTTCATTAAAAAACATCAATCTGTCTTGGGATGAATCTAGACCTATTAAATATTCCTTACCCTACATGCATGTGAGGGTTTTTATATCACTAAAACATAATATTAGTTTCCCTTAATTTATTTATGCTTTGTTATATGGAATTGTCTATACTTGTAAAATGATTGACCTGGGAGGTCTAAATGCTTATTTTTATTGCAAAAGTGATGGCCACATGAAAATGGTATACCCATTGTTGAATAAAACTTCTAAAGAAAAAGTCCCTACTATTAGTGCAAAATCTAGTTTGGATAGTTGCAATTTACTTTTAGAAGGTGATTAAAGGATAATGATTCTTTTGATGAATTTCCCCCTAACATCATTTCAAAAAGTCAAGAAGATTATTTTAATTTCCTTATGGGTTCTATGGCTCAACCTGGCTTTGAAGTTTCCCCCATTTCTTTAATATCCTCTTATTTGGAAGTAGAATTGGATAACAATAAAATGTTGCTTGGTAGTGAAGAAAAATATTATTGTCCTTAAGAAAAACCTAAAGGAAGGCCCCCTGCAAGGTCTTGACTAGAAAACCTGCTAATGCTTGTGAAATTTGATGTGGATCTGCATATTAGAGCTTACAATGTAGGACATGTATGTTTTCTTTAAAGTTCTATAATCTTATAATTAGGTTGACTTTGATCTGAAAAGGTCTTAACATATATCATTATTATGGAATAACTAGGTTGGTTGTGTGCAATTCATACAAACCGTTTCTCAATATAGAAATGGTACACAACTTTATTATAATAAGTGCATAATAGCATTAATATTAGAATAAAATATGGAAAATACATCATACATCAATCCATCGACATTAAACTATGGATGGCCATTTTACCAAGAAGAGGCACATTGGTATATTGATTGAATAGTCTCTTTTATCTACATCAAAACCATTAAAATCACTTAATTAAATAATGAAGAAGTATATCTACCTACTTGTACTATCTCTAAAGTGTATACATTCAACTAACTATATTTCATACATAGTTGTTGATTTGTTTGGATAATTTGTACTGTCAATATATAATATAGAGATTGTTGTAGAATACATGAAATCCATCCTTAGTAAACAATGTTTGGAACTCCTTAATGTTGTCCTTGGAGAGGACCTTTCTGCTTGGGATCAATGGATTAATTTTCTCTTGCATGTTTTAATCAAGGGCCCAACTGTTATTACTAACTACCTAGCCCTTGGCTTGAAAACAGGGAGCCTACAATCTATATTTTGAGCTTGCATACTATTACTGCTCTAGGGTTGGGTTGCATGCCTTTTTCTCACATGGTGAAGTTCAATATTTTCTTCAATTACCTCAACAACTAGAATTTTTATAAGATCTTACATGGAAAGATTCTCAGTGGTCTTTTGATAGCTTTTTTCCAATGTTACTTGGATGTTGTTCTCCTAAAACTGGGTGCATAAGTCAAGACAAGATTTCAAGCTTCTTTCCTTTACCATATTTCTTATCATTTTTTATTTTATTCTTCTATTTTAAGGTTGGTGTTGGATGTTTCTATTTTCATATATTTAGAGGGATTCTAAATTTATGTAAAAAGAGATAACTATTTTCAATATTAAGTGGTTTTTTTAATTCTATTTTAGTGCACCTTACATATGTGTCCCCTACCTTGGTTACTATATATGGGATGTTTCAGAGATGCCTAGGAATTCCCTCATCCTCTTTAGAAAAATAGGGTATGTTTCAAAAATGTCCCAAATCATGTAGGGTATGTCAACATCCTGGAGATGGCTAGGGAATGTCCAGGCATCCCTCGACTATCTTGAGGAGGGCTAGATGTCCCCTAAAGACAAGAAATATGAAACTTATGTTAAAAAAAACATTTTTTAATATAAAATAGGGATGGATAGGCCCACAAGGACCTCTCCACCCCTTTAAAAAAAAACTAAACATAATTCATCCATCAAAACAACTATAAAGAAAAATTTCTCTTATTTTAACATTTGCAAACTTGTTTTGAAAACCAATAATGAAAAGTGGAGAGAACAACAATGAAAGAAGGCACTAGGGCATCAAATCCACTACATTGAGATAAGTTCATCTTACATTCATTTTGTATTTTTAAATTTGTTTTCAAAATTTTTAACACATAGGGATGCCATTTTTATTTAATTTTTTCTTTTATTAATCTTGCATCTTCTTTTAAATTCTTAACAAAAAAATCATAAGAAATGGTGAGAGTAGTGATATGAAGAGGTTGAAGTTAAAATGCAAGAAATAAGTAGAGTTAGAACTCATAAAACTAAGGTATCCATTAGGGTTTCTTTAGGGAGTCAAAGAGTAGAGTATGACTATGTCATTTGTGTAAAATTAGACTATAAGGGCAGCTATATGAGAATTTATTTGCATCTTTGGTGGATAGGTGGTCAAAGGGTGAAAGTTTGTGAAAAAATAATTCCAACTAAAAAAGTTGAGGCAACTAGATTGTATATGGAGGGGGATGCAAGAAATAAAGGAATTCCATTGGAGAGTTCAAAGAATAGTGTGTCATTGCCTACAAGATCTATGGATGTTAGAATTCAAGTGGGGGAGGTTTCTACTTATACCAAGGGAAAGAAGAGAACTAATAGTGTTGGATATATGTTTAACATACAATCATGAGATGTGGTTGATTCTTCTATTGCTAAGTTTTCTTAATGCTCATGATATAAAATGTCATGCAGTAGGTTCACCATATTTTAAACAAATATTCAAATATGTGATAGGTTTTGGTCCCTCATTTCTCCCACCTAGAGAACATAAGCTATGCACCACCCTTCTGGATAGAGAATATTTCAAGGTGAGTGTGTTGATGGAAGAGATGAGACAAACTTGGATAAGGTGTAATACCCCTCATGTTGTTGATACTCTTTTGTGTTGAGTTTTGTACTTGGGTTTGTGATGGTGATTATTTCACCGATTTGATTTATGTGGATTTACAGTTTAGTTTGGTTGGATGCACTTGATACTACTTATGTTGATTTATGATATATGATTTGATACTGCTTATGTGGATTTAGGATACATGATTTGTGGTGTTTGTACTATCTGGATATGTAATCATTTTTATATGATGTTATGATTTAATGTTTGTTTATGGATTATGATGTGTATGCTAGTGGGTCTTGGTGAAAGGATGGAGTAGCATCATTGGTTCGTGAGTGCCCTGCTACGCCATGACTACCTTTCACAGTGTGTCTGTATTGGAGATTTATATGTACTTGACGTTGCTTTCATCCAGGATGCAAGTACTAGACACCGACTCCACCTGTGTGATAGGTCTAAGCATGTCCCATAAACCCAAAAGGTATGAAGTTGAAAATGATTTTATAAGGAAGTGTCCCCATCCAAGTTTGTCATCTTCATTGTTTTGTCTAACGGTGTCGTCCGTCTTTGTTCGCTATTGTTTTGTGTTAATCATTTATTTGAATCTTGTTATGTGTTGTAATTATTGATTATGTTGTTTTCTCTTTGGTAGCTTATTAAGGTTATTTATTTAAAGTGAATTAAATAGTTATATGTATGTGTTAAATTAATTATTAAAATTAGATTCATTAATTTTTGAAAGTGTTAAATTAAATGTTGTTAATTTAATTTAGAATAAATAAATAAAGTAGATAATATTGTTATAATTATAAATAGTTATTTTGTAAAATGAAATAAAATAATTTAATGATTTTCTTGATAATTATTAAGTTGAGGATAAATATTGAAATAAAGAGATTTTCTATTAATTTTTGTGTGATAATTATGAGCTTTAAATCAAATAAAAATAAAAGCGAAAGATTTTATTTGAAATGGAAAAAAAAAGGATGAAAAGGATGAATGAATGTTTAGTCTTTTTCAAAAATTATAAAAGAAAGGAAAATTGCTTCTTTGATGGATTTTTGGTGTTCGAAAAAGAAACAAGTTTCTTTTAATTAATTGGGAGGAAAGAAGAAGTCTTCTTCAAAGGAAATTTTTATGTTGTTTTAGAAGAAGTAATTGTTTTTGGGGAAAAAAGTATTATGGCTTCTAGGTTTTCGCTGTAAGAATTTACACAGGAGTTGAGTGCATAGAAGAAATTGGAAAGGTTGCAGAGGAAAGAAGCATAATTCATGAAGGGCTGATTCGAGAGGATGAAGAAGAAGTCTATTGTGCATGTCATTTCATTTGCAGAGCGTAGGACTGCAGGTTCCTTGAGCATTATCTATTTTAAATGTTGTTTGAAATTAGTAGTAGATTAGTATTTGTTTGGTGTTTGATTGAAACAAAAACTATACGGTTGAAAAATGAAAGTGTTGAAATGTGTGAAGTTCGTATTTGGTTGAATGCAAATCCTTTTGAGAAAATTCGTGTTCTAGTTTTAAAAGTTTGCTGTCAAAATTAGGAAAACAATATTCTGTTGAAAGTACTTCTTTGGATTTTTACTTATGAAAAGGAAAAAATATATATATATTATGTATTTTATGTCTAAAAATGAAATTTTTCTTAAGATTTCTGTTAAATATATAAATATATATTTATATATAAATGTGAACAAAATTATATTTAATTATAGAGATTTTTGTATTTATTTTGGGGGGCCTGTGCAAAAAATTTGCTGGGTATAAGTGTTTGGGGGAGGGACGGCATACTGTCGTACCCCCATATGTTACCCCTGTGGCCCTTATGGTGCACCCATGGGGGTTGCACGCAACCTTCCCACAGCTGCGCCAACAGCCCTAAGGTTGTTGTGCACAACCCTGGGAGGGGTTACGACCTCCTTGTATGGGGGGGTTCGCAGTCTCCCCACGGACTGTGCAATTTAAATTTAATTTAATTTTTTTTTTTAAATATTAATTTAAATTTAATTTAGTTTTATAAATATTATATATATATATATATATATTTGTGGTTCAGTAAATTAAGTAGATTAATTTTATATTCAAATTTAATATATATGTTTTATATATATATATATACATAGGAATATGTATATATATATATGTATGTATATATATATTTAGGTATATATAGATATGTTTATGGGTGAAAATATTTTAATTATAGGATGTTTTCAATGCTTGATTTTATGCCATGATAGACTTTTTAAGATATTTATTGGGTAAATTTGATGCTTGTTTTAATTGAAGAAATTGATTTTAATGTTAATTGTTTCTCAAAATGAGATTATTTTAGAAAATGGCATTAGAACATTATTATGGTTTTCCTGTTAAAATGTGAATGTTGTTTTAAAGAACTTCATGTTGATACCTATTTCGTGTGGATTGCAATTTATTATTTCTTACTTTGTTTTATTTTTTCATGGGGGAAATTTCTATGAGTTGATGTAGAAACATGTGGAAACCCCTTAGGTCATATGGTTCTCTACTAGGAGTTGTGGTTATTGGTCTTAGGCTTCCAGAGGCATGGGAAAGCTGTTGTTTATTAAGATGTCTTTTGGATTTGATAATTGTCTACACTTGGTTGTAATTGTTATTTTGGAATTATGCTTGGGTTGTACTTGTTTCATGAGTGTTTTGTATCTGGTTTTTGGCAAGATGATTTTTTCCTCATGTATGTTTCCGTTTTGAGATTCAATACTTCCTTGTGTTGGTACAACCCCTTAGAGCTTTGTTTTTGTGGTTTGGGTTTCTAGGGAGAGTGGCTCTTTGTGGGTGTCGAGGCACAAAGGGGTTGTCAGGATAACCCACGTAAGAGTTAGAGTAATAAGTGATAATTTAATTAAATAAATTAAGGGGTCTGGGTAGTAATAACATTAACAATATAATTAAGGATGCCTCATCCACCCGTTAGGGCTTTCACAGACTAAGGGTGGGTTGAAAAGGCCGTGGTTGGCAAGATCATTAACGGTTCCACACGAGTCACCCTATGGGGCCGATGCCTAGAGAGGCAACCAGGATAACCCATGATAGGACTATGCGATGAAACTCTCCTTTAGCATTCCCTTGATTTGATGTCTTTGCAAGCCTCTGGAAGTGGTCTTTTGATGTTGTGTTTTCCTTTGAGTTTTCATGTCACTCTTGTTTAGTGTTAGTCTTGTTTTTTTGTTTTGGATGAGCTTGGTCGAGGATCCTTCCTTGTTTACTCCTAGCATGAGGGTTATTAGATGAATTATATACATTAATATACATATTTTATATGTTTTAAAAATAAAATATTTGTGTCATACATGTTAGATGTATTAGTTTCCTTTGGGGTTGCATGGCGGGGCATTACGCATGGTATCAGAGCAACCAGGTTCAACACTGAACCTCGGGCTGGTCATGCAAACCTAGAAAAACTAAATTCTATCCCTTGGTGTTTTTCTAGGATAAGGATATGGAAAACACCTCGAAAGAAGGTCTGAGATCCGATATTCAAACGGTTATGGAAAATCAGACTTGAGTATGCTTATTCCAAATGCTTTATGCCTGCGGACTCAGAGACCATGGCTGAAGCTCTAAGGAGACTTCGACGAGAAAGAAAGAAGTGGACACCTTCTAGTAAGGAAGTCGTTAAAGCAGCCATCCTTGTTGAATTGAAAACAAACTAGGCAACCTTTCCGTGCAACTCTTGATCTCACATGTATCCCATATCAGAGAGACTCACCCTTATTTGTTTAGCGGCTTCTAGGGGGGGAGGATGTAATACCCCTCGTGTTGCTAATACTTAATGGGTTTTGTAGAGAATGTCATTCTAAGAAAACCCAGATCGTCCTTTTTTCAAAAAAATAATTTTTCACCAACATGCAAGAACCCCTAAAAAATAGAATCTACGAATTTTGTTTTGGGAAAAATACAAATATGGGTTTGATAGGTGCCCATGTGCTAAAGCGACCTAGATCATCCGGTTTTTGAAAAAGATAGATTTTTTTTCCAATGTAGAAGCAATACAGGTAACACAAACAAGTTTTTGGAATCTTTTTTATGATAAATCTAAGAAATGGGTTCTGTAAAGAATGTCATTCTGAGTAGACCCAGATCGTCCTTTTTTCAAAAAACTAATTTTTCACCAACAATCAAGAACCCCTAAAAACTAGAATCTATGAAACAATTGTTTTTAGAAAATAAAAAATATGTGTTTCATAGATGTTTGTATATTAAAGAGACCCAGATCGTCTGTTTTTTGAAAAAATAAGTTCTTTCTTGAAAAAGATAGATTGTTTTGAAAAGTAGAAGCATTAGAGGTAATAGAGGAATTTTTTTTGAATATTTTTATGAAAAATTTGAGAAATGGATTTTGTAGAGAATATCGTTCTGAGTACACCCAGATCATCCTTTTTTTGAAAAACTAAATTTTCACCAACATGCAAGAGCCCCTCAAAAGTAGAATCTAGGAAACAATTTTTTTGGGAAAATCGAAAATATGGTTTTTATAGGTGCTCATGTGCTAAAGAGATTCATATCGTCCATTTTTTGACAAAATAAGTTGTTTTTGAAAAAGATAGATTTTTTTGAAAAGTAGTAGTAGAGGCAACAAAGGTAAATTTTTTGAATCTTTTTTGAAAATTTTGAGAAATGGGTTTTGTAAAGAATGTCATTTTGAGTATATCCAAATCATTCTTTTTTTGGAAAACTAATTTTTCACCAACATGCAAGAACCCCTCAAAAATAGAATCTATAAAACAATTTATTTTTGGGAAAACCGAAAATATGGGTTTTATAGGTGCTCGTGTGCTAAACAGACCCAGATCGTCCTTTTTTTGAAATTATTTGTTCTTGAAAATATTAGATTTTTTTGAAAGTAGAAGTAGTAGAGGTAAACAAAGGCAAATTTTTTGAATCTTCTTATGAAAAATCTGAGAAATGGGTTTTGTAGAGAATCTCATTCTAAGTAGATCCAGATCATCCTTTTTTGAAAAACTAATTTTTCATAAACATGCAAGAACCCCTGATAAATAGAATCTACAAAACAATTTTTTTGGGAACATAAAAAATATGGGTTTTATAGGTGTTTGTGTTAAAGAGATGCAGATCGTCCGTTTTTTGAAAAAAAGTTATTCTTGAAAAGGATAGATTTTTTTGAAAAGTAGAAGCAGTAGAGGTAAGAAAGGCAATTTTTTTGAATCCTTTTATGAAAAATCTAAGAAATGGGTTTTGTACAGAATGTCATTCTGTGTAGACCCAGATCGTCCTTTCTTCGAAAAACTAATTTTTCACCAACATGCAATAACTCGTCAAAAATAGAATCCATAAATTTTTTTTGGAGGGAAAATAAAAAATATGGGTTTTAGAGGTGCTTGAGAGCTAAAGACACCCAGATCATCCATTTTTTGAAAAAGATGATTTTTTTGAAAAGTAGAAGCAATAGAGGTACTAGAGGAAATTTTTTTGAATCTTTTATGAAAAATATGAGAAATGGGTTTTGTAGAGAATGTCATTCTGAAGAGACCTAGATTGTCCTTTTAAAAACCCCTCAAAAATAGAATCTACAAAAAAAAAATTTGGGGAAATTTTAAAATATAAGTTTTACAATTGCTCATGTGTTGAAGAGACCTAGATCATCCGTTTTTTGAAAAAATAAGTTGTTTCTTGAAAAGATAGAATTTTTTGAAAAGTAGTAGTAGAGGTAAAAGAGGCAATTTTTTTCAATCTTTTTATGAAAATATGAGAAATGGGTTTTCTAGAGAATGTCATTCTGAGTAGACCCAAATCGTCCCTTTTTTCAAAAGTTAATTTTTCACCAACATGCAAGAACCTCTCAAAAATAGAATCTACGAAATAGTTTTTTTTGGGAAAATAGAAATATGGGTTTTATAGGTGTTCGTGTGCTAAAAAGACCTAGATCGTCCATTTTTTGAGAAAGTAACTTGTACTTGAAAAATAGATTTCTTTTGAAAAGTAGAAGCAGTGAGTTTTGTAGAGAATGTCGTTCTGAGTAGACCCAGATCATCATTTTTTCAATAAACAAATTTTTCACCAACATGGAAGAACCCATCAAAATTAGAATCTACAAAACAATATTTTTGAGGGAATCGAAAATATGGGTTTGATAGCTGCTTGTGAGCTAAAGAGATCTAGATCGTCTATTTTTTGAAAAAATAAGTTGTTTATTAAAAACATAGAGTTTTTTGAAAAACAAAAACAGTAGTTCGGTAATAGAGGTAAATTTTTTGAATCTTTTTATGAAAAATTTCAGAAATGGGTTTTGAAGGGAATGTCATTCTAAGTAGACCCAGATCGTCCTTTTTTCGAAAAACTAATTTTTCACCAACACGCAAGAACCCCTCAAAAATAGAATCTACGAAACAAATTTTTTTGGAAAAATCGAAAATATGGGTTTTATAGGTGCTTAGGTGCTAAAGAGACCTAGATTGTTCCTTTTATGAAAAATAAGTTGTTCTTGAAAAAGATAGATTTTTTTGAAAGTAACAAAGGAAATTTTTTTGAATCTTTTTATGAAAAATCTGAGAAATGGGTTTTGTAGAGAATGTCGTTTTGAGTAGACCCATACGTCCTGTTTTCGATAAACTAATTTTTCTCCAACATGCAAGAACCCCTCAAAAATAAAATCTACGAAACATTTTTTTGGGAAAATCAACTATATGGGTTTATAGTTGCTCGTGTGCTAAAGAGATCCAAATCGTCTCTTTTTTGAAAAAATAAGTTGTTTTTTAAAAAGATAATTTTTTTGAAAAATAAAAGCAGTAGAAGTAACAAAGGCAATTTTTTTGAATCTTTTTATTGAAAAATATGAGAAATGGGTTTTTTAGAGAATGTCATTCTAAGTAGACCCAGATCGTCCTTTTTTCAAAAAACTAATTTTTCACCAACATGCAAGAACTCCTCAAAAATTGAATCTATGAAGCAATTTTTTTTTTAAAATAAAAAATATGGGTTTTATAAGTGCCCATGTGCTGAAGAGAGCTAGATCGTCTGTTTTTAGAAAAAATAATTTGTTAAAAAAGAGGGATATTTTTGAGAAGTAGAAATAGTAGAGTTAACAAAAGCAAATTTTTTCAATCTTGTTTTGAAAAATCTAAGAAATGGTTTCTTTAAAGAATGTCATTCTCAGTAGACCCAGATCATCGTTCTAATTAGATTTTTTTGAGAAGTAGAAGTAGTAGATGTAATAGAGGAATTTTTTTTTAATCTTTTTATGAAATATCTGAGAAATGGGTTTTGTAGAGAATGTTGTTCTCAGTAGACCCATATAGTCATTTTTTTGAAAAGCTGAATTTTCACCAACATGCAAGCACCCCTCAAAAATAGAATCTATGAAACAAATTTTTTCGGAAAATCGAAATATGGGTTTTATAGGTGCTCGTGTGCTCAAGAGACCCGAATTGTCCATTTTTTGAAAATAAAGTTCTTGAAAAAGATAGAGTTTTATGAGAAGTAGAAGTAGTAGAGGTAACAGAGACAATTTTTTTGAATCTTTTTTTGAAAATTTTGAGAAATGGGTTTTGTAGAGAATATCATTCTCAGTAGACTCAGATCGTTGTTTTTTCAAAAAACTAATTTTTCACCAACATGCAAGAATCCCACAAAAATAGAATCTAGGAAACAATTATTTTGGGGAAAATTGAAAATATGGGTTTTATAAGTGCTTGTGTGCTAAAGAGACCTAGATCGTCCGTTTTTTGAAAAAGTAAGTTGTTTTTGAAAAAGATAGATTTTTTTGAGAAGTAGAAGCAGTAGAGGTAATAGAGACAAATTTTTTGAATCTTTCTATGAAATATTTGAAAAATGGTTTTATAGAGAATGTCCTTTTGAGTACACCTAGATCGTCCCTTTTTTGAAAAACTAATTTTTCACCAATATGTAGGAGCCCCTCAAAAATAGAATCTGCGAAACAATTTTTTTTAAGGAAATAAAAAATATGGGTTTTATGGGTGCTCGTGTGCTAAAGAGACTCAAATCGTCTGTTTTTGGAAAAAAATAATTTGTTCTTAAAAACATAGATTTGTTCGAAAAGTAGAACTAGTAGAGGTAAACAGAGGCAAATTTTTTGAATCTTCATAAGAAAAATTTGACAAATGGGTTTTTGTAGAGAATGTCGTTCTGAGTAGACCCAGATCATTCATTTTTTAGAAAAGCTAATTTTTCACCAACATGCAAGAACCCCTCAAAAATAGATCTATGAAAAAAAAATTCTGGAAAATTGAAAATATGACTTTTATAGGTGCTTGCATGCTAAAGAGACCTAGATCGTTCATTTTTTGAAAAAATAAGTTGTTATTGAAAAAGATATTTATTTTTGAAAAGTAGAAGCAATAGAGGTAATAGAGGGAATTTTTTTTAATCTTTTTATGAAATATTTGAGAAATGGGTTTTGTAGAGAATGTCGTTCTGAGTAGACCTAGATCATCCTTTTTTCAAAAACCTAATTTTTCACCAACATGCAAGAACCCCTCAAAAATAGAATCTACAAAACAATTTTTTTTTGGGAAAACAAAAAATATGGGTTTTATAGGTGCTCGTGTTCTCAAGAGACCCATATCGTTCGATTTTTGAAAAAATAAGTTGTTCTTGAAAAAGATAGATTTTTTTGAAAAGTAGAAGTAGTCAAGGTAATAGAGGCAAATTTTTTGAATATTTTTATGAAAAATCAGAGAAATGGGTTTTGTGGAGAATGTCGTTCTGAGTAAACCTAGATCGTCCTTTTTTCGAAAAACTAAATTTTCACAAACATGCAATCTAACCCCTCAAAAATAGAATCTACAAAAGAATTTTTTTTGGGAAAATCGAAAGAATGGGTTTTATAGGTGCTCGTGTGCTGAAAAGACCTAGATCGTCTGTTTTTTGCAAAAATCAGTTGTTCTTGAAAAAGAGATTTTTTTGACAAGTAGAAGTACGTAGAGATAACACAAGCAAAGTTTTTGAATCTTTTTATGAAAAATATGAGAAATGGGTTTGTTTAGAGATTGTCGTTCTTAGTAGACCCAGATCGTCCTTTTTTGAAACACTAATTTTTCACCAACATGCAAGAACCCCTCAAAAATAGAATCTACGAAATAATTGTTTTTTTGGAAAAGTGAAAATATATGTTTTATAGGTGCTTGTGTGCTAAAGAGACCCAGATCATTTGTTTTTTAAAAAAATAAATTGTTTTTGAAAAAGAGATTTTTTTCAAAAGTAGAAGCAGTAGAGGTAACAAAGGCAAATTTTTTGAATCCTTTTATGAAAAATCTGAGAAATGGGTTTTGTAGAGAATGTCATTCTAAGTAGACCCAGATCATCCTTTTTTCGAAAAACTAATTTTTCACCAACATGCAAGAACCCCTCAAAAATAGAATCTATGAAACAATTATTTTTGGGAAAATAAAAAATATGGGTTTTATAGGTGCTCGGGTGTTAAAGAAACCGAGATCGTCCATTTTTTGAAAAAATGCGTTGCTCTTCAAAAAGATAGATTTTATTCATAAGTAGAAGTAGTAGAGGTAATAGAGGATTTTTTTTGAATCTTTTTTTGAAAAATCTGAGAAATGGGTTTTGTAGAGAATGTCGTTCTAAGCAGACCCAGATCTTCCTTTTTTTGAAAAACTAATTTTTCACCAACATGCAAGAACCCCTCAAAAATAGAATCTATGAAACAATTTTTTTGGGAAAATCGAAAATATGGGTTTTATAGATGCTCGTGTGCTAAAGAGACTCATATCATTCATTTTTTGAAAAAATAAGTTGTTATTGAAAAAGATAGATTTTTTTAAGGAGTAGAAGTAGTATAGGTAACAGAGGCAGATTTTTGGAATCTTTTTTTGAAAAATCTGAGAAATGGGTTTTGTAGAGAATGTCATTCTGAATAGACCCAGATCGTCCGTTTTTTGAAAAACTAATTTTTCACCAACATGCAAGAGTCCCTTAAAAATATAATCTACGAAACAATTTTTTTAGGGAAAATTGAAAATATGGGTTTTATAAGTGCTCTTGTGCTAAAAAGACCCTAATTGTCTATTCTTTGAAAAATTATTTTTCTTGCAAAAGATATTTTTTTTTGAAAGTAGTGTTGGTGTGAATAAGTCTTGTACCTAGTTTATTCCTTTACTAGGGACTTAGGGGACTTAATTCACATGTTAAGTTTACTTAGGATATTAGTTGTCATATCTAGATAAGTATTAGTTATCTTATCTAGAATTTCCACTTTCCTAGGTAGTTATGAGTTAGTTGTCTCATGTGATAGGATTAAGACACTTGTCATGATCTTGTCTTATCCTATCTCTCATCCTTGCCTTTATAAGCAAGGCATCTCTAGCATATTGTAATGGCATATAGCATTGTATTGTATTGCATTGATCATATTGTATCATATTGCAATCCTTGTTTGGTGGAATAACATCTTCCATTGTTGCTTCTCTCTATCTCTTGTGGAGGTTCTTTGGCGTTGCAGATTGAAGATCTTGGGTTGTTAATTCCAACATGGTATCAGAGCTTTGAATCCGGCAAGCCCCTTCCATTTCTTTATTAGAGAGTTTCCATCAATTTCTATTGTGATTTTTTGAGTTCTTGTATCCTATATTGCATGCTTGCATTTTGGTGAGACCTGGTGATTGCAGCGCTTTTGGCTATAGTGGCAGTATTTCAGGCTGTCCCATTGCATCCAAGAGGCTCGAAAAAGTCAGATTTGGCTTTTGTTTCACTCAATTTCGTCACCATTTGCAACTTTGGCAAAGAAGGGTTTCGAGCTCAGATCTGGTGAACAACTTTTTACAGGAGCACTTTGAGCCAAAAATAAGTCTTCCATTGCGTCCGGGTGGCTGTTTCCGATTTTTTTGATATATAATTTGCCCATATTCGGCAAAAGTTGTCTTCGGGGCAAAAAAATTTTAGTTGAAGAGCCGTACAGCCCCCCGCGCAGGTACGACGTCGTCAAAAAAAAATTCAAAAAAAAAAATTATATTTCAAATCTTTTTTGTCGGCATTTTTATTTTTAAAAAAATTCAAAAAAATTAAAAAATATTTATAAAGCGCTGTCAAGTTTAAGAAAATCCGCAGACTTTTCTGCAGAGTGTTTTTCGTGGGTTTATTTAACCCGGGGCCAGTGGCTTAAGAGCCGCCAGCGGCCACACCCACCACCGCTAGCTGCTGCAGACTAACCGTAGGTGGGCGGTCCCGCGTAAGCCGCTAGCGGGCGGTTAACAAACCGCCAGACGCCATCGCCACCGGGAGCCGCCAGCAGGTGGTCCACTCACCGCCGCCCGCTAACCGCCGACACCCGAACCCGCTAGCGGTTAATCGAAACCGGCGGAATTTTTTTTGCAGCAGCCCAGCCCGCGGTCACGTGGGTGACCAGGAGCCAGCCCCTGGGGGCCAAATTTTTGTGCCCAGATAGTGTTCATTTTTGCTCCTGTTTAGCATTGAAGGTGCCTAAAATAGGCCTTTTTTTCAATTTTGCATAACTTTTCGCCACGGCATCGGTTTTTTGAAAACGAGATATCGTCGGAAAGCTGGTTCGAAGAACTTCGCAGTTGTGTAGGTAAATTTTCTAGATTTTGCCATTTTTTGCCAATTTTTTCAGCTTGAAGGTACAAGTGCATTTATTGCTTGTTCTTGATGTAACTTTTGCAAACGAAGTCGAAATTTGGAAAACTTTTTTTTGAAATTAATCAAAAAATCGCAAGGAATCTGTTTGTAACCTCTGTTTTCAGCTTTGCAAGCTCCTTTTTCTGAAAATTGTAAAAATCACCGTGTGTTATAAACAGTTGATTTGAGCTTGTCACTTGTAAAAATTGCAAAATTTGCTCATTGTAATTTGCTGGGGGGGTTGCAAAATCAGTTTTAATACATTCTGGGGGGGTGAAGGGCACAATTTAAGTGCCACATTGTCCTTTTCTTTTGGTGTTCATGGCGGATCTAAGGAAAATTGAACCACTCACTCCACACAATTATCATACATGGAAGCTAAAAATGACTCAATTGTTACAATCTAAGGGTCTATGGCCAATGTTAGATGCAGAACAACCTGAATTTATAAGGGATTATGAAAAGTTTGTCCATAGATGTAAAATGGATGAAGCAAAAGGGCCCATTGGCTTACATGTATCTAATAATTTGTTGTTTCATATTTCAGAGTGCAAAACACCTAAGAATGTTTGGGACAAACTTGAAGAATTGTATGGTAAAATAAATCATTTCAGAACCTTGCAACTTCAAGCAGAACTTCAATCCCTCTCTCCAGATGCATTTCCTTCAATTCAGGATTTTCTTGCTCAATTCAAGATGATTTTGTCACAGTTGAAAGGATGTGGACATGATGTATCTAGTGATGAATGTATCTTCTTGATTCTGTCTAAGTTAAAGGGCCCTTATCAAGTGTTTTCTTCTACTTTCTATTCAACTATGGATGCAATAGGGAAAGATTACAAAATGCCTACATTTGAGTTGTTTTGTGAGCGTCTTACTAGGGAGGAGGCCAAGTTAATTCAGTTGGATGCCTTACCTAATTCTAAGAATCATGCTCTAATGGCTCAATCATCCAAGGGTAAAGGGAAGAACAAGAAGAAGCCCAAAGCAGAATCATCTTCTGGTAGTCAGAATCCCTCCAAACCGAAGCAGAAGAACAATTAGAAGTCCACTCAATCTCCTTCTTCTTCTACCTCTAGAGATTCTTCTTCCAAGTCCAAGAAAAAGAAAGGAGATCCTTGTTCATTTTGTGGCAAAACTGGGCATGATGCATCTCATTGATTTAAGAGATTAGAGGCCTTAGAGGAAGCTATGAAGAAGCACAATATTTCAATGGCTAAGCCTTCTTCCATGGGCAAAGGGCAAGCTCTTTTAGCACGAGCTCTGCATTCACCTTCAGATAGTTGGATTCTTGATTCAGGTGCTTCACATCACATGACCAATTCACGTGATCTTCTTGATTTCATAGTTCATACTTCTACTTCTCAGATTGCAGTTGGGAACTCTTCACAGATTCCAGTTTTGGGGATAGGCTCCGTTCAGATGCTAGATGGGTGCATTGAGGATGTTCTTCTTGTTCCTGATATTTTAGCGAATCTTCTTTCCATATATCAGATTTGTCATTCTGGAGATGGGAAGTCAGTTGAGTTTACTCCACAAAATGTGACTATTAGATAGTTATAGGATCATGAGAAGGTTGTTGCTACAAGATAGTTGATCATGAGAATCATTTGTATCAATTTGATGGATTTGAGTCTTCATCAGGTTCATGTTTTGTTGCTCATGCTGATTCAATGAGCAAGCTTTGGCATGAGAGATTTGGGCACTTGAATTATAGATATCTTCAGCAAATGAAAGCACATAACTTAGTGGTTGGTCTTCCAAAGATCATTTGCACAGATGGTGTTTGTCAAGGATGTTTTCTTGGCAAGCAACATCAAGACTCTTTTCCTAAGGGTCAAGCTAAACGTGCAACCACACCCCTTGAGTTGGTCCATAGTGATCTCATGTCATTCCCAACTCCTTTTTTAGGGGCTAAGTATGTGCTAACATTCATTGATGATTTTTCCCGCCGAACATGGGTCTATTTTCTGAAGCTCAAGAGTGAAGTCCTCACCAACTTCAAGACCTTCAAAACATTTGTGGAGAAGCAGTCAGGTTTTTCTCTTCGACAGATACGCACAGATAATGGGGGGGAGTATGTCAATCAGGCATTTCAGGATTTTTGCAGTGCGCATGGTATTCTTCATCAGCACACAGTTCCTTACACTCCTTAGTAGAATGGTGTGGTGGAGAGAAAGAATAGGACTCTTAGGGAAATGGCCAATTGTATGATTCAGTCTAGGTCCATGGCTCCCACCTTTTGGGCCGAAGCTATCAATTGTGCCAACTATATTCAGAATCATATGCCCCACAAGGTAGTGTGAAATATGACCCCTGAGGAGGCTTGGTCTCATCGCAAGCCTAATGTATCCTTCTTCAGAGTATTCGGTAGTGAGGCTTGGGCATTCATTCCGAATGGTCGGCATAAATCCATGGAGAAGAAGAGTCAGCGTTACATCTTTGTTGGCTATTGTGAGGATGTGAAGGCATACAGATTGTTTGATCCTAACACACGAGAGGTTCATTTCCGACGTGATGTTCAGTTTTCTAAGACCTTCACCCAGCCAGATCCTCCTTCGACTTCTTCTTCATCACAACCTACTCAATCTTCTTCAGTTGATGATAATTTTCTACTTGAGGGAGACTTTGATGATGGTCTTGATGAACCTCCTCCTCACTCATCCACTAGGCCACGCTGGGCTCGAGTTACTCTTGAGGAGGCTGGTCCTCTTGTTGGTGATCCCATAGACACTTGCCGCACTCGTTCTCAGACTTCTGGAATTAATTTTTTGAGTCATGCAGTTTCAGATGATCCTCAGAAGTTTTCAGATGCTTCGGGTATTCCAGAGTGGGATAGTGCTATGGCTGATGAGTATTCTTCTTTGATGAAGAATCATACTTGGGATCTTGTGCCTCTTCCTAAGGGAAGAAAGTTGGTTCGATGCAAGTGGGTGTATCATACCAAGTATGCAA
This sequence comes from Sequoia sempervirens, assembly GCA_007258455.2. Taxonomy (NCBI): domain Eukaryota; kingdom Viridiplantae; phylum Streptophyta; class Pinopsida; order Cupressales; family Cupressaceae; genus Sequoia; species Sequoia sempervirens. The sequence goes on along the minus strand of VDFB02000008.1, from coordinate 514,800 downwards.
CAGATGGTTCCATTGACAAGTACAAGGCTCATCTTGTTGCAAAGGGGTTTTCTTAGGTTGAAGGGATTGACTATTCCGAGACCTTTGCTCCTGTTGCCAAGATGGATTCTATTCACCTTGTCCTTGCTCTAGCTGCATCTCAGGGATGGTCAGTATATCAGATGGATGTGAAGAGTGCTTTCTTGCATGGGGATCTTCATGAGGAGATCTATATGGAGCAGCCACCAGGTTTTGTGCAAGACTCTTCACTTGTTTGCAGGCTTCGATGTTCATTGTATGGTCTCAAACAAGCCCCTCAGGCTTGGTATGAGAAGATGGATAGTTTCTTGCTTGCTTCCAGCTACACTTGCTGCCATTCCGATCCCACAGTTTATACACAGAGACATGGAGAGGATCTACTTATACTTGTGCTCTATGTGGATGATTTGATTCTCACAGGGAGTTCTACTTCCATGATTCAGAGTACACAGCAAGCATTGATGGAGCGATTTGATATGACCGACCTTGGTCTTTTGCATTACTTCCTTGGTCTTCAAATTCATCAGACTTCTGAGGGGATCTTCATTTTCCAAGAGAAGTATGCTCTTGATTTGCTTCAGAGATTTGGCATGGCTGATTGCAAGCCTGCCCCTACTCCATTCCATTCAGGTGTTGTACTATCTACCAGTTACACTATGCCTACAGTTGATCCTACCTTGTATCGGTAGTTGGTTGGCAGTCTTTTGTACTTGACACATAGTCGTCCTGATATTTCCTTTGCAGTTGGACTTGTCTCTCACTTCTCACAGGAGCCTCATGAGAGTCATTGGAAAGCTGCAAAGTGTATCTTGAGATACATTCAGGGCACTACTCATTTTGGCATTCACTACACTTCAGGTGCATCTCAGATTGTGGGCTTCACTGACTCAGATTGGGCTAGTGATGTCAATGATCGGAAGTCTACTTCTAGCTTTGTCTTTTGCCTTGGTTCTGGTCCGATTGCATGGTCATGCAAGAAGCAGACTACTATTGCATTATCATCGACAGAGGCTGAGTATCGAGGTGCCATGTTGGCTAGTCAGGAGGTTTTGTGGCTTCATCAGTTGATGACTGAGTTTGGATTCCCTTCCACTCAGCCCACTACTCTTTGGTGTGACAATCAGAGTGCCATTCATATTTCACGCAACCCAGTGGAGCCTCAACGGACTAAGCATATTGAGATCCACATGCACTTCATCAGGCAGCTCATCCAGGATGGTGTTCTCAGCTTGGAGTATTTTCCTACAGATCAACAGGTTGCATACATCTTCACTAAACCTTTGGCATCGCCTCGTTATCTTCAGTTGCGATCGATGCTTGGGGTGAAGGAAGTTGTCCTTGGGGGGTCTTGAGGAGTCCTCCTTCCTTCATTAGTTTTTAGCTTTCTTTACTGCTTTTTCTCTCTTTTGGAGAGGAGTTTTCTCCCACAGGGTTTTTCTCCTTTTCTCCGCTTGTGAGAGTTTTTTGTTTTGTACATGGGTACCTTATCTGGCCTAGTTGCCGGGACCCATCTTTTTCATTATGCATTGGTTTGTACCTCCCTAAGTTGCACTTAAGGGGGGGTGTTGGTGTGAATAAGTCTTGTACCTAGTTTATTCCTTTACTAGGGACTTACGAGACTTAATTCACATGTTAAGTTTACTTAGGATATTAGTTGGCATATCTAGATAAGTATTAGTTGTCTTATCTAGAATTTCCACTTTCCTAGGTAGTTATGAGTTAGTTGTCTCATGTGATAGGATTAAGCCACTTGTCATGATCTTGTCTTATCCTATCTCTCATCCTTGCCTTTATAAGCAAGGCATCTCTAGCATATTGTAATGGCATATAGCATTGTATTGTATTGCATTGATCATATTGTATCATATTGCAATCCTTGTTTGGTGGAATAGCATCTTCCATTGTTGCTTCTCTCTATCTCTTGTGGAGGTTCTTTGGCGTTGTAGATTGAAGATCTTGGGTTGTTAACTCCAACAAGTAGAAGCAGTAGAGGTAATAGAGGCAAATTTTTTGAATCTTTTTATGAAAAATATGAGAAATGGGTTTTGTAAAGAATGTCGTTCTTTTAGTAAACCCATATTGTCCTTTTTTTGAAAAACTAATTTTTCACCAACATGTAGGAACCCATCAAAAATAGCATCTACGAAACAATTTTTTTGGGAAAATTGAAAATATGGGTTTTATGGATGCTCGTGTGCTAAAGAGACCCAAATCGTCTATTTTTGGAAAAAATAAGTTGATCTTGAAAAAGATAGATTTTTTGAATCTTGATAAGAAAAATTTGACAAATGGATCTTTTAGAGAATGTCGTTTTGAGTAAACCCAGATCGTCCTTTTTTCGAAATACTAATTTTTCACTAACATGTAAGAACCCCTCAAAAATAGAATCCAATGATTTTTTTTTTGGGAAAATTGAAATATTGGTTCTATAGGTGCGTGTGCGCTCAAGAGACCCTAATCGTCCATTTTTTGAAAAATTAGTTGTTTTTGAAAAGTATGGATTTTTTTGAAAAGTAGAAGCAATAGAGGTAACAGAGGAAATTTTTTTTAAAATTTTTATGAAACATCCGAGAAATGAGTTTTGTATAGAATGTTGTTTAGAGAAGACCCAAATCATCCTTTAATCGAAAAACTAATTTTTCAACATAATGCAAGAACCCTTCAAAATAAGTTGTTCTTGAAAAAGATAGATTTTTTTGAAAAGTAGAAGCAGTAAAGGTAACAAAGGTAAATTTTTCTAATGTTTTTATGAAAAATTTGAGTAATGGGTTTTGTAGAGAATATTGTTCTGAGTAGACCTAGATCGTCCTTTTTTCGAAAAACTAATGTTTCACCAACTTGTATGAGCCCCTCAAAAATAGAATCTATGAAACAATTTTTGGGAAAATCGAAAATATGGGTTTTATAGGTGCTTGTGTGCTGAAGAGACACAAATCATCCATTTTTTGAAAAAATAAGTTGTTCTTGAAAAAGATAGATTTTTTTGAAAAGTAGAAGCATGAGAGGTAATACAGGCAATTTTTTTTAATTTTTATGAAATATCTAAGGAATGGGTTTTGTAGAGAATGTTATTCTGAGTAGACCCATATCGTCCCCTTTTTGAAAAACTAATTTTTCATCAACATGCAAGAACCCCTCAAAAATAGAATCTACGAAACTTTTTTGTTTTGGAAAATCAAAAATATTGGTTTTATAGATGTTCTCTGCTAAAGAGACCTAGATCATCTGTCTTTTTAAAAAATAGTTATTCTTGAAAAAGAGATTTTTTTGAAAAGCAGAAGTAGTAGAGGTAATGGAGGCAATTTTTTTGAAGCTTTCTATGAAAAATCTTGGAAATGGGTTTTGTAAAGAATGTCGTTCTAAGTAGACCCAGATCGTCCTTTTTTTGAAAAATTAATTTTGCACCAATATGCAAAAACCCATCAAAAATAGAATCTATGATTTTTTTTTGGTAAAATCAAAAATATATGTTTTATAGGTGCTCGTGTGCTAAAGAGACCCAGATCGTCCATTTTTTGAAAAAATAAGTTCTTGAAAAAGATAGGTTTTTTTGGAAAGTAGAAGCAATAGAGGTAACAAAGTAAATTTTTTTGAATCCTTTTATGAAAAATCTTTAAAATGGATTTTGTGGAGAATGTCATTCTAAGTAGAACAAGATTTTCCGTTTTTCAAAAAACTGATTTTTCACCAACATGCAAGAACCCCTCAAAAATAGAATCTACGAAACAATTATTTTTGGGAAAATTGAAAATATGGGTTTTATAGGTTCCCATGTGTTAAAGAGACCGTGATTGTCTGTTTTTTGAAAAACTACGTTGTTCTTAAAAAAGATAGATTTTTTTGAAAAGTAGAAGTAGTAGAGGTAACAGAGGCAATTTTTTTTAATCTATTTATGAAAAATCCGACAAGTGGGTTTTGTAGAGAATGTCGTTCTGAATAAACCCAGATCGCCCTTTTTTCAAAAAACTAATCTTTCACCAACATGCAATAACCCCTGAAAAATAGAATCTATGATTATTATTATTTTTGGAAAGTTGAAAATATGGGTTTTATAAGTGCTTTTGTGCTGAAGAAACCCAAATCTTCCATTTTTTGAAAATTTGAAAAAATAAGTTGTTCTTGAAAAAGATAGATGTTTTTAAGAAGTAGTAGTAGAGGTAACAAAGGAAAAAAATTTAAATCTTTTTTTGAAAAATTTGAGAAATGGGTTTTGTAGAGAATGTCATTTTGAGTACACCCAGATTGTCTGTTTTTCAAAAAATTATTTTTTCACCAACATGCAAGAAGACATAAAAAATAGAATCCACCAAACAATTTTTTTTGGGAAAATCAAAATATGGGTTTAATAGGTGCTCGTGTGCTCAAGAGACCCTAATCATCCATTTTTTTGAAAAACTAAGTTGTTCTTGAAAAAGATAGATTTTTTTTTTTTTAAGTAGAAGCAGTAGAGGTAACAAAGAATTTTTTTTTGAATCTTTTTAAGAAAATCTAAGAAATAGGTTTTGTAGAGAATGTCGTTCTTAGAAGACCAATTCATCCTTTTCTCAAAAAACTAATTTTTCAACATGCAAGAACCCCTCAAAAATAGAATCTATGAAACATTTTTTTGGGAAAATAAAAAAATAGGTTTTATAGGTTTTCATGTGCTAAAGAGATTCAAATCGTCTGTTTTTTGAAAAAAAGTTGTTTTTCAAAAAAAAAAATTGAGAAGTAGAAGTAGTAGAGGTAACTGAGGCAAACATTTTGAATCTTTTTATTAAATATTTGAGAAATGGGTTTTGTAAAGATTGTCGATCTGAGTAGACCTAGATCGTCCCTTTTTTGAAAAACTATTTTTTCACCAACACGCAGGAGCCCCTCAAAAATAGAATCTACAAAACAAATTATTTTTCGGAAAATCAAAAAATTGGGTTTTATAGGTGCTTGAGTGCTCAAGAGACCCAAATCATCCGTTTTGTGAAAAAATAAGTTTTTATTGTAAAAGCTAGATCTTTTTGAAAAGTAGTAGTAGAGGTAATAGAGGCAAATTTTTTGAATCTTTTTATGAAAAATCTGAGAAATGGGTTTTTTAGAGAATGTCATTCTGAGTAGATCCAGATCGTCCTTTTTTCAAAAAACTAATTTTTCACCAACATGCAAGAACCCCTAAAAATTAGAATCTACGAAACAATTTATTTTGGGAAACTAAAAAATATGGATTTTATAGGTGCTCGTGAGCTAAAGAGACCCAAATAGTCCGTTTTTTGAAAAAATAAGTTGTTATTGAAAAAGATACATTTTTTTGAAAAGTAGAAGTAATAGAGTTACACAAAGGAAAAATTTTGAATCTTTCTATGAAAAATTTGAAAAATGGGTTTTGTAAAGAATGCCATTCTGAGTAGACCCATATCATCTTTTTTTCAAAAAACTAATTTTTCACCAATATGCAAGAACCCCTCAAAAATAGAATCTATGGATTTTTTATTTTGGGAAAATCGAATAAATGGGTTTTATAGGTGCTCGTGTGCTGAAGAGACCCAAATCGTCTGTTTCTTGAAAAAATAATTTTTTCTTGAAAAGGATAGATTTTTTTGAAAAGTAGAAGTAATAGAGGTAACAAAGGCAAATTTTTTAAATCTTTTTATGAAAAATATGTGAAATGGGCTTTGTAGAGAATGTCCTTCTGAGTAAACCCAGATTGTCCATTTTCTGAAAACCTAATGTTTTTACAAACATGCAAAAACCCCTCAAAATAGAAGCTACGAAGCAATTTTTTTTGGGAAAAATCAAAGATATGGGTTTGGTAGGTCCTCCTATGCTTAAGAAACCCAAATCATCCATCTTTTGAAAAACCAAGTTGTTTCTTGAGAAAGATGGAGTTTTTTGAAAAATAGAAGTAGTAGAGGTAATACAGGAAAGTTTTTTGAATCATTTTCAAAAAATGGATAGATTTTTTGTAGAAAAAATTGAGATATGGGTTTTGTAGAGAATGTCTTTCTGAATAGGCCTAGATCTTCTTTTTAAAAAACTAATTTTTGCACCAACATGCGAGAACCCCTCAAAAATAGAAGCTTTGAAGCAAATTTTTTTAGGAAAAATTGAAGATATGGGTTTTGTAGGTGCTTGTGTGCTAAAGAGACTCAGGTCGTCCATTTTTCAAAAAACTAAGTTGTTCCTAAAAAAGATAGAGTCTCGTGAAAAGTAAAAGAAGTAGATGTAGCAAAGGAAAAAAAATTATATGTTCTTTAGAAAAAGGGCAAATTTTTGGATAAAAATATGAGATATGGGTTTTGTAGAGAATGCCATTCTAAATAGACACATATTGTTCATTTTTAAAAAAACTAATTTTATCACCAACATGAGAGAAACCCTCAAATTAGAAGCTGCAAAGAAAACTTTTTGGGAAAAATCAGAGATATGGGTTTTGTAGGTGCTTGTGTGCTAAAGAGACCCAGATCATCCATTTTTCGAACACCTAAGTTGTTCTTGAAAAAGATAAAGATTTTTGAAAAGTAGTAGTAGAGGTAGAAGAGACAATTTTTTAAAATCTTCTTCAGAAAAATGGTAGATTTTTGAAGAAAAAATCTAAGATATGGTTTTTGTCGAGAATGTTATTCTAAACAAACCCAGATTGTCCGTTTTTTGAAAATTTGAATTTTTCACCAACATGCGAGCACCCCTCAAAAATAAAAGTTGTGAAGCAATTTTTTCTGAAAAAATCGGAGATGTGTGTTTTGTAGGTGCTCGTGCACTAAAGAGACCCAAATCGTCTTTTTTTTGAAAAATTATGTTTTTCCTAAAAAAAGATTTTTTGAAAAGTAGAAGTAATAGAGGTAGCAGAGGCAACTTTTTGGAATCTTCTTTAGAAAAAGGGTTGACTTTTGGAAAAAAATATGAGATATGGGTTTTGTAGATGTCATTCTGAATTAAACCATATCATCAACTTTTTGAAAAACTTATTTTTTCAACATGTGAGAACTCAAAAATAGAAGCTGTGAAGTGTTACCCTCTAATTTTGAACCATGCAAATTTTCTTCATTAAATTAAATGACCCCCATTATTTTTCTAACCAATGTCATAGAGTTTGAAAGTTTTATAACCACCTGTATACCCAATCCATCTCTCTTCTCAACCTCACCCAATGGTATTCTAATTGATCGGTATGTCGGAAGTTTTCAAAACCTTAAAATTCTTGACATGTGGTTCATTGTTTCTACCTTTTTGTGACCCCACGACTCTGCAGTAGATTTTCTAGTTTTCGAAACGCTGCCAACCTATTTAATTGTTTGTACGACGTATCATGAGAATGTCTTTTCAGGTGTTTCGAAATACAAACTTTACCTTAAGGCTCTTTTCTAAAGGAGAAAAATTCATGATGCATTAATTAGCCTCTTAAATGCCAAGTGTAACGAAGGTAGTGACATGCTATCAGTAGGTTAAAAGGCATCATTACCTACAAGCGTAATTAAATAAGTCATTTATGGAGAAAGGTGCTGGTACTGTTGAGTCTTGTTTTCTGATTGGCCAAGGAAAATTTGAAATGGGGCTTCTTGTGAGCGATGAAACATGGGATGGTGAACCTATTCTTGTCCTGCAACTTGACTTGAATTGGTCTAAGGAAGAGAAATTTGATATTATCTCCCAATTGCACAAAATTTCCTAGAAGGAGAAGACCAACTATGCCCAATATCACAAGGTAATCTTCATCCTAGAAGAAGAAGAAGAGGAATACGTCAAGCTGCACCACCTTTTTATGGAAATACGACTCGTTATGGAGAACGCTCCACCACTTGTGATGACTTAATTTTCATGCTTTGCATGGCATCTTTTTGTAATTAGTGGCGGTAACCCAATTTTGGTGTAGCATAACTATTTCTGTTTAAGGTCACTTTCTTGAGGACGGTTACTTTTAAAGACCGGTATGAATAGTTATGTTTAGATACATTTTTTGGCTTGGAAAATTATATAAAAAGAAAAATTTTGGGAATAAAAATGGGCGGTTATTTTTTAAGGGAAGAGGGGAGCAGCTAGGTTATCTTTTCATGTAGTTTCATTGTACAAAAATATGGAGTTTGTGAACTTATGTTTTGGCTATGAAGAAATAAAGAAGATATTTTTGAATCTTTGAATTTTTAATGTTTTCTTTAAATGGCAATGAATTGAATTTCCTTGTGGTTTTTCTTCAATGTCATTCTGTTATAATGGGTTGTATATGCATTTAATTCTAAAACTTTGGATTTGGATTAATTAGTTTCTGAAAAGAGTCTATTGTTCTTTCTTTCCCTAGATATCGTCCATTGGTGTAGGGTAGATGAACTTTGTGTCATTTACCTACATTTACATTATCTTAAGTGTAATCTTTCGCATATATTTCATGGTTATAGGTAGGTGTTAGTTGCCTTTTCTACTTTCTGGTAAAAAGCATACACAATTTTTATTCATTGTATATTTGTCAAAGGTAGCTGCACCTTGTAAAATAAGTAGAGCGCTTGCAAATATTATTGCAAGTGTCTCAACTATTGGCCGGATTGTCATTTATGTGGGCTAGAGAGTATAAATTTGAAGTCAAAAATCTGACAACCAATAGATTTTTGGCGACTCTACTGGGGAGACAAAAATACCAGTACCTTTCTTGTTTCAGATATTTAATGGTGCTTTGCGACTTTGTTTATCTAAAATCTCTGAAAAATGATTCGAGGAGAGGCCAAGCAAAGAAGCCAATTCAGAAAGAAATTTGTACCAACAATTGAGGAAATAATTGTTGAGGATGACCAAATACTTCAATCTTTTTGGAATGCTTTCAAAGCAAGCATCTGTGAAGCTGAAAAGAACATGTTGAATCCCTCCAAAGATCATAGATCCGCTTCATTAATAAAGAGTGAACATCATAGATATTATCAACTCAAGGACCTTAAACAAGAGACTCATCAATTGCAGGCTACAACAAGAGGATTAAAACTGGTAAAAAAAGGATAAAGAGTCAACATCTCATAACTTATTTGTTCTTGGTGAACGAGACTCTGTGCAAATGCTTGTTGAGCTCGAAGACTCACTAGTGCCATGGAGTCATAACCAACAATGAAGAAGAAATTTGCACTAGACTAAGAGTAAAAAAGGAAATATTTTATGACATGCATGCAAATGGGAGAAACTAAACCATCATCCATCTCTTTTGAAGAAAATATATTATCGGATGAGCCCAAAGTTGTCTTTATTCTTGATTCATTCTTGAAAGGTTCAGATGATGAATTTTGGTGTGGGGTTGTGGATGGAAATGGCCATGTTGAAGAGGTTGATATAAATGAATTTACCTCTAATGGAAGAGAAGATACAAATGTACTGTTACCTGGATCTCTCAGAGAAAATAAACTACTAGAAGAAGAAATGCATACATGTAAAAGTAGTTTTGTTGAATCTACTAAAGATATGGATAATTGGTACTCTCAACATGCATGCATTCTCAATAAAGATTTTATTTGTGCAAAGGAAGAAGAAGTTCCTCCTATCAATAAAGAATGTTAAAGCAATATTGAAAATGAGGAAATAATTTGAGAAGGAAATCAATTGGAGCGGATTCAATGCATTATATTTGCCAGGAGAATTCTGTGAAAATTCACAGGTGAGAGACAACCCCTTTTTTGAATTATCTGATTTTGAATCAACTGATATAGACTTGTTCTCTTCTCATGATGAAAATGAACTGGGGGAATGTATTCTTGGGAATAGCCTTGAAAATAATGACAAACAAAAAGGGGAAGATCGAATTTTCACCAATGACTATTTATTTGAGTATGAAGCTGTTGTGTCTAGCCTGTAGGCCAAGGTTGATGATTTTTCATTAGATGAAAAAGAAGATGAGTTGGTTGAACTGGTTGTTGAAGGAAATGACAAGGTACCTTAGTAAATGATGGCTTCTTGATTATGAATGCTTATGGCAATATTTTTGATTTATGTGAAGTGGATGCTTCATATTTGTCTGAAGAAAAGTATGAAGATATGGCTGGTTATACCCAAGAGGTATATAATGAAAAATGGCTCTTTGGTTGCATGCTGATATATAAGGGAATTTTACACCTGGAAAGTCTCCATCAGACCTATGTGTTAATGTTGATCTACAAATGTTTCACAGTTGTAAGTCTCTTTTCCATAGTGGGTCCTATTTCTCTCAGCCCGTGAATGGCTTTACATGAACATCGGGCTCTCTAGAGGTAGGGTCTTATGACCATGTATATACTTAGGAGTTTTGGTTGTGCTAGTAAATTAGTTTCCTTTTTTGCTCTACCTTGTTTTGGCTCGCTTGCCTTTGGCTTGTGCCCAGTTCCCCTCCACCCTTCTGCAAGCAACACCCCATCTTGCTGCTTTTCTTTTGACTCTATACCCAATGGAATTGGACTAGTTTGACCAATGATTCTGGAGTTCTCTACATTTCACCAGGAAATGCAATCCCATGTCAGATCCAATGTTACCATATAATTTTAAACCATGCAATTTTTCTTCTTTAAATAAAACGACCCCCATCCCATGGCTTTGATAATGATTCAAAATCATGACTTTCACAAGATTCATAACCTTTGTCGTTGATCCCTTTATTTTTCTAACCAATGTCGTGGAGTTTGAAAGTTTTATAGCCACCCGATTGCGCAATCCATCTCTCTTCTCAACCTCACCCAAGAGTATTCTAAGTGATCGGTATGTTGGAAGTTTTTGAAACCTTAAAAATCCTGACATGTGGTTCATTAGTTTTACCTTTTCGCGACCTCGTGACTCTGCAGTAGATTTCCCAGTTTTTGAAACATCGCCAGCCTATTTAATTGTTTATACGATGTATCATGAGAATGTCTTTTCAGGTGTTTCAAAATACAAACTCGATTTTAAGGATCTTTTCTCAAGGTAGAAAATTCATGATGCTTTAATTAGCCTCTTAAATGCCAAGTGTAACAAAGGTAGTGACATGCTATCAACAAGTTAAAAGGCATCATTACCTACCAGCGTAATTAAATAATCTGTTTACGGAGAAAAGTGGCAGTATTGTTGACTCCTATTTTCTGATCGACCAAGGAAAATTTGAAATGGGGCTTCCTGCAAGCAATGAAATGTGGGATGGTGAACCTATGCCCATCCTGCAACTTGACTTGAATTGGCTCGAGGAAGAGAAAATTGATATTATCTCCCAATTGTGCAAACTTGACTAGAAGGAGAAGACCAACTACACCCAATATCACAGGGTAATCTTCATCCTAGAAGAAGAAGAGGAACACACCTAGTTGCACCACCTTTTTATGGAAATACAAATAGTTATGGAAAACGCTCCACTACCTGTGGCAGTTTAATTTTCTTTCTTTGCATGACATCTTTTTGTAATTAGTGGCAGTAACCCAATTTTGGAGTAGCGTAACTATTTCTGTTTAAGGTAACTTTCTTGAGGACGGTTACTTTAAAAAACCATTATGAACAGTTACGTTTAGATACATTTTTTGGCTTGGAAAATTCTATAAAAAGGAAAACTTCTGGGAAAAGAAAGGGGGGGCTTATTTTTGAAGGGAAAAGGGGAGCAACTAGGTTATCTTTTCATGAAGTTTTGTTGTACAGAAATATGGAGTCTATGAACATATTTTTTGGCTATGAAGAAATAAAGAAGATATTTTTGAATCTTTGAATTTCTTAATGTTTTCTTTAAATGGTAATGAACTATGTTTCCTTCTGGTTTTTCTTCAATGCCATTCTGTTCTAGTGTGTTGTATATGCATTTAATTCTAAAACTTTGGATTGGGATTAAATTAGTTTCTAAAAAGAGTTTGTTGTTCTTTCTTTCCTTGGATATCGTCCGTTGGTGTAGGGAAGATGCACTTTGTGTCATTTACCTGAATTTTCTTTATCTTAATTTTAATCTTTCACATCTATTTCATGGTTATGGGTAGGTGTTAGTTGGCTTTTCTGCTTTCTGGTAAAAATCATGCCTAGTTTTTATTCATTGTATATTTGTTGAAGGTAATTGCGTCTTGTAAAGTAAGCGGAGAGAGATTGCAAATATTATTGCAAGTGTCTTAACTGTTGGCCGGATTGTCATTTATGTGGGCTAGACAGTATAAATTTGAAGTGACAAATCTAACAACCAACATGAAGAATTTTTTTTTGATAAAAATTTTAGATATGGGTTTTCTAGGTGCTCGTGTGTTGAAGAGACCCAGATCATCAATTTTTCAAAAAACAAAGTTGTTCCTGGAAAAAGATAATTTTTTTTGAAAAGTAGAAATAGTAAAGGTAGTAGAGGCAACCTTTTTGAATCTTCTTCAGAGAAAGGGTAGCTTTTTTGAGATAAAATTGAGATATGGATTTTGTAGAGAATGTTGTTCTGAATAGACCCAGACCATCTGTTTTTTGAAAAACTAATATTTTTCACCAACATGCAAGAACCCCTCAAAAATAGAAGTTGTGAAGCAATTTTTTTTAGGAAAAATCAAAGATATGGGTTTTGTAGGTGCTCATGTGCTGAAGAGACCCAGGTTGTCCATTTTTCAAAAAACTAAGTTGTTTGTGAAAGAGAAAGTTTTTGAAAAGTAGAAGCAGTAGAGGTTGTAGAGGAAATTGTTTTGAATATTCTCTAGAAAAAGGGTATATTTTTGGATTAAAATATGAGATATGGGTTTTGCAAAGATTGTCATTCTGAAGAAACTTAGATTGCTCATTTTTTGAAAAATTGATTTTTTCACCAACATGCGAGAACCGCTAAAAAATAGAAGCTATGAAGAATTTTTTTTGGATAAATCAAAGACATGGGTTTTGTAGGTGCTTGTGTGCTTAAGATACCTAGACCCAGATTGTCTGTTATTCAAAAAACTAAGTTGTTCTTGAAAAAGATAGAGCTTTTTGGAAAGAAGAAGTAGTAGAGGTAGTAGACGAAAAAATTATGAATCTTCTTCAGAGAAAGGAATTTTTTTGTAGAAAAATCTAAGATATGGGTTTTGTAGAGAATGTTGTTTTGAATAGACCTAGATCGTCTATTTTTTGAAAAACCAATTTTTTCACCAATATGCGAGAACCCCTCAAAAATGGAAGCTACAAAGCAATTTGTTTTGGGAAAAATCAAAGATATGGGTTTTGTAGGTGCTCGTGTGCTGAAGAAACCTAGATCATCTATTTTTCAAAAAAATAAGTTGTTCCTAAAAAAGATAGATTTTTTTGAAGAGTAGAAGCAAAAGAGGTAAGAAAGCCAAATTTTTTGAATCTTCTTCAAAAAATGGTAGACTTTTGGAACAAATTTTGAGATATGGGTTTTGTAGAGAATTTTGCTTTGAATAGGCTCAAATCGTTCATTTTTCAAAAAACTATTTTTTTCACCAATATGTGAAATCCCCTTAAAATAGACACTGTGAAGCAATTTTTTAAGGGAAAAATTGGAGATATGGGTTTTGTAGATGCTCTTGTGCTGAAGAGACCTAGATCGTTCATTTTTCAAAAAACTAAGTTGTGCCTAAATCTTGAATATCTAAGATACTAAGAGGAGGGTGAATCGGTATCTTCTTAAACTTATTAAACAAATACCATCTAATTACTCCAATGAATATAACAGTAAAGATAAGCAAGATCATTAACAAAACATGAAATCACACAACACATGAAGACCAAGATTTTTATGTGGAAAACCAAAAATGGTAAAAATCACAGTGAGTGTTAGCTCACAATATAGTATAACCGATTATAAAATATTACAAAAGGGTGGCTCACTGCGAGGACTCGCTATCCAAAATGAGAGGCTCACAACCTATAGAAAGAAATGAAAAAATGGCTTAACGCCAGAAAAGAACTGGTAAAGTGCACCTAACAAGTGTTGATTCAATTCCTTTGAAGATCAATAAACTGACTTAACACACTACATCATTTTCACACTTCTTCACATTCACATCATCATCATTGAAAACTTCAAAAATAATTGCAAACTCAAAACTATCCAAAATATATAGCTGATATATTCGCAAGCATCAATTAGGTCGACCTAATTAGATGCAATCCTTTATTCACCAAAAATACCAATTGTTAGCTTCAAGCATTCAAAATCTATCTAAAGACACTTCAAACATTCAACATGCTACATCATGTCACCGTGGACCTAAGAAAGTTCACACATATATCCGCACAACAAAATTAATTCACCATAACATCAACTATCCATTAGGTTGGCTAGAAATAGACCTAATCGAAAAATGCAATGACAGAGTAATGACAATTCGTTGTTCAAGTACCTGAATACGTAAGACTCTAAACATACATGCTTCCAACATCCATAGACCATTTCTCAAAGCCACAAGCAACAATAATCAACAACGGAGGATTGTGGATCAAAATATTGGAGGATGATAACTGTATACTAGTTTAGATACCAAATCAAACTTAACCTTGCAGTTGCAACTCATATAACATGGTGACATCAATGATAACACAAAACAACAAAATTAGATGTTCTTCATTCTTCTAACAATCTCTTCTCCCTTTGTCATTGATGGCAGTATGTGTTAAAATTTACAAGACCTCTTCTGTGCAACACTTCTCCCCCTATCACCAGTATCTTCTTCCTCTATCACTTTTCACTCCCCCTTTGACATCAAGAAGAAAGGGTGGCCCAAAAGAGATATGAAAGCTAAAGAAAAAAAAAATTAACTGGAGGATGGTGAGCTTTGAAGCTCATTAAGAATACCTTACCACACTGATTTACCATTCTCCCAAATCTTCTTTGCAGCAATCAACATCCTATTTAGGGATTCCAAATCCATCAGACTATCCTCTACATCATTCAAAGTACCAGGATTTAGATTTATCTTCTCAAGTATCTTTGCACTTTCCAAAGCATTGGAAATCAGTACTGCATTCTTACAAGGTCACCTAATTGACCAAATTTTCTGATGATTTCTTCCTTCTACTTTTGTAGAATGAAAAATTTATCTCTATGAGAAGAGATGGCATTTCAAGTTGCTCAATCTTTGTCCTTAGATGCATTGTAGGTACCAGAGACAATGGTCAATTGGGACTCAATGGAGTCCATAAGATCTTTAATATTCTGAGTGGCATCCGATCACTTCAAGTAATAAGAAAAGAAAACATTTGCTTCAAACTCACAAATCTGCACAACTTCCAAATTCTTCTCAACATTTTTGTGTGCCAGAGCACACTTGTCATGCAACGCCAAGAACCTTTTCTCTACCAACTTCTCCTCAACCTGTTGCTTTGTCTTCTCACCAAGTCCATAGGAATACTCCTTAAAGGATTCGAATAACAGTCTCAAATTTTCTACCAGAGTGAGAAATGTATCCATTGAAGTACCAGTTGTGGCCTCTTGCAGTACCTTAAGACAATCTTCAATCATCTTTGTCCCTTTCTGGTGTGTCTCCAAAATCTCTCTTCTACCGGATGCATGCGATGCATCATCAGTTACCAACTTATGAACAAGAGAAATTTTATCTAAATTCACATAGCCTTGAATCATAAGATGTTGTAGAAGCTATGGAGGAATCACCGACTGGAACATGATTTGCTTAGATAGCAATCCTTTTAATACATCATCACCGGAGGAGGATTCTCTGGGAGACCTATGAGATTCCACAACTAGCCTTTGATTTTCTTCCTTCTTCCCAGCAGATTCCTTATCTTTCTTTGTTCCTCTTCCTTTTCTTGATCTTCTTCCTTATTTTCTACTTCCATTCAACTTCATCCAAGTTCTATTTTCATCTTTATCTTTGTCCTTGTTGCCATCTTCATCATTTCCTTCACTTTCACTTTTATCTTGCGCTCATTCAACATTATCCTTTTCACCTTCATTATTACCCTTTTCCTCTTCAACATTATCTTTCTCACCTCTGACATGCTTCAGAGGGGCATTATCATGGTTTTTTGGCTCAACTTCACCCTCATTCTGCTTCTCCATCTCTAGAGGATCATTTTCAACACATGTATCCAAAGGGATATCTGCATCATTTATTCCACAAAAATATCTATATCACCTGTACCAGGAGGAATATCTTCCTCAACTTCTTCTACGAAAACTTCTTGACCTATCTTAGGTGTAGAAATGGATGGTGGTGCACCAAGCATGCCATATTTCTCATTTGTATCTTTGATTAATTTTACAGTTTCCTTTCTTATTTTCTCTATTTGTTTTTTGTCCTTTGTCATTAAAATATTCACTCTTTTCTTCATTTAGAGCATTTTTGCACATATTTTCTTCAAGGATTCCAAATCATTTAGGGTCAAAGAAGACCCAATTTTCTTAAATACAACATTTTTTATCTTTTCTTCTAATTCTATAGCCTCTGATCGCCTTTTCATCAGGGCTACCCACATTTTCTCAGACACTTCATTCTTTACATCATCCCACTTAATATCCAATGTGATAACATATTGAATATTGGCTAAAATTAATGTCTTTCTATCCTCTCTCCCCACTTGATTATAATAATTTGTTGTAGGCTTCAACATATCTTCAAAATGTAACAAAGAATTGAGTATAGCCTCTAATTTGAAAGGGGAACCAGGTCTTACTGGAGTGTCCTTTTGTTCTTCCTAGTCTAGGGAGGCTTCTTCAAAAACTTTAGCTTTCTTCAATCTCGGTTTGGTGTGCACATGAACACCAAATTCTTGTTCTTCATTAGTAGATGACACAATATGAAATCTCTTAGAACCAATACCAACTTTCTGAGAAGCACCTTCACCAAAGGATAAGCTTTCTCTTCTCTTCCTTACCAATTTTGCTTCAAGGTCCTCCTCTTCATCTTGATCATTAGTGATGCTAAGGTTTTTCTCGATTATAGTTTTTTCTTCACTAGTAGAATTTGGAAAATAAATGACTACGTGACTAAAACTTTTAGTCACGTGACTAACACTAGTAGTATTTGGAAAATAAATGATTAATTTGGTCATTTATAAGTGACTAATTTGGTCATCAGGTAAAATCACAACTAAATGACTAAATAAATGACTAAATAAATAACTAAATAATTGTGTTCATTATTAAAATCTTTGCCATAATTTTCATTTTAATAAACATACTCTAAAACCTTCGTCAAGACCTTATTTTCAATCGTAGCCCACCATAATTAATAATAAAATATTACAAATAAAATTACTAATAAATATTTTGTTTTGTGGTGTCATCATATGAACACCAAAGTTTCTTCTAAATTGATGAAAAACCACCAAATTATCACAAGTACAAATTAAACAAAATGATATTAAAGTGGATAATTCAAAAAATATTTTGAATTAATGGAGTGGATTGTATTATAATATAATATAATAATAATATATTATATTACAATACAATATAATATAATATATTATTATATAATATAATATATATACATATACATATATATTATATGATATTATATAATATATATTATATGATATTAATATTATATTATTATATTATTATATTATTATATTATATAATATAATTATTATATTATAATTATAATATAAAATAATTTTTTTTAGGCAAAGGTGGTGAGGCCACAAATTATATTAATATAAATTAATTAAATTAAATTGCATATTCATTTTAAAATAATTTAACAATTACTGATTGTAGTTTTAAAATAATTAAAATATAGTATTTAAATATAAAAGCAACCTTTCTATTTTATTTTTTTATTTTTTTGCATGCAAATCATTTTATATTCTAAAATTAAACTACATTCTAATTTCAAAAAAATTGTAGAACATTTTGAAGTAAAAAAGCTATTGATTTATATCTTTTTAATACATTGGGAAGGAAATAAATCTCTACTTCTAGACTTTTTAGATTTTTTAGTTCAATTGTTCTGTATTGAACTTTACTTGTTCAATTGAATTGTATTGAACTTTAAATTTGAATGACCAATTATTTTAAAAACAATTAATCAAATCAACATAATATTTTCAAAAGCAAGTAATTTTATATTATATAATATTATAATATTATAATATAATATAATATAATATAATATTTATATTATATTATATTATATTATATTATAATATTATATTATAATATATTTAAAATTATATAATAATATAATATTTAATAATTGATTGTGGGGGGAGATTTATGTATTGTAATTTATTTATTTTAAATTCCATTTTAAAATCCGTTAAGGAAAATTAAGGCAGGCAAATTAGGCGGGCAATTTTTCATTTTAATAAACATATTGTAAAACCCTAGTCGAAACCTTATCTTCAGGCTGCACTGTAACTCGCCAAATTGGAGAAGTGAAAGGTCAATACCAGTGAGGGAGTTTGGAGGAGATGAAACCAGCAGCAGGAAAGCAAGAAAAATTGTCTAAGGTAAACTGCTTTGTAATGTTAAAACTAAATGTGCTCATTTTAGGATCTTGGCCGCAATTTTCATTTTAATAAACTGATGCAGGGGCATCAAAGTTTTTGTTTTGTTTGAAAATTTTGTTTCTTTGATTTTCCTGTGACAGGTGGTTACATTGGAAGAGAAAAACAAATTCTTTTGATTGTTGTGTGGGATCGCCCCATTTTGGGTGAAGGCGTGGTTGCAAGGTAGAAGAAAAAGAAAATGGTTGTTGATAGAGGGGAGGAGGAACGATTGGAAGAGAGGTCTGATCTATTTTTTTCTGGGAAGGATAAGACAAAGAAACCCCAAACAAGAAACGATGAGAGGAAGAATGAATAAGGGCGCCTGTCAGAGGATTGATTATCATTGTAATCAACCGACTGGCATCTTTGTACTTAGAAAATTTATAAGTATTTAAGCTCTAATTTTTTCTTTGGTGTTTGCCTCCTTTTGAGCTCTGTGACCTATAGGATATGCACAAAATGGTTTTATTGAAAAGGGATTTCCAAAATGCCTCTATTAATTATTGTTTTTTAATATTCTCTTAATGTAAATGTTCAAGGATATTATATAAGTTTATATTTTATAACCTTTTTTCTATGGAAATTATTTCAGATTGTAAGCATTCTGAGTTCATATTACCCTCATCAGTTGTGAGGAGTCACAAAGACAAAGTTTTTTTTGGCATGAGCACCTACAGGTTTGAAAGTATTTATTTGAATATTGTCATTTGCTGCTACAGATAGATCTAGTAATAGCTTTATTTGTGTGATTCAAACTTGAACATTAGTCCTCAATATTGTTCAGTTGAAATTGTATATGACTAGGGTTACCTTTGTGTAGATTAAATACTATTTTTTAGTCAAATATGAATAAATGAACTGTGGAGTTTGACTATCTGTATATGCATTTCTTCTTGAATACTTTCATAATATATTCCTATATTGCTATGAAATTCCATATTCTCCCACTTTATTTTTCATATTTCAAAGTTTCATAATTTTTTCAAAAATATTAACAAATTTTTAGTTTTTTTTTATTATGGACAGGTACAGAGCAAGAAGAAAATCCATGCAAAATCGGTGCCTTCTAGATGCATTTACAACCTACCCCATGTGCAACAATGAAGACATGCATTCACACAAATGGCTTTTTAGCTTTAGTTTTAGTTTTCTTCAGTTTTAAAAGCATAATAAATCAGCTTTTTGCATACTATAGAAAGATTCTCTCTTCAAAACTCTATATATAGAGTTCTTTGTAACATATATACAATTTGAATATACAAGTGAACTATTTTTCAACATTGTTGTTTTAATCTTTTGAGAAAATTTGTTGAAGTTTTATAATTGTTTAATTTTTCTAATATAACATAAGAGCATTAAAGTTTTATATCTTTCAATCACAACATAATTTCAATGAACTTCTATTGATTCACATTTGAAAGTATTAGTTCATAAATGACTAAATAAATGACTACAATGACTAAATAAATGACTACAATGACTAAATAAATGACTACCATGAATAAATAAACAACTACCATGACTAAATAAACGACTACCATTACTAAATAAATGACCAGTTAACAACAATCAATGATTAAATCAATGACTAAATCAATGACTAGATAAATGACTAAAATAGTTTAGTCATAAATTTGGTCGCGTTATAAATGACTGGCAATAAACTACTAATGGTCACGTGACCAAAATTAGTCATTTATATGCAATTTTTAGTAGTTTATTTAGTCATATATTGTTGTTTTTGTACTAGTGCTTTCTTTCCTCTCTTCCCAGGTACCACCGAAGGATTTTCTTTCCTTTTCCCAAATCTTGTAGTAGGTCCGAAAGAATTCGGGCCCTTACCTTTATCATTAGCACTGAGTTTAACTTTCTTTATAGGGGCTGCAAAGGGTTTAGAAGGATTAGTCCTGCCAGATCTCCTTAGTCCTAAATATTCTCCCTCCATTTTCTCTCTTAGCCCTACCATGTGCAATCTCTCATCAATGTCACCTATTTCTCTAAGCTTGTTTTATACATTCTTTCTTATTATTGGATTCATGTGCTCCAAGTGAGCCTCCATAGATTTTTCAACATAAGTGCCAATTCTAGATTCATTGGCATCTTTCAAAAAAATTAGCAACATTTGTACATAGCATTTAGCTTCATCTTCTATAATTTCACAACCCAATGGTTGAATCCATATGGTTTGGGGGTCAACAAATTCAATCATACATTCATCAAAAGATACATGAAATATGATATCACTTTTGTATTTCTCAATAACTTTCCTTGGAATCCTTTCTCTCTTATTCATGTTCCTCTTGAATACAACAAAGAATGTTGTTAGAGCATTATCTTTGTTCTTCAAATCACCCAGATTATGCAAGTAATCAAATATCTGATGTGCCACCAATCTAGATGAATCCCAAAACACTATATCATCCCTTCCAGGAAGTCTCTTTAGAAAATAGAATAATAGACACATAATCAAGGACCCAAATTTAAATGCATACTTCCTTTCTCTGGTTATCCTTAAGTTCTTAAGCAACTATTATCAGAGAAGTTCACACAAATCATAATCTACACCATTAACTGCCATATCAAAACTAGTATAAATAGTTGTGGCAAAAATAGAGTTCTCTTCGTTGGTGAAGTAAATTTTATGACCAATCATTATAGCAACATACTTCACAGTAGTATTAGTGATAGGATTTGTAGTAAGTGCTCTCCTATCATATGTGGCATAGGTGAGTTCCATCACCACTTCATTCTTCATTGATTTCAACATGGGTATCAGTTTGGTATCACAAAGTCCAGTAAGAGCCTTAATTGCTTCCTTAGTTATCAGATAGGGTCTATCAGTCCACAAGAATTTATCATGCATTCTATTGAGAACTGGTTTTACATAGTTATCATCAACCGTGGAACTGAAATCAGGAAATTAGTTCCATTTTTCCAATTTCTCCACAGTAATATTTGAATATTCAGGTTTCACCAAGAAATTATCCCCAGTGAGCTCATTCTACCAAATATCTATCAATTTACTGTGATTGAATTCCTCAGTCTTTACTCGAATGTGCACTCTTGTATCTTTAGTCGGTATCACCTCGTGAGGGATCGATGGGAAGGTGCAAATAGGGTCGTCTTTGAAAACCTTCATTTCCTATATGATGGTCTAGTTCTTTTCGACACTTTAAAAACTATAGGTGTTGTCATTTCTCCACAAATCGAGCTCAAACAATTTCAAAAGATGATTCACACAATCCCACAACAACACATATAAGCAAAATACCTTTTTCTTTGTGAAGAATCAAAACTAGGGTTTGCATAGCTTGAACTCTAAGGCACCTCAAGAATGCTCCAAAATGCTCTAAAAATTTTCAAACGCACATCTAATTAAAATTCCTTACACATTTACTTTATAAAACATCGATTTGCCCTAATTCACATTAAATGTGATAGTTTTTAAAAAGCTACTAAAAACTCTTCTTCTCTACATAGAAAAACCCTAATTTGCTCTACAAATGATCATGCCGGCACATTTTCTTCCAATTCCACTTGCATAACTTCTAACTATCTATTCCTTATAACATATTCTTGTGCCCAAAGTGACATGCTAAACATTAGGGGGTTTAAACAATTTTCTATTAAAGCTCCCCCTAAGACCATGCTAGGTCTAGTTTCCAGAGGAATTGTTTGCAACGGATGAGGGCACATACACATTTGTTGTTTCAGGCTCTTATTTATTCTTCCAAATCTTGTTCATTTCTTGGTTAACTTGATTCTTTTCAATTTTATTTATTGGTTCATTCTTCTTTACCAGATCATATTGCTTTCCCTTTTTTACTTCTGCAAGCTCTTGAGATAGGTCCTGGTTTGTTGCAATCGTAGCAGACAAAAAATTTCTTATTATTTTGTCCTCCATTGACCCTTGACCTGCACTGATTAGTTTTGTGTAAAAAATTGTTACATGTATAGTAGTATCCATTAAAACATTGATTCACTCTACTTCCATTAAACCAATTCACCATCCGAGTTCTACATTCACTAGCTCTATCTCCAACTCTCTTGCATGCAAAACATTGTCCGAAGAAGGAAACGGGAAATTAATTCATCCTTCTCCTACACTCTGTTGCCCTATGACCAAATTTATTACATGAAAAATACATACCATTGAAAGAGGGGTATCTTTGGGCATTTGGTTGTCTAGTAGGTAGTCTTCTAGCAAAGTTCCTAGGATTTTTTTTCTGCTTCCCTTTATCTTGAGTCTTTTGATTATCCACTAGATTATGCACAGCCTTAAAACTTTTACCGACTTCATTTCCAAAACCACCTTTGTCTTTAGAAGGTGACCTTGCAATCAACTCATCAAGCTTGTCAAAGCTGAATTTGAAATTATTTTCACACAGTTTTTCTTTCTCCAAATCTACTTTCAAATTCACCACCTCTTCTTCTAGCTTAGTGCATTCATGAGACTTCCTTGTACCATTTTATTCAGACATTCTTCAATTCATTTATTTCCTCCACTTGGACCTTCAAACCAGTAATCTCTTCATTAGCTTACTTCAGCTACTCACTTACTACCCTATGTCTTTCTTTGAACTTCTTCAATTGCTCTTTTAATTTTCGTACACTTTCATTTTCTTCATCAATATTTTCTTTCAAATCTCTATTTTCACTTTCAACCTTGTCAAGATCCTCAAGCACAACCCGAAGATCTTCTTTATCATCCATTTGTTCCATCTTCAGGATCTTCCTCAAGCTATTAGGCTTCTCCGGAGGAACCAAGCTCTAATACCAATTGTTGAATATCCAAGATACTAAGAGGGGGGGCGAATCAGTATCTTCTTAAACTTATTGAACGAATACCATCCAATTACTCCAATGCATATAATTGTAAAGATAAGCAAGAGCATTAACAAAACATGAAAACACACGACACATGAACACCAGGACTTTTACGTGGAAAACCCAAAATGGGAAAAACCATGGTGAGTGTTAGCTCACAATATAGTATAACTAGTTATAAAATATTACAAAAGGGTGGCTTACTACCAAGACGCACTGTCCAAAATGAGAGGCTCACTACCTATAGAAAGAAATGACAAAATAGCTTACAACTAGAAAATAACTGGTAAAGTACACCTAAAAAGTGTTGATTCAGTTCCTTTGAAGCTCAATAAACTGACTTAACACACTTCATCATCTTCGCATTTCTTCACATTCACATCATCATCATCAATAACTTCAACAATGATTGCAAACTCAAAACTATCCAAAATATATAGTTGATACATTCACATGCATCAATTAGGTTAGCCTAATTAAATACAATCCTTTAGTCACCAAAAATACCAAATTTTGGCTTCAAGCATTCAAAATCTTTCCAAATACACTTCAAATGTTTAGCACGCTACATCATGTTGGCATGGACCTAAGATAGGTCACACATATATCCGCACATCAAAATTAATTCACCATAACATCAACTGTCCATCAAATCGGCCAGAAATAGACCTAATAGCAAAATGCAATGACATTGTAATGACAATTCGACGTTCAAGCACATAAATACGTAAGACTCTGAACATACATGCTTCCAACATCCATAGACCATTTCTCAAAGCCGCAAGCAACAATAATCAACAGTGGAGGATCGCGAACCAAAATACTGGAGGATGATAATTGTATACCGATTCAGGTACCGAATTACATATAACATGGTGACATCAATGACAATACAAAACAACAAAATGAGATGTTCTTCATTTTTCAACCACTAAAAAGATAGAGGTTTTTTGAAAAGTAAAAGCAGTACAGGTAATAGAGGCAAATTTTTTGAATCTTCTCCAGAAAAATGCCATATTTTTGGAGAAACTTTTGAGATATGGGTTTTGTAGAGAATGTTGTTCTGAATAGGCCTAGATTGTTCATTTTTGAAAAACTAATTTTTTCACCAACATACGAGAACCCCTTAAAAGTAGAAGCTCCAAAGCTAAATTTTTGAGAAAAAATGGAGATATGGGTTTTCTAGGTGCTCATGTGTTGAAGACACCCAAATCATTTGTTTTTAAAAAAACCAATTTGTTCCTCAAAAAGAAGTTTTTTGAAAAGTAGAAGTTGTAGAAGTAGTGGAGGCATTTTTTTTTAATGTTATTCTGAAAAAGGGAAAAAAATTGTAGAAAAATCTAATATATGGGTTTTGTAGAGAATGTCGTTCTGAATATAAACCAAGATCATCCATTTTTTGAAAAACTAATTTTTTAACCATGTGAAAACCCCTCAAAAATAGAAGTTGAGTAAATTTTTTCTTGAAAAATTAGAGATATGGGTTTTGTAGGTGCTCATGTGTTGAAGAGACCCAAATCGTCCGTTTTTTGAAAAACTAAGTTGTTCCTGAAAAAGATAGAGTTTTTTTAAAAGTAGAAGCACTAGAGGTAGCAAAGAATTTTTTTTAGAATCCTCTTTAGAAAAAAGGGTAGAATTTTTGATAAAAATCTAAGATATGGGTTTTGTAGAGAATGTCGTTTGATTAGAGCCAGATTGTCTATTTTTTGAAAAACTAGTTTTTTCACCAACATGCGAGAACCCTTCAAAAATAGAAGTTGTGAAGCAATTTTTTTTGATAAAAATCAGAGATATGGGTTTTGTAGGTGCTCGTGTGTTGAAGAGACATAGATTGTTCATTTTTGAAAAAATAAGTTGTTCCTAGAAAAGATAAAGTTTTATGAAAAGTAGAAGCAGAAGAGGTAACAAAGTCAATTTTTTTTAATCTTCTTACGAAAAAAGGTTGATTTTTTTAGAAAAATATAAGATATGGGTTTGTAGAGAATGTCGTTTTGAATAGACCCAGGTCATCTGTGTTTCAAAAAATTGATTTTTTCACCAACATGCAAAAACCCCTCAAAAATAGAAGTTGCAAAGAAATTTTTTTTGAGAAAAATTGGATATACGGGTTTTGTAGGTGCTTGTGTGTTGAAGAGATCTAGATTGTCTATTTTTTGAAAAACTAAGTTGTTCCTGAAAGAGTTTTTTGAAAAGTAGAAGCAAAAGAGGAAATTGTTTTGAATCTTCTTCAGAAAAAGGGTAGATTTTTGGAGAAAAATATGAGATATGGCTTTTGTAGAGAATGTCGTTCTAAATAGACCTAGATCTCCATTTTTCAAATAATTGATTTTTTTCACCAATATGCTAAAACCCCTCAAAATAGAAGCCACGAAGCAAACTTTTTTCAAGAAAAATCAGAGATATGGGTTTTGTACATGCTCTTGTGTTGAAGAGACCCAAATCCTCCGTTTTTCAAAAAACTAAGTTGTTCTTGAAAAAGGTAGATTTTTTTGAAAAGTAGAAGCAGTACAAGTAACATAGGAAATTTATTTGTATCTTATTAAAAAAACAACAAATTTTGAGATATGGGTTTTGTAGAGAATGTCGTTCTGAACAGGCCTAGAACGTCCATTTTTGAAAAATTGATATTTTCACCAACATGTCAAAACCCATAAAAAATAGAAGTTGTGAAGCAATTTTTTTGAGAAAAATCAGAGATATGGCTTTTGTAGGTGCTCATGTGTTAAAGAGACCCAAATCATCCATTTTTTGAAAAACTAATTTGTTTTGGAAAAAGAAGATTTTTAAAAAGTAGAACCAATAGAAGTAGTAGAGGAATTTGTTTTGAATGCTATTCAAAAAAAGGGGAAAATTTTGGAGAAAAATATGAGATATGAGTTTTATAGAGAATGTTGTTTTGAATAGAACTAGGTCGTCTATTTTTTGAAAAACTATTTTTTTCACCAACATGCGAGAACCCCTTAAAAATAGAAACTGCAAAGCAATTTTTTTTGAGAAAAATTAGAGATATGGGTTTTGTATGTGCTTGTGTGCTGAAGAGACACAAATCGTCCGTTTTTCAAAAAACTAAGTTCCTGAAAAACATAGAGTTTTTCAAAAAGTAGAAGCAGTAAAGGTCGCAGAGGAAATTTTTATGAATCTTCTTTAGAATAAGGGCAGAGTTTTGGAAAAAATCTGAGATATGGGTTTTGTAGAGAATGTCGTTCTCAATAGACGTGGATCGTCAATTTTTCAAAAAACTGATTTTTTCATCGAAATGCAAGAACTCCTCAGCAATAGAAGCTACAAAGAATTTTTTTTGGGAAAAATCAAAGATATGGGTTTTGTAGGTGCTCGTGTGTTGAAGAGACCCAGATCGTTTATTTTTCGAAAAACTAAGTTGTTCCTATAAAGATAGAGTATTTTGAAAAGTAGAGGTAGTAGAGGCAAATTTTTTGAATCTTCTTCACAAAAGGGGTAGATTTTTGGAGAAAAATTTGAGATATGGTTTTTGTAGAGAATGTCATCCTGAATAGACCCAGATTGTCCCCTTTTTGTAAAACTAATTTTTTTGCCAACATGCGAGAACCCCTCAAAAATGAAAGTTGCGAACTAAATTTTTTTAGGAAAAATCTGAGATACGGGTTTTGTAGGTACTTGTGTGCTTAAGATACCTAGATCTTCTATTTTTCAAAAAACTGATATTTTCACCAACATGGAAGAACGCCTCAAAACTCAAAGCTACAAAGATTTTTTTTTGGGAAAAACTAGAGATTGTTGAATATCCAAGATACTGAGAGGGGGGATGAATCAGTATCTTCTTAAACTTTCTAACCAAATCCCATCTAATTAGTCTTATGCATATAACAACAAAGATAAATAAGAGCATTAATAGAACATGAAATCACACAACACATGAACACCAAAATTTTTACGTGGAAAACCCAAAATGGGAAAAACTATGGTGAGTGTTAGCTAACAATATAGTATAACCAGTTATAAAATATTACAAAATTGGTTGGCTCACTACCAAGACTCACTGTCCAAAAGAGAAGCTCACTTCCTATAGAATTATAATGACAAAAATGGCTTACAGCCAAAAAATCAACTGATAATGAACACCTCACAAGTGTTGATTCAGTTCCAATGAAGCTCGATAAACTGACTTTACACACTTCATCATATTCACACTTCTTCACATTTGCATCCACTTCAACTTCTTCAAAACTATCCAATATATATAGCTGATACATCTGCAAGGATCAATTAGGTCAACCTAACTAGATGCAACTCTTATTCATCAAAAATACCAACTGTCAACTTCAAGCTTTCATAAAATATTTTAAACACAATTCAAACACTCAACATGCCACATCATGTCAACGTGGAACTAAGATAGGTCACACATATATCTGCAAGACAAAATTAATTTACTATTACATCATCTATCCATTAAGTTGGCCAAAGATAGACCTAATAGAAAAATGTAACAACAGAATAATCTTGATACACCATACGAGCATCTGAATCCATGAGATTCTAAATATACGTGCTCCCAACATCCACAAACCATTTCCCAAAGCCGCAAGCAACAATAAAAGATTGTGGACCAAAATACCAGAGGATGTAAACAACATACTCGTTTAGATATCGGTCCAGAATACCAGATCAAATTAAGACTTAATCCTATAGTTGCAACTCATATAACATGGTGACATTAATTTCAATACAAAATACCAAAATGAGATGTTCTTCATTCTTCTAACAATCTCCCCATTTGTCATTGATGGCAACATGTGCCAAAAATTTACAAGACAAAGGGTGGATCAATATGAAAACAATAAAAAACAAACATTAACTAGATGATGACGAGCCTTGAAGCTCCTTAAGAATACCTTGACACACATATTTACCATTCTCCCAACTTTTCTTTGTAGCAATCAACATCATGTTCAAGGATTCCAAATCCATCAAACTTTCCTCTACTTCATCCAGAGTACCAAGATTTAGATTTATCTTTCCAAGTTTCTTTGTACTTGCCAAACCTTTGGCAACCGGGTTGTCTCTATCCTTGGATGCATTGTAGGTACTTGAGACAGCATTCAACTGGAACTTAATGGATTCCATGAATTTTTTAATACTCTGAGTGGCATCTAGCCACTTCAAATAAAATAAAAGAGATCATTAGCTTTAGTCTCACAGATCTGCACAGATTCTAGATTTTTCTCAATATTAGTATGTTCCAAAGTATATTTTTCATGCAACACTGCTAGCCTTTTCTCTGCCATCTTCTCCTCAACCTCTTTCTTTGTCTTCTCACCAAGACCGGAGGCATAATCCTTAAAGGGGTCCAATAACAATCTCAAATTTTCTACTGGAGTGAGAGATGCATCAATTGACGTACCAGGTGTTGTCTCCTGCATTGCCTTAGGAGAATCTTCAATCATTTATGTTATTTCTAGTGTTTCTCCAGAATCTCTCTTATGTCAGATGCATGCAAAGCATCTCCAAATACCAACTTATGAATAGGAGAAATCTTGTCTAGATCCACACTGCCTTGAACCATAGGAAGTTGTAAAAGCTCTGGAGGAATTAGCAGCTGGAATTTTATTTTCTTGGATAAAAATCCCTTCAACACATCATCGCCAGAGGAGGATTCTCTAGGAGATCTCTGAGATTCTACAACCTGCTTTAGATTTTATTCATTTTTACCACTTGATTCCTCATTTTTCTCTTCTTCCTTATCTTACTCTTCTTCCTTCTTTCTTCTTCTTCTTTCTCCTTTTCCTTTCCTTCTTTACCCTGTTCCTATTCATCATTGTCTTCATCCATGTTTCCTTCTTTATCATTTCCTTCACTTTCACCTTCATCTTTCTCTTCCTCAGTATTATCTTTTTCATCATTATTGTTTTAACCTTCAGTGTGCACTGGAGGCGCATCATCATGTTTTTTATGCTCAGTTTCACCTTCGTTCCGCTTCTCCATTTATGGAGGACAATTCTCCACACTTGTATCTAGAGGGATATCTGCATAATTTATTTCTATAGAAATACCTACATCACCTGTACTAGGAGGAATATCTTCCTCAACATTTTCAACATAACCTTCTTCATTGGACTTAAGTGTTGAACTAAGCATGCCATATTTCTCTGTTGTATCCTCGATTACTTCTGCAGTTTCCTTCCTTATCTTCTTATATGCTTTTTATCACTTGTCATCAAAATATTAACTCTTTTCTTCATGTAGAACATATCTGCACATATATTTTTCATTTCCAGATCATCTGGGGTCAAAGAAGACCCAATTTTATCAAATGCATCATTCCTAATTTTCTCTTCAAATTCAATAGCCTTTGATCTCCTTTTCATCAAGGCTACCCACATTTTCTTAGGCACATTTTTCTTCACATCATCCCACTTCCAATGTGATAAAATATTGAATGGTAGCTAAAATTGATGTTTTCCTATCCTCTTCTTCAACTTGATCATAATATTTTGTTGTATGCTTCAAAATGTTTTCAAAATGTAGCAAAGAATTTAGTATTGCCTCTAATTTGAAACAAGGGTTGGGACATGCCGGAATTTCCTTTTGTTCTTCTTGGTCCGAAGAGGCTTCTTCAAACAACTTAGTTTTCTTTTACTCTAGTTTGGTTTGTACATGAACACCAAATTCCTATTCTTCCTCTTCATCAAAAGATAACACAATATGAACTCTTTTAGAACTAATACCAGGTTCCTTAGAGGCACCTTCACTAGAGGATAAACTTCCTCTTCTTTTCCTTACCAATTTTGCTTCAGGATCCTCATTCTCTTCCTCTTGATCATTAGTGACACTAAGTTTTTTCTCCCTTGTAGCTTCATCTTCTATAATTTCATAACCCAATGGTTGAATCTATTTGGTTTGGGGTTCAATTGCTTCAATCATGCATTCATTAGAGGAAAAATGAAATATGATATCATTCTATATTTCTAAACAACCTTCCTTGAAATCCTCTCTCTCTCATTGATGTTGCTCTTAAATACAACAAAAAATGCTATTAGAGCATTCTCTATGTTCTTCAAATCACCCATATTATGTAAGTGATCAAAAATTTGAGGTGCCACTGGTCTGGATGTATCCCAGAATACCATATCATCCCTTCCTAGAAGTCTCTTCAGAAAATAGAATAATAAACACATAATTAAACAACCAAATTTAAATGCATACTTCTTTTCTTTGGTCATCCTTCAATTCTCAAGCAATTATTTTCAGAGAAGTTCACACAAGTCATAGTCTGTACCATTGGCTACCATATCAAAATGAATATAAATAGTTGTGGAAAAAATAGAGTTCTCTCTATTGGTGAAGTAAATTTTATGTCCAATCATTATAGCGGCATACTTCATAGCAGGATTAGTGATCGACTTTGTTGTAAGAGCTCTCTTGTCATATTCAACACTGGTGAGATCCATCACCACTTCATTCTTCACAACTTTCAACATGGGTAATGGTCCGGTGTTAGAAAGTCTAGTAACAACCGGGTATGTGCAGGATCATGATGGGCCAAAAAGTGGCAATATGATGGGTATTTGTAGGGTATGTGCCTGATGACTTTTTTTTCCTCAAAATTGATGAAATGAGAAGGGTTTTTAAAGGAGATTCTCAGCTTTCCACCAATATAAATTATGCTTTACTTTGAATTCAATAAATGATTATTATTCATTTTCTATTTCAATTATGATTGAAGTGCTGATTGATAGGATGATTGAAAAATATCTATAGCTTTCAAATGGTATCACATTTTTTGAATCCAAAATGTGCATCACATTCTATGCTTCGCATACTATAGGATTAAAAAAAGAAAAATTGAATTTCATGAATTTTTGACAAAGTTAAGGTGGTCAGACATACGAGTTTTTATATTTTTTAAAAGTTGTAATAAAAAATTAATAATTAATTATTTACTTGGAAAAAAATTACAAAAAAATATGCATCACATCTGAACATGAGTCCTCTACTTATGTCTAAAATCTTATAATAAAATATTATCATTTTATTGTGGTTAGGGTGGTCAGACACTACTTATTTTTTCCCTGAAATTTAAGTACTACTGCATTGAAATTTCAAAATTTTACCAAATAGATTTAAAAAAAAAAACAAACCTAGTAGTTTAGAAACTACTTTCAATTTGCTACAGATTGTATTCTTACATATTTTTGAAATAATATAGATAACTTATTCAAATTTTTACGTCAAGTTGCCTAACTCTGATTTTTCTGAATTTTTTGCCACTTAAGGCCTATTTTTACCATGATGATCCTGCACATACCCAACCCTAATTGCCTCCTTAGTTATCAGTTGAGGTTTGTCAGTCCACAAGAATTTTTCATGTATTCTGCTGAGAATAGGTTTCACATATCTATCATCAACTATGGAACTAAAATTAGGAAATTAGTTCCATCTTCCCAATCTCTTTGCAAAAAGGTTTGAATATTCAGGTTTCATCAAGAAATTATCTCCAATAAGCTCATTCTACCAAATATCTATAAATTTTCTATGATTGAATTCATCTATTTTTACTCGGATGTACATTCTTGTGTCCTCGGTTGGCATAACCCTGTGAGGGACTAATGAAAGGTGCCCATAGGGTCATCTTCAAAAACCTTCATAGAATATTTCCTATACAATGGTCTAGGTCTTTATGACACTTTAACAACTATAGGGGTTGCCATTCTTTAGAATTTTGAACTCAAACAATTCAAAAAGATGATTCACACAAACCCACAACTACATAGAAAAGTAGAATACCTTTTTCTTCACGAAGAAGCAAAACTAGGGTTTGCACAACTCGAACTCCAAATCACCTCAAGAATGCTCCAAAATACTCTTCTATTTCATGAAATTCACAAGAGATGAGAATGACTTACACATTCACTTTATAAAACAATGATCTACCCTAATTTGCATTAAATGTGGCAGATTTCAAAAAGCTGCTAAAAATTCTTCTTCTCTACTTAGAGAAACCCTAATTTTCTCTGCAAATGATCATGCTTTCACATTTTCTCCCAGTTTCACTTGCAAAACCTCTAACTAATAATTTCTTACAACATATCCCCGTGCCAAAGACTGACACGCCAAACATCAGGGGGGTTCAAGCAATTTTTTGTTAAAGCTCCCCCTAAGACCCTGCTAGGTCTAATTCCCAGAGGAATAGTCTACACATGATAAGGGCACAAATGCATCTGTCATCTCAAGATCTTCTTTATTCCTCTAGATCTTATTCATTTCTTGATTAACCTCATTCTTGTCAACTTTCTTCACTGGTTCATTCATTTCTTCCAGATCAGTCTGCTTGCCCTTTTTACTTCTATAAACTCTTGAGATATGTCCTAGTTTGTAGCAGACAACATTTTTTTGATTAGATTGTCCTCCATTGACCCTTGACCTGCATTGATTAGCTTTCTATCCAAATTTGTTAAATGTATAGCAATAACCATTAAAGAATTGATTCAATTTTGCTCCATTAGACCAATTCACCATCTGAGTTTTGCATTCACTAGCTCTATGTCCAATTCTCTTGCATGCAAAACATTGACTAGAGAAGGAATTAGGAAACTGATTCATCCTACTCATACACTCTATTGCCTTGTGACCAAATTTGTTAAATGAAAAACAAATGCCATTGAAAGATGGATACCTTTGTGCATTAGGTTGTCTGATAGGCGGTCTCCTAGCAAAGTTCCTTGAATTTACTTTCTGCTTTCGTTTATTCCTAGTCTTCTAATTATCCTTAGAGTTTTCACCTCCTCCCATTCCCAATCCACCTTTGTCTTTACTTGGTATTTGTCCTAAAATCAATTCGTCAAGATTTTTTTGAGCTAGATTTGAAATTATTTTCACATTGTTTTTCTTTCTCTAGATCTACTCTCAGATTCACCACTTCTTGTTCAAGCTTAGTGCATTCATCAGACTTGCTTTGCACAATTTTATTTAGACATTCTTCATTTCTTTTCTTATCCTCTACTTGCACCTTCAAATTGGTAATCTCTTCGTTAGCTTGCTTCAACTGCTCACTTACTTCCCTATGTCTTTCTTTGAACTTCTTCAATTGCTCTTTTCATTTCTAGACACATTCATTTGCATCTTCAATATTTTCTTTATAATATTTGTTTTCACTTTCAACTTTGTTAGGATTCTCAAGTGCAGCTCGAAGCTCTTCTTTATCATTCATCTGTTCCATCTTTAGGATCTTCCTCAAGCTATTAGGCTTGTCCAGAGGAACCAAGGTCTGATACCAATTGTTAAATAGCCAAGATACTGAGAGGGGGGGTGAATCAGTATCTTCTTAAACTTTCTGAACAAATACCATCCAATTAATCTAATGCATATAACAAAAAGGATAAATAAGAGTATTAACAAAAAATGAAATCACACAACACATGAACATAATGATTTTTATGTGGAAAACCCAAAATGGGAAAAACCACGGTGAGTGTTAGCTCACAATACAATATAACTAGTTATAAAATATTACAAAATGGGGTAGCTCACTGCTAGGACTCAGTGTCCAAAAGAGAGGCTCACCACCCATAGAATTACAATGAAAAAAATGGCTTACAAACAGAAAATGAACTGATAATGTACACCTCACAAGTGTTTATTCATTTCCAATGAAGCTCAGTAAGCTAACTTGACACACTTCATCATATTCACACTTCTTCAAAACTGTCTAATATATAATAGATACATCCGTAAGCATCAATTAGGTCGGCCTAATTAGATGCAACTCTTATTCATCAAAAATACCAACTGTTGGCTTCAAGCTTTCATAAAATATTTCAAATAAAATTCAAACACTCAGCATGCTACATCATGTCGACATGGACCTAAGATAGGTTACACATATATCTGTAAGACAAAATTAATTTACTATTACATCATCTATCCATTAGGTTGGCCAGAGATAGACCTAATTGAAAAATGCAACAAAAGAATAATGCGAATATACCATACGAGCATCTTTATCCGTGAGATTCTGAATATGCGTGCTCCCAACATCCATAAACCATTTCCCAAAGTTGCAAGCAACAATGAAAGATTGCGACCAAAATACTAGAGGATGTAAACTACATATCGGTTCAGATACCAGTCAAGAATACCAGATCAAATTAAGACTTAATCTTGCAGTTGTAACTCATATAACATGGTGATATCAATAGACCTAGATTTTCCATTTTTCAAAAAACTAATTTTTTCACCATGCGAGAACCCCTAAAAAGTAGAATCTTAAGAGCAATTTTTTTGGGAAAAATCAGAGATATGGGTTTTGTAGGTGCTTGTGCGCCGAAGAGACCTAGATCATCTATTTTTTGAAAAACTAAGTTGTTCTTGAAAATGATAGAGTTTTTTTAAAAGTGGAAGCAATAGAGGTAGTAGAGGAATTTTTTTTTAATCTTCTTCAAAAAAAAGGGTAGATTTTTGGAGAAAAATCTGAGATATGGGTTTTGTAGAGAATGTCATTCTAAATAAACCTAGATTGTCCATTTTTTGAAAAACTATTTTTTTCACCAACACGCAAAAACCCTTCTATTTAAACTTGGATAAGGGATGGATTACATATCATCATGGATGGGTGGACTAGTATCAAACATCGACCACTCATAAATATTATTATCAAAAGGTCAACAACTCTTATTTTCTTATAGCTTTTGATTGCTTATGGTAGTGGAAGAATGCAAACTTCCAATTTCAAATGTTAAAATATGTCATAGAAGAGGTTAGAGCCTCTAATATTGTGTAGGTACTGATAGATTCAACCTGTGTGTGTAATTCAGTTGGCTTCATGGTTGAGGAACTTCCAAGCACTTTTTTCGAGCCCATGTTAGTGTTCATACATTGAACAATGCTTTGAAGGACATTGGGAAGATAGATTGGGTGAAGGTAGTGGTGGTAGAGGTTAGATATGTGTAGATGCTCATTTCTAATCATCACATGTCACTTCCTTTGTTCAAGATTTTTTCAAGGAAGGAATTCCTCAAGCTTGTTAGTACTAGATACGTGAGCTACTTCATTTTTTAAAGAGGATGCTTGTGGTCTAGGAGGCTTTAAAGTTAATGGTGGTTAATTGAGAGTGGGATAGATGGTTAGAGGTAAGCACACTTGAAGGAAGAAGTATGAAAAAAAATCCTGGATGATGATTGGTGGTTCATAATGAGGTAAGAAATTTTTTGGTTTTATTATTTAATTTTTAAAATGATAATTTATTAAAGCTCTTATTTTACCTATAATTTTTTTTCATTCTTGGGGTTAATCCCATAGTGTTATGGTAAATTGGTGGTGTTGTTGTTGCACCAAGGTTCAAATCCCTATTGGGCTATTGTGATTGTGGACCTTATACCCTCGATGATCCAATGTGCTCACAGGATTTGAACCTTAGCATTGATGTTCTCGATGTTCATGCCAAGTGAATTTGTGCTTTAGATTGTGCTCCAAACCCTTTCTAGGCTAGTATGCTCACAGGAACTCACCATCTCTGACCCTGCTAGGATGTGTGCTCATGAGCCTAGATGATTCATCTTGATATTGTGCATTAATTATGGGGATAAGGTAAACTATTTGTGGCCTCACATGGAGGACTAGGTTAAAAATCCCTCCTCACCAAGCAAAAAAATAAAATAAATATTTTCTCTTTTTAAGATTTTAATTTTTTTTATCTTGTTTGCACTTGTAAATATGTTTTCCCTTTCATTGAGCCCATACATAGTAGGGACTCTACTTTTGGGTTTTATGAGGAGCATCTTAGGTCCATTGTGATGAGATAATGAAAAACTATGAACACCCTGCTTCGTAAATGGAAGTGTATCCTCTAAATCAAAAATGGTATGTAGCTAAGCCTAGAAGAGTGCCTTCATCTCATGATGAAGAGGTGAAAGAAGGGCTCATGACTTCGTCCTTCAAAAAATGTATACTAAAGAGGAATTTTCTTTACTTCACATATAGTGACTTGCATTTATCAATCTTCATGGTCCAAACTTCAACAAACTAGAGGTAAGGAAATATAGAGCTACATAAGATCAAAATAATCCTATTGGAGGGTGGGTGTGGCATGGAAAGGATACACAAAAGTTGAGAGTATTTTAAATTTTATTTCTTTCATAGATTGACAATTCCTAAGTTGCAGAGAGGAATTGGTCCACATATAGCTTCATCTAGTCAGTCAAGAGGAAAAAATTTACCTCTAGATGATCAAATAACTTGGTGGTCATACATTGTACCTCATAGCTATAGGATTAATAGATCCCTTAGTATCGTTATACTCTAGCCTTACATTCGGATGTTGATACTAAAGAAGCTATACAAATTGATGAGGAGACACATGAGGGATTTTTGGGGTTCCATTGATTGAGGTAGCTGTTTATATATAGTGAATTAAGCTTGAGCTTTGATTTTAATATAGACCTACTAGATGCAACTATTGATTAAGGAAAAATATATATTTTCTTTGCTTTGGTCATTTTATAGTTGAAACATGTAGCCTTTGGGAATATTTTTTAGTTATTATATAATATACACGCGCCATGGAGTTTCATGATGGGGGAACATAGGGATGGGTTTTGAGGATGAGGGGACCAAGGGCCTAAGTTTGGGGATCTAGTGGGGGGACAATGGTGGGGTGGTGGTGAGTGGGAAACATTGAAATACATATAGTACTTGAAAAAATAATTACAAAAAGATGTATAAGTATAATAATTACAAATAAAACTTTAGAAAACTAGTTTTAAGCATTTGAATTTTGAAGTGAGCACTATATTGGCATCAATCCTCTTCTTTCTCTTCTCCTTACTCTTCCTAAACCCTCTTGCTCCAGATTCTCACTCTTTTATACACTTGTAGTTCTCACTCTCACACTCACACTCACACTATTAGCTTCTTGTTGATTTTTTTTTGTGAATTAAAATGAGGATAAGAGGAAATTTTATAGATTTTGTAAGGTTTGGGTTGATCCCATAGGCCATTAGTGTTCAACCTTGTGCGTGAAGTTCAAATAAAATTTTAATTTTTCTAAAACTGCTTTGTGGTCATCTAGCTAGAGGAGACTCCTAGGCATCCCAAAGATGGTCAGGAGACTCCTACGAGTCCCCCAAACATCTAAGGGACATCTTGATGTACTCGATTATGGGAAATAAATTTATTTTCTTTTAATCGATTTATATTCCTTCCATATCCTTTTTAATTGCATCTTTCCTAAGTCCTTGTGCCACTAATTAATTATGTTATAACACTAGAAAATGTCTAATATGATAAAAGGATAGAAAGATGCCTTGATTTATCAAACCATGGAGTAATCAGTTCAATTTGAATGATTTTTAGCATGATCTAATTAAGGAGGATCTCAAGTTGACAATTGTGTTATGGAGGAGCTACAAACCTTTCTATTTCCAAGTCTTATCTTTTGTTTTGTAAAATGACAAAAGACTGTTATAACTATTATTTGTATTTAGCAGCTAAGTTTAGATTGTTAGTATTCTAGTTTGTTGGTTGCAGGCCACAAAAAACATATTGTTATCTCTTTACAAGACTTATCAGTAATATATTTGCATATATAAATTTGTTATAGTTTCAGCCATTGGTATAATATATGACTTTGTATTAAACTTTTGATATATGAATCAAGACTTCGCTTAAGTAGATTGGCGTAATTGTTCTTTCATTCACCTTGCAAACAAGAGGAAGGGCCCACTCTTCAAACACCTCGTGAATTTTTTATTATGTTTGTTATGATTTGAATATTCTTATTCATATGAGTTAAATGTTGGCTTAGTAATGCTATTGTTTAAGGTTTGAATTACATATTTGATTATTCGTGAGATTGCAGGTTTAGTGTTGTTCAACTTATATATTTAAGGCATTGTTGATAGTTACTTATTAATGCATTATTCTTAACATTTGATGATCTTTGAAGCATGTAAAGTTTCAGTTTTAGTTTGCAAATTTTTCTTAGACTATTGATAGTAGCAAAAAAAATATGACCTGTTCCCATCACATTCATGTCGCTTTATTCCTGTTATCTTCCTATTGCACCGAGTCTTTGTAGCAGAATACTTAAATTTGATAGAAAATTACAAAACTTTATGTGTGTTGAATACTATAGGATCTATTTTCTCTAAATTTCATTTTATTCATCTTTCTAGCAACAACACTTAGGTAAATAGCCACTACACCTTTCAAAAGATTATGTTCTTTGGATTGAAAGTTAGGAACAAGCTGAGGAAACCAACACAAAATTCCCAAGGATTAATTCAATTGTATTAATCCAATTTTCAATAGAATTACAAGGATAGTTTATCTCCAATATTGATCCACAGTTTTGTCCAAACATTTTGGTGCCATTTTTGTGGAAAGGTGTTAAAGGCCTACCAGTCTAGTGAGTTGAATTAGGACTAGTGCACCAAGGAGAAAATAAGTGTGAAATTCAACCTCGTCTATGTAATTAACCTTGGTTTTCTCTGTTGTAGATCATATAGATGCATGAATCACATTAGAGATAGTAAAGGAAGGTTTGTTAAGAAAAATATAGGAAATAGTTCACAACAAGAAAACCCACAAAAATAATTAAACCCATTAATTGTGAGTACACCATCTAAGAAGGAATTAGTTGAACTTGATATTGAGAAATGTGTCATTGAGTCCACTAATTTCAAGTCTCCTAGTACCCAACAAGAGTCATTTGAAGATTTATTTAAGATGGTTGCTAAATTATTTTGGTAATCTTATGAAATTTGAAGTGGTAAAGCTCTCATACACAAAGACTCCAAGCTATTTTTATCCTTTTTATACCCCTTCGGCATTAGAAACCATGGCCAATAACAACAAAAACAATGGTGAGAGAATTAGCCAATAACAATCATGTTCCCTTTGAATTTCCCATTTCCCATCCAGAGGAGGATGCCCCCATGAAGAACATACCTCATTCTACTTTTCCCATTTTTTGAGGTCTTTCTATGGAAGATCCTGACATGTTTCTCCTTGAATTTTATTTTTATGTCATAGTTATGATTATCACATCATTGCGATGGTTCATGGACTTAGGATGTGAAACTATTCATAGTTGGGATAATGTGAAGACAAAGTTTTTGGAGAAATACCAAGAATATTGCAAGACCAAGGAAAACAAAGATGAGATATTTCACATAATGTAATGCGAAGAGGAGACCTTAGAAGACTACCTTGAGCGATTCTTACTTAGTCTGCAAAGGACTAAGCAAACAAGGTTGAACAATGCTACTATAAAAATGCTCTTTCTTAGGGGGATTAGGGATGAATGTTTGGATATTTTAAATCTTATGGGGGTGGGGAATTTCCAAATTGAGATTTGATGATATTTGCAATTTTTATAGGAACTAATCAAGGTCCACTCAATCAATAAGAGGGTACACTAGGAAGCATGTCTCTTAGGTGTAATGAAAAGAGAAATAGGTACATTGCTAGAAGATCTCAAAACTAATCTATTGAGTCACATGGGTAAGAAAATTGGCACCTTGTTCACATGCTGGAAATGAAAAGAGGCTGAAAAAGAATTTGTTGTATTCTATCCTAATTGTTATAAAAAACATACTAATGAGGAGTGTTCTTATATCAAAACAAAAATTTATTCTTTAGAAGATGCTAGTAAGGCTACTAAATTATGATAGCTTCCAATATACTTAGCGGATGTGGAACTCAATGAATAACCTATTTACTATATGGCCCCATGGAGGCCTTGGCCTCCACGAACTATGCCCCCAATGATGAATGAACCTTTTAATGTAGGGCCTAGTGGACAACCTAGTTCCTTTCCAACTCAACCATGATGATATGGAGGGTGGCAACAACCTCCACATTATTCACAATGGAAAAAACAATAAATGTATTCCCCTCAACCTTGATAACAAGCATGGAGGATGCCACCATCAAAATTTCCACAATATTTTCCCTATCCTAAACCACCTATGATTACTCCATACTGACAACCACCACAATTTTTTCCATCAATACCACCCTCATCCACTAGTTCACCATCCAACTCGTCACAACCACCTAAGGCAACACTTATTCTTGCACAACCAACTCCAAATTTGAATAAAAGGGTGGCACAACCAATGTACATTAATGAGGTGGCAGGTTACCCAACCTATCCTATCAAAACACTAGACATTAGGAGAGTTCAGTTACGATTAGGTAAAGCCCTCTAGGGGCCCACTATTATTGAAATAAATGATGAACATGATGGACATTAAAAAAAACCAAATTAACCATCTAGGTTGCCTCCATACCCTGATAGGTTCCAATCTCAACCAAAACAAAAGGAAGTGGTTGGGCCAAAGTTTTTTTTGTAAATGAATTAAGAAATGTTGATATTAAAATTCCTCTTTTGTAGGCTATCAAGGACCTTCCTATGTACACAAAGACAATTTAGGACTTGTGCACTTGAAAGCGGACAAAGAAACAAGATCCAAAGATGGTACAAGTTATCGAGCAAATTGATGACCTCATGTTGGGAAATGTTTCAATTCCCAAGTATTCAAACCTAAGGAGTCCTACAATTTAGGTACGAATTGGTCACATTGTCATTTTGAATAATTTAATTGACTTAGGTGATGCCATTAACATCATGACCAATGAGACTAAGGAAAAGTTGTGCCTTCAAGGACTTAGGCCCACACCTATGGTGGTACAAATGGGAGAGCACTCCATAGTTAGACCTGAAGGTATGATAGAAGATGTTATTTCTATTGAGTCTTGGGAATACCCTATTGACTTCATGATCTTGTAGCCCAAAATAAAGCTAGGGGGATACCCCATGATTCTAGGAAGACCAAAGTTGGTTGTCATGGATACTTATATCAACTGCATGTTAGGTAATATGGTTATTTCTAATGGGGAGAAAAAGAAGCAATTGACCATGTACCCACCTGTGCAGCCACTATTGGAGACTGAAGAACCCATGTGGGTTGACAGTGATTTGGATGAGTCTTTGCTTGTGTTGACCATTGATCAAGCACTTGATATGAAGGAATTATCAGAGGATATTGTTTTCCAATTTCTTTCAAAATTGATGTGTCTAATGATGTCTTAGAAAGATTTGTTTTTTATTCTTTTATAGATAACTGTCCATTTGGGAACTTTTGTTTGTTAAGAAATTCACAATCACTACAACATTTATTACATTACATGAATTATTTCTGCACAACTGTGTATATAGTTCATTCATGCTTCTTG
This sequence comes from Sequoia sempervirens, assembly GCA_007258455.2. Lineage (NCBI taxonomy): Eukaryota > Viridiplantae > Streptophyta > Pinopsida > Cupressales > Cupressaceae > Sequoia > Sequoia sempervirens. Next base: position 473,409 of record VDFB02000008.1, on the reverse strand, counting down.
ACAATTCTTCACCATTCACCTCACAAGCACATGCTATAGATCTGCCTGCAAAATCTCAAGCTATGAAAATTTTACTAGGATGTAGTTTAAATATTAATCCAAATTTGAGTGATGAACAAATCAAAGATCTAATTTCCATGTTAAGAAATCACAAAAATGCATTTGCATGGGAATATCAAGATATGTTTAGAATATATCCAGATACATGCACACATCACTTTTATATAGAGAAAGGTAGTAGTCTTGTTAGGCAACCCCAAAGAAGCTTAAACCCAATTTTATGTGAAATTGGGAAGGATGAATTATAAAAATTAAATGTTGGATTTATATATCCAATTTCTGATAGTTAATGGGTTTCCCCTTTGGTGGTAGTTCCTAAGAAAAATGGTAAATGGAGGATATGTGTTGATTATAGAGCCCTTAACAAGGATACTAAGAAGGATAATTTTCCATTACCTTTTATTGACCAAGTTTTGGGTACACTTGTATGTAATAATTTCTTCTCCTTCCTTTATGGATTTAGCGAGTACAATCAGATCAACATCGCACTGGAGGATCAATGTTGTATCATAATTTCCTCTTGCCTCTTCAAGTACCCCTTGGATGCTTCCAAAAATATAAGTATAAAAAAAAGGAAATAAAAGGTCCAATGATGAAAACCTTTAGGCATTGTTAACCAATTATAACTTGAAAACTAGGTTACCGATAGGTAATAACTACCTAATAATCTTGGGGATGCAAATTGGTTTTCTGGCATCTTTAAGCAACATTTGATTGAAAATCGGTGTATCAGAAGTCTGGTGTCATTATCAAAATTTAGAAAAACACAAGCAAAATGAAAGAAGACACCACTTGTGTGGTAGATCGATATAGTTCATGTCACTACCCATTTTGTGGTGTGACAGGAACACCATTCCTCCTGCCACCTTTATAGTTCTTGTCACTAGGTGCTACCACCCTTCTTTTGTTACTTACTAGGCACACTGTCACGCCCACTTTAGCACTCATTTTTTCATCCTTCACTCTATTTCACCCATTCATTATTTAATATGTGGTACTTTCTTGATCTTTATGACATGGTTATTATGACTTGACTGCTCTTCCACTCATATTTTCACCCTCAACTATATCCAGCTGGCATTATCTTTTCACTTGGTCTCCATGTTGGATCTTTTCCATGTGTTAGGGGTTGGCCTCTATCTTTCATCCTCATTGGCTTTCATCATGTGCTTCCACCACTCTCATTATTTTCTTGTCATACCCCTTCCAACATCATCCATCTTTATGATGCCTTACTTTAGTGGTCACTTCATATCTACTTGCAAATTTTCTCCAGCTCATGGGACTTGCGACGTACCACAATTAGATTTTTGTAAGCCACTTCAATGCTATCTCATCCAATAGTATTTGGTAATAGGTAATATTTTCTATTCTTTTTCTATTAATTTTTTTTTATTATATAATATGAGTTCTTTGCTATGATTAAAAATTGCTATATTTGAATTAACCTACCAACTCACCCTCCATTAAACATGGTAATTCCCATAACTACCATCCTCATTATCCAGTCTATCTAGTAATTGATATATTGCAAGAATTGAAGAAAGGAATGAAGGTGTTGTCATTGATGTCAATTGGTCAATTGGTTATCTACTAGTTGTTGTTGGTTTTATATGTTCAAGATATTGAGAAAATTGTATTAAAGAAAGTTTACAGGTATTCAGTTGTTGATCCAATATTTTTCCCTATGTTCATGTAGATCAGATATGCTGGTCGTGGTTGTTGATGGTTGCTATATCTAGATTTTTTACTATTGGTTCATTGTGAAGGTCAAGTTGTGTTCATTAGTTGTGAACTATGTTTTTTTGTGTTTTGGTTGAGGTCCAAGAGAAAATTTGTTGGTTTCAATTTCTCTTTGGTGAATTATTTTTACTTGCAGTTCTAGAGTTAAGATGTTCAGATTGCATTGAAGATATTTTTGGTTTTTGGAAGTTCCAAGCTTAATTGTTCTATGTGTTTTACACTAGTTTGGCCAACTTTGTGTTAAGCACTATCTTTGAAGTTGATGAAGCATGTTGAATATATTTTGGGTCTTGGTGAAGCATGTGTTTGGGTCACCCTCATTATAATTCCACCATAGGATGTTTGGTGTCGACTTAATTTGAATTTGAAGTTGAATGGTTGACTTTGTATCTTTTTCAAGGTTGGAGATAGTATAAATATAGGATGATCTAGTAATGAAAAATATACAAAAGGAAAGAAGGAAGATAAGTGAAAGAGAAAACATGAATTTGATGCTATTTAGAAAGTGTGTGTTAGTTGTGTGTGGCAGATCAATGCGAAGCTTAATGCTGAGTTTTCAGATATAATGAACAGAAGGCAAACTCTATCATTCATCCAAGATAATCAAGTAACTATGGTGGAATCCTTTGTCACATTGAGATTGTAGTCTCTTTGTAGCAAGTCTTCTTTGTCTTCTTTGTATCTTTGTGGCAGTGAGCCCTCTGGGTCATAGCCCCATGGGTAGTGAGTCCTTGCTTTAGGCAGTGAGTAAAATATGTGACAACTGATTCACCCCCCTCTTAGCTGTCCTATTCAACAATTGGTATTAGAGCTTGGTTCCTTGGTGAAAAGATTAATCGCTTGAGGAAGGTTCGAGATGGCTAGCAAGATGGTCTTTGATTATCTGAGGTTTGATGGAGGAATATCTAGAGTATTGCGGATATGATGTGGAGAAAGCGTACAAGAATCCCTACATTAATTTTGAAACACAGTTTGATCTTATACATATGTCCAAAGATGAAAATGTTAAAGCTTATGTATAGAGATTGGACGAGGTAGCGGATGAAATGCGATCACTTGGTGCTACTATAGATGAAACCAGGATTGTAAAGAAGATTCTCATAACTCTTCTTGATGCTTACAGTGAGAAGGTGAGTGCTATTTAGAAGACTATAGATTATAAGACTTGTACTAAGGATTTGTTGTTAGGATTTTTGACATCTTATGAGATGAGGAAGCTCAGTCTAAGAAATGGAGGAAAATCAGAGACTACTTTTAAAGCTACAAAAGCTGAAGCTCTGGATGAAGAAAACTTTGATGAAATAGAATCTAACTTTGTAAGAAGAATGACAAAAGGTTCTAGAAAGTATGAAGGTAAGTTTCCCTTTAAATGCTTTAGTTGTGGAGAAATAGTTCATTATGCTGCTAAGTGTTTGAAAATAGCTAAAAGGAATAAAAAAAGATATGAGAAGGAAAGGAAAGGAAAGAAAATTAATAGAGCTTACTATGTGAATGAGAATGCCAGTATTTCAGATGAAGATTCAAAATATGAAGATCCAGATGACAATGAAAGTTGGTTCTTGGAAATTAAGGATGAACCTACTTCTACTAATTCAAAAAAATAGGTAAAGGAAAGCCCTTTGGAGAAGGAGAAGGAAAAAGATGAAGGTACAATTATCTCTACCCTACATGCTAAAAAAGAAAATAATTTTTGGGTAGTTGATAGTGGTTGTTCAAATCACATGACTGGTGATAAGAGTAAGTTCTTCAAACTTGAGAAATATGATGGAGGCTTGGTTATGCTTGGAGATGATACTGGTGCTAAAATATATGGGATAGGTTCAGTAAGTTTTGATAGCTACTATGTTGGTCAGATGTACAAAAAAGGATATGATCATGTGTTTAAGGATGAGAAATGTGAGATCTAGAACATTCTAATGCTCATCTACAACACAATCTAAAATAAAAGTTCTCTGCACTTGGTTGATTATGGGTGAAAAATGGAAGTTCGTATGACACAGCTGGAATGTAGCATTAAAATCAGGTGTTACCCGAAGTGGATTATAAATCGATGGAAAATCAATGTTCATCAAAACCATTAGAAAATAAAGGTTCCAAAAAACATCTACAACACAATCTAAAAGAAAATTTCTTCAAACTTGGTTGTTTATGGGTGGAAAATAGGAGGTCACATCACACAACTACAACGTAGCAATAAAATCAGATGTTAAGCGAAATCGGCTTTAAATAGAAGGAAAATAAATGTTTAAAAAAGGTTATAGAAAATAAAGGTTGCTAATAGTGATCTACAACATAATTTAAAATCAAAGTTCTCCAAACTTGGTTGATTATGGGTGAAAAATGGGAGTTTGCATGACACAAATGCAATGTAGCCTTAAAATCGGGTGGTGGAAGAACTCAGTTGTAAATCAATGGAAAATCAACCTTTGTACAAATGTTGATAAAAATAAGGGTTCCTAATAGTCATCTACAACACTATAAAATCAAAGTTCTCCAAACTTGGTTGATTTTGGGTGAAAAATGGCAATTCGCATCACACAGCTACAACGTAGGCTTAAAATTAGGTGTTAGCCAAACTCGGCTGTATATCGATTGAAAATCAACATTCACGAAAACCAATAAAAAAAAGAACCCCTCAAAAATAGAATCTACGAAACAAATTTTTTTGGGAAAAATCAAAGATATGTGTTTTGCAGGTGCTCATCTACTAAAGAGACCAAGATCGTCTATTTTTTGAAAAAATAAGGTGTTCTTGAAAAAGATACATTTTATTGAAAAGTAGTAGCTCAGTAGAGGTAACAGATGCAATTTTTTTGAATATTATTGAGAAAAATATAAGAAATGGGTTTTGTAGAGAATGTTGTTCTAAGTAAACCCAAATCATCCATTTTTCAAAAAACTAATTTTTCACCAACATGCAAGAACCCCTTAAAAATTGTCTATGAAACAATTTTTTTAGGAAAAATCAAATATATGGGTTTTGTAGGTGCTCGTGTGCTAAAGAGACCTAGATCGTCTATTTTTTGAAAAAATAAGTTGTTCTTTAAAAAGATAGTTTTTTTTCAAAAAAAGAAGTAGTAGAGCTAATAGAGGCAATTTTTGTGAAAATATGGGTTTTGGAAAAGAGACCGAGATTGTCTGTTTTTTGAAAAAAAAAGTTGTTCATGAAAAAGATAGAGTTTTTTGGGAAGTAGAAATAGTAGAGGTCATAGAGGAAATTTTTTTGAATCTTCTTAAGAAAAATTTGAGAAATGGGTATTGTAGAGAATGTCGTTTTGAGTAGACTTAGATCGTTCATTTCTTGAAACACAAATTTTTCACCAACATGCAATATCCCACCAAAAATAGAATCTATGAAACAATTTTTTTTTGGAAAAAATCGAAGATATGGGTTTTGTAGGTGCTCATGTGCTAAAGAGACTGAGGTCCGCTTTTTGAAAAAATAAGTTGTTCTTCAAAAAGATAGATTTTTTTTAATAGTCAGTAGAGGTAATAGAGAATTTTTTTTTAATCTTCTTAAGAAAAATTTTAGAAATGGGTTTTTTGTATAGAATGTCATTCTGAGTAGACACAGATCGTGTGTTTCTCAAAAAAATAAATTTTCACCAACATGCAAGAACCCATCAAAAATAAATTTACGAAACAATTTTTGTGAAAAATTGAAGATACGGGTTTTGTAGGTGCTCGTGCAAATTTTTTGAATCTTCGTAAGAAAAATATGAGAAATGGTTTTTATAAAGAACATCGTTATGAGTAGACCCAGATCGTTCATTTTTCAAAAAAAAAAAAATTACGGCCATGCAAGAACCCCTCAAAAATAGAATCTATGAAACAATTTTGTAGGTGCTCAGGTGCTGAAGAGACCTAGATCATCCATTTTTCAAAAAAAATAAATCAATCTTCTTAAGAGAAATTTGACAAATGCATTTTGTATAGAATGTTGTTCTTAGTAGACCCAAATCGTTCGTTTTTCAATAAACTAATTTTTCACCACCATGTAAGAAACCCTGAAAAATAGAATCTACGAAACATTTTTTTTGCGAAAAATTGAAGATATGGGTTTTGTAGGTGCTCATGTCCTAAAGAGACCCAAATCGTCTATTTTCAAAAAATATAAGTTGTTCTCGAAAAATATAGATTTTTTTTAGAAGTAGAAGTAGTAGAGGTAATAGAGGAATTTTTTTTGAATCCTTTTAAGAAAAACCTGAGTAAAGAGTTTTGTCGAGAATGTCATTCTGAGTAAACCCAGATCATCCATTTTTTGAAAAACTAATTTTTCATCAACATGCAAGAACCCCTGAAAAATAGAATCTGCAAAACAATTCTTTTTCGGATAATCAAAAATATGGGTTTTACAGGTGCTCATGTGCTTGAAAAAGATAATTTTTTTTGAGAAGCAGCAGTAGTAGAGGTAATAGAATCTACGGAACAATTTTTTCGAGGAAAAATAAAAGATATAGGTTTTGTAGGCGCTCGTGTGCTAAAGAGACCCAGATCATCCATGTTTTTAAAATATAAGTTGTTCTTGAAAAAGATAGATTCTTGTGAAAAGTAGAAGCAATTAGGTAACAAAGACAAGGCTTTTGAATCTTCTTAAGAAAAATCTGAGAAATGGATTTTTTAGAGAGTGTCGTTCTGAGTAGACCCAGATCGTCTATTTTTTGAAAAACTAATTTTTCACCAACATGCAAGAACCCCTCAAAAAAAGAATCTACAAAAAAAATTATTTTTGTGAAAACTCGAAGATATGGGTTTTGTAGGTGCTCGTGTGCTAAAGAGACCTAGATCGTTCATTTTTTGAAAACAAAAGTTTTCTCAAAAATAAGATTTTTTTGAAAAGTACAAGCAGTAGAGGAATGGCATTTTGAGTAGACCCAAATCGTCCTTTTTTTGAAAAACTATTTTTTCACCAACATGCAAGAACCCTCCAAAAATAGAATCTATGAAACTTTTTTTTTTGAAAAATAAAAATTATGGATTTTATAGGTGCTCATGTGCTAAAGAGACCCAGATTGTTCATTTTTTGAAAAAATAAGTTGTTCTTGAAAATGATAGATTTTTTTGAAAAGTAGAAACAGTAGAGCTAACAGAGGCAATTTTTTTGAATCTTTTTACGAAAAAACTAAGAAATGGGTTTTGTAGAGAATGTTGTTCTGAGTAGACCTAGATCGTCCTTTTCCCGAAAAACTAATTTTTCACCAACATGCAAGAAACCCTCAAAAACAGAATCTACGAAACAATTTTTTTTTGGAAAATCGAAAATATGAGTTTAATAGATGCACGTGTGCTGACCCAAATCGTCTGTGCTTTAAAAAAATAAGTTGTTCTTGAAAAAGACCAATTTTTTTTAAAAGTCTAGTTAACAGAGGCAAATTTTTTGAATCTTTTTATGAAAAATTTGAGAAATGAGTTTTGTAGAGAATGTCGTTTTGAATAGACACAGATTGTCCTTTTTTCGAAAAACTAATTTTTCACCTATAAGCAAGAACCCCTCAAAAATAGAATCTACGAAACAATTTTTTTTTGGAAAATAAAAAATATGGGTTTTATACGTGCTCGTGTGCTAAAGAGACCCAGATCATCCATTTTTGGAAAAAATAAGTTGTTCTGGAAAAAGATAGATTTTTTTGAAAAGTAGAAGCAGTAGAGGAAATTTTATTGACTCTTCATAAGAAAAAATTGACAAATGGGTTTTGTAGAGAATGTCGTTCTGAGTAGACTCAGATTATCTGTTTTTCAAAAAGCCGATTTTTCACCAACATGCAAGAACCCCTCAAAAATAGAATTTATGAAACAATCTTTTTTGGGGAAAAAAATATATTAGTTTTATAGGTGCTCGTGTGCTAAAGAGACATAGTTCGTCTATTTTTTGAAAAAATAAGTTGTTCTTGAAAAAGATAGATTTTTCTAAAAATGTAGAAGTAGTAGAAGTAATAGAGGTAAAAAATTTGAATCTTTTTATGAAAAAATCTTAGAAATGAGTTTTGTAGAGAATGTTGTTTTTGAGTAGACCCAAATCGTCCTTTTTTGAAAAACTAATTTTCCAGCAACATGCAAGAACCCCTCAAAAATAGTATCTATGAAACTATTTTTTTGGGAAAATTGAAAATATGGGTATTATAGGAGCTCATGTGCTAAAGAGACCTAGATAATCTGTTTTTTTTTTTAAATAAGTTGTTCTTGAAAATGATTGATTTTTTTGAAAAGTAGTAGTAGAGGTAACAAAGGAATTTTTTTTGAATCTTTTTATGAAAAATCTGAGAAATGGGTTTTGTAGGGAATGTCGTTCTAACTAGTCCCAGATCATCCTTTCTTCAAAAAAATAATTTTGCATGAACTTGCAAGAACCCCTCAAAATAAGAATCTACAGGTGCTCGTGTGCTAAAGAGACCCAGATTGACCATTTTTGAAAAAAATAAGTTGTTTTTGAAAAAAGCTTTTTACGAAAAGTAGAAGCAGTAGAGGTAACAAGGGCAAATTTTTTGAATCTTTTTATGAAAAATCTAACAAATGAGTGTTGTAGAGAATGTCATTCTGAGTAGACCCAAATTGTCCTTTTTTTGAAAAACTATTTTTTCACCAACATGCAAGAATCCCTTAAAAATAGAATCTATGAAACAACTTTTTTTGGGAAAATTGAAAATGAGGGATTTATAGCTGCTCGTGTACTCAAGAGACCCAAATCGTCTATTTTTTGAAAAAATAAGTTGTTCTTAGAAAAGATACATTTTGTTGAAAAGTAGAAGTAGTAGACGTAACAGAGGAAATTTTTTTGAATTTTTTTATGAAAAGTCTGAGAAATGGGTTTTGTAGAGAATGTTGTTCTGAGTAGACCTGGATGATTCCGTTTTTCGAAAACCTAATTTTTCACCGACATGCAAGAACCCCTCAAAAACAAAATCTATGAAACAATTTTTTTTGGGAAAATAAAAAATATGGATTTTATAGGTGCTCATGAGCTATAGAGAGTCAGATCATATTTTAAAACAAAAAAATAAGTTGTTCTTAAAATAGATAGATTTTTTTGAAAAGTAGAAGAGTAGAGGTATAGAGGCAAAAAAATTCAAATTTTTAATGAAAATTTTGAGAAATGGGTTATGTAGAAAATGTCGTTCTAATACACCCAAATCATAATTTTTTTGAAAAACTAAAATTTCACCAACATGCAAGAACCCCTCAAAAATAGAATCTATGAAACAATTTTTTTTGGGAAAATAAAAAATATGGGTTTTATAGGTGCTTGTGCGCTAAAGAGGCCCATATCATTCATTTTTTGAAAAAATAAGTTGTTTTTGAAAAAGATAGATTCTTTTGAAATGTAGAAGAAGTAGATTAGGTAACAGAGGCAATTTTTTTTTTAATGAAAAATCTAAGAAATGGGTTTTGTAGGGAATGTCGTTTTAAGTAGACCCAGATCGTCCTTTGTTTGAAAAACTAATTTTCACCACTAGATGCAAGAACCACTCAAAAATAGAATCTATGAAACAATTTTTTTGGGAAATTTGAAAATATGGGTTTTATAGGTGCTCGTGTGCTAAAGAGACCCAGATCATCTGTTTTTGGAAAAAATAAGTTGTTCTTGAAAAAGAGAGATTTTTTTAAAACTAGAACCAGTAGATGTAACAAAGGAAAATTTACTGAATCTTCATAAGAAAAATTTGGCAAATGGGTTTTGTAGAGAGTGTTGTTCAAAGTAAACCCAAATCCTTCATTTTTCAAAAAGCTGATTTTTCTCCAACATGCAAGAACCCCTAAAAATTCTGAGAAATGGGTTTTGTAGAGAATGTCATTTTAAGTAGACCTTCATTTTTCAAAAAACTAATTTTTCACGAACATGCAAGAACCCCTCAAAAATAGAATCTATGAAACAATTTTTTTTGGGAAAATCAAAAAATATGGGTTTTATAGGTAATCGTGTACTAAAGAGACCTAGATTGTCTGTTTTTGAAAAATTAAGTTGTTCTTGATATAGATTGATTTTTTTGAAAAGTAGTAGTAGAGGTAACAGAGGCAAATTTTTTTAATCCTTTTATGAAAAATCTAAGAAATGGGTTTTGTACAAAATGTAGTTCTGAGTAGACCCAGATCGTCATTTTTTCAATTAACTAATTTTTCACCAACATGCAACAACCCTTCAAAAATAGAATATACGAAATAATTTTCTTGGGAAAATTGAAAATATAGATTTTATTGGTGCTCGTGTGCTAAAAAGACCTAGATCATCCATTTTTTTTAAAATAAGTTTTTATTGAAAAAGATAGATTTTTTTGATAAGTAGAAGCAGTAGAGGTAAAAGAGGCAAGTTTATTGAATCTCTTTATGAAAAATTTGAGAAATGGGTTTTCTAGAGAATATCGTTTTGAGTAAACCTAGATCGTCCTTTTTTCAAAAAATTAATTTTCCACCAACATGCAAACCCCTAAAAAATAAAATCTACGAAACTAATTTTTTGGGGAAATTCGAAAATATGGGTTTTATAGGTCCTCATGTGCTAAAGAGACCCAGATTGTCTTTTCTTTAAAAAAAAAATGTTGTTGAAAAAGATAGATTTTCTTGAAAAATAGAAGCAATAGAAGTAATAGAGGCAAATTTTTTGAATCTTTTTATGAAAAATCAGATAAATGGGTTTTGTAGAGAATGTTGTTCTAAGAGGACCCAGATTGTCCTTTTTTTGAAAAACCAATTTCTCACCAACATGCAAGAACCCCTCAAAAATAGCATCTATGAAACAATTTTTTTTGGAAAAATTGAAAATATGGGTTTTATAGGTGCTCATATGCTAAAGAGGCCTAGATCGTCCATTTTTTTTAAAAAAAAAATTGTTTTTGAAAAAGATAGATTTTTTTGAAAAATAGAAGCAGTAGAGGTAATATAGGCAAATTTTTTGAACTTTTTTATGAAAAATATGAGAAATGAGTTTTGTAGAGAATATCGTTCTGAGTAAACCTAGATCGTCATTTTTTTGAAAAACTAATTTTTCACCTACATGAAAGAACCCCTCAAAACTAGAATCTACGAAACAATTTTTTATGGGTAAATCGAAAATATGGGTTTTATAGGTGTTCATGTGCTAAAGAGACCTAGATCATCCATTTTTTGAAACAATAAGTTCTTCTCGAAAAAAATAGATTTTTTTGAAAAGTAGTAGTAGAGGTAACAGAGGCAAATTTTTGAACTTTTTTATGATAAATTTGAGTAATGGGTTTTGTAGAGAATGTCGTTCTGAGTAAACCCAGATCGTCCTTTTTTCGAAAAACTAATATTTCACCAACATGCAAGAATCCCTCAAAAATAGAATCTACGAAACAATTTTTTTGGGAAAATTGAAAATATGGGTTTTATAGGTACTTGTGTGCTCAAGAGACCCAGATCATCCGGTTTTTGAAAAAAAAAGTTGTTCTTAAGAAAAATAGATTTTTTTGAAAAGTAGTAGTGGAGGTAATAGAGGCAAATTTTTTGAATCTTTTTATGAAAAATAAGGGAAATAGGTTTTGTAGAGAATGTTGTTATAAGTAGAACAAGATCTCCCTTTTCTCAAAAAACTAATTTTTCACCAACATGCAAAACCCCTCAAAAATAGAATCTACAAAACAATTTTATTGGAAAATTGAAATATGGATTTTATAGGTGCTCGTGTACTAAACAGACCTAGATTGTTTGTTTATTTAAAAAATAAGTTATTTTTGAAAAAGATAGATTTTTCTAAAAGTAGAAGTAGTAGAGGTAACAACGGCAAATTTTTTGAATCTTTTTTATGAAAAATCTAATAAATGAGTTTTGTAGAGAATGTCGCTTTGAGTAGACCCAAATCCTCTGTTTTTCAAAAAACTAATTTTCCACAGACATGCAAGAACCCCTCAAAAATAGAATCTACGAAACAATTTTTTTTGGGAAATCAAAATTATAGGTTTTATAGGTGCTCGAAAGCTAAAGAGACCTAGATTGTCCATTTTTTGAAAAAAAAGTTGTTTTTGAAAAAGATAGATTTTTTTGAAAAGTAGAAGCAATAGGTAACAGAGGCAAATTTTTTGAATCTTTTTATGAAAAATCTAAGAAATGGATTTGGTACAGAATGTCGTTCTGGGTAGACCCAAATCGTCCTTTCTTCAAAATATTAATTTTTCACCAACAAGAAAGAACCCCTCAAAAGTAGAATTTACGAAACAATTTTTTTTGGGAAAATTGAAAATATTGGTTTTATAGGTGCTCATGTGCTAAAGAGACTCACATCATCCGGTTTTGGAAAAAAAAAGTTGTTCTTGAGAAAGATATTTTTTTGAAAAGTAGAAGCAATACAGGTAATGGAGGTAAATTTTTTGAATCTTTTTATGAAAACTCTTAGAAATGGGTTTTGTAGAGAATTTCGTTTTGAGTAGACCCAGATGATGCTATTTTCGAAAAACTAATATTTCACCAACATTTAAAAACCCCTCAAAAATAGAATTACGAAATAATTTTTTTGGGAAAATCAGAAACATGGGTTTTATAGGTGCTCATGTGCTAAAGAGACCCAGATCGTCCGTTTTTTGAAAAAATAAGTTCTTGAAAAAGATTGATTTTTTTGAAAAATAGAAGCAATAGAGGTATCAAAGGAAAAGTTTTTGAATCTTTTTATGAAAAATCTGAGAAATGGGTTTTGTAGAGAATGTTGTTTTGAGTAGACTAGGATCGTCTTTTTTTCGAAAAACTAAATTTTCACCAACATGAAAGAACCCTTGAAAAATGGAATCTACGAAACAATTTTTTCTGAGAAAATTGAAATATGGGTTTTATAGGTGCTTGTGTGCTCAAGAGACCCTAATTGTTTGTTTTTTGAAAAAATAAGTTCTTGAAAAAGATTGCTTTTTTTGAAAAATAGAAGCAATAGAGGTATCAGAGGCAAAGTTTTTGAATCTTTTTATAAAAAATATGAGAAATGGGTTTTGTAGAAAATGTTGTTTTGAGTAGATCGGGATTGTCCTTTTTTCCAAAAATTAAATTATCACCAGCATGCAAGAACCCCATAAAAATAGAATCTACAAAACAATTTTTATGGGAAAATTGAAATATGGATTTTTATAGGTGCTTGTGTGCTCAAGAGACCCTAATCGTCTATTTCGGAAAATAAAAAATATGGGTTTTATAGGTGCTCCAGTGCTAAAGAGACCTAGATCGTCCGTTTTTTGAAAAAGATTGATTTTTTTCAAAAATAGAAGCAATAGAGGTATCAGAGGCGAAGTTTTTGAATCTCTTTATGAAAAATCTTAGAAATGGGTTTTGTAGAGAATGTCGTTATGAGTAGATCCAGATCGTCCTTTTTTTGAAAAACTAATATTTCACCAACATGCAAAAACCCCTCAAAAATAGAATTGGAAACAACTTTTTTGGGAAAATTAGAAACATGGGTTTTATATGTGCTTGTGTGCTAAAGATACCCAGATCGTTCGTTTTTTTCTAAATAAGTTGTTCTTTAAAAAACTAGATTTTTAAAAAAAGTAGTAGTAGAGGTAATAGAGGAAATATTTTTGAATCTTTTTATGGAAAATCTGATAAATGGGTTTTGTAGAGAATGTCATTGTGAGTAGACCCAGATCGTCATTTTTTCAAAAAATTAAATTTTCACCAACATGCAAGAACCCCTAGAAAATAGAATCTACGAAATAATTTTTTTTGGTAAAATAAAAAATATGGGTTTTATAGGTGCTCATGTGCTAAAGAGACCCAGATCGTCTATTCTTTGAAAAAATAAGTTCTTGAAAAAGATTGATTTTTTTGAAAAATAGAAGCAATAGAGGTATCAGAGGCAAATTTTTTGAATCTTTTTATGAAAAATTTGAGAAATGGGTTTTGTAGAGAATGTCGTTCTGAGTAGACCCAGATCGTCTTTTTTTTTCAAAAAACTAATATTTCACCAACATACAAGAACCCCTCAAAAATATAATCTATGAAATAATTTTTTTGGGGAAAATAAAAAATATGGGTTTTATAGGTGCTCATGTGCTCAAGAGACCCTAATCGTCCGATTTCTAAAAAAATAAGTTGTTTTTGAAAAATATATATATTTTTTAAAAGTAGAAGTAGTAGAGGTAATTGAAGCAATTTTTTTGAATCTTTTTATGAAAAATTTGAGAACTGGGTTTTGTAGAGAATGTCATTCTGAGAAGACCCTGATCATCCTTTCGAAAAACAATTTTTCACCAACATGAAAGAACCCCTCAAAAATAGAATCTACAAAACAATTTTTTTTGGAAAAATTAAAAATATGGGTTTTATAGGTGCTCATGTGCTAAAGACGCTTAGGTCGTCTATTTTTAGAAAAAATAAGCTATTCCTCAAAAAGATAGATTTTTTGAAAAGTAGAAGCAATTGAGGTAATGGAGGCAAATTTTTTGAATCCTTTTATGAAAAATTTGTGAAATAGATTTTGTAGAGAATGTTGTTCAAAGTAGACCCAAATCATCGTTTTTTTCAAAAAACTAATTTTTCACCAACATGCAAAAACCCCTCAAAAATAGAATCTATGAAACATTTTTTTGGGGAAAATCGAAATATGGGTTTTATAGGTGCTTGTGTGCTCAAGAGACCCTGATCATCCGTTTTTTGAAAAAATAAGTTCTTGAAAAAGATAGTTTTTTTGAAAAGTAGAAGCAATAGAGGTAACAGAGGCAAATTTTTTGAATTTTTTTATGAAAAATCTAAGAAATGGGTTTTGTAGAGAATGTCGTTCTAAGAAGATTGAGATCATCGTTTTTTCGAAAAACTAATTTTTCACCAACATGCAAGAACCCCTTCAAAATAGAATCTACGAAACAATTTTTGTTGAGAAACTAATAGGGTATGTCGTTCTAAGTATTACCCAAATCGTCCTTTTTTTTTTAGAAACTAATTTTTCAACAACATGCAAGAACCCCTCAAAAATAGAATCTACGAAACAATTTTTTTTGGGAAAATCGAAAATATGGGTTTTATAGGTGCTCGTGTGCTAAAGAGACCCATATTGCCCGATTTTGAAAAAAAAATCTTGAAAAAGATAGAATTTTATGAAAAGTAGAAGCAGCAAAGGTAACAGAGGCAAATTTTCTGAATCTTCATAAGAAAAATCTGACAAATGGGTTTTGTAGAGATGTCGCTCTGAGTAGACTCAAATCATTTGTTTTTTAAAAAACTAAATTTTCACCAACATGAAAGAACCTCTCAAAAATAGAATCAACAAAACAATTTTTTTGGGAAAATTGAAAATATGGGTTTTATAGGTGCTCTTGTGCTGAAGAGACCTAGATTGTTCGTTTTTAGAAAAAATATTTGTTCTTGAAAAAGATAGATTTTTTTTGAAAGCTAGAAGTAGTAGAGGTAATAGAGGCAATTTTTTTTAATCTTTTTTATGAAAAATCTGAGAAATGGGTTTTGTAGAGAATGTTGTTTTAAGTAGACCCAGATCGTCCTTTTTTCGAAAAACTAAATTTTCACCAACATGTAAGAACCCCTCAAAAATGGAATCTATGAAACAATTTTTTTTGGAAAAATCGAAAATGTGGGTTTAATAAGAGCTCGTGTGCTAAACAAACCCAGATTGTCCGTATTTGAAAAAAAAAAAGTTTTTCTTGATATATAGATTTTTTTTGAAAAGTAGTAGTAGAGGTAACATAGGAAATTTTTTTGAATCTTTTTATGAAAAGATTGAGAAATGGGTTTTGTACAAAATGTAGTTCTGAGTACACCCAGAACGTCCTTTTTTAAAAAACTATTTTTTCACCAACATGCAAGAACCCCTCAAAAATGGAATCTACAAAACAATTTTTTTTGGGAAAATAAAAAATATGGGTTTTATAGTGCTCTTGTGCTAAAGAGACCCAAATCGTCCATTTTTTGAAATTATTTATTTTTGAAAAAGATAGATTTGTTTGAAAAGTAGAAGTAGTAGAGGTAACAGAGGAAATTTTTTAAAATATTTTTATGAAAAATATGAGAAATTGGTTTATAGAGAATGGTGTTATGAGTAGACCCAAATTGTCATTTTTTAAAAAAACTAATATTCACCTATATGCAAGAAGTCCTCAAAAATAGAATTTACGAAACAATTTTTGTGGAAAATCAAAAATATGGATTTTATAGGTGTTCGTGTGCTAAAGAGACCCAAATCGTCCATTGTTTAAAAATACAAGTTGTTTTTGAAAAAGATAGATTTTTTTGAAAAGTAGTAGTAGAGGTAACAAAGGCAAAACTAATATTCACCAACATGCAAAAACCCCTCAAAAATAGAATCTACGAAACAATTTTTTTTGGGAAAATAAAAAATATGGGTTTTATAGGTGCTTGTTTGCTAAATAGACCCAGATCATCTATTTTTTTTGTTTGAAAAGTATTAGTAAAGGTAACAAAGGAAATTTTTTTGAATCTTCATAAGAAAAATCTAACAAATGGGTTTTGTAGAGAATGTCATTTTGAGTAGACCCAGATCATCTGTTTTTCAAAAATCTAATTTTTCACCAACATGTAAGAAACCCTAAAAAATAGAATCTACGAAACAATTTTTTTTGGAAAAATAAAAAATATGTGTTTTATAGGTACATGTGCTAAAGAGACCCAGGTTATCCTTTTTTGAAGAAATAATTTGTTATTGAAAAAGATAGATTTTTTTGAAAAGTAGAAGCAGTAGAGGTAATAGAGGCAAAAATTTTTAATCTTTTTATGAAAAATTTGAAAAATGGGTTTTGTAGAGAATGTTGTTCTGAGTAGTCCTAGATCATCCTTTTTTCGAAAAACTAATTCTTCACCAACATGCAAGAACCCCTAAAAAATAGAATCTATGAAACAATTTTTTTTGGGAAAATAAAAAATATGGGTTTTAGAGGTGCTTATGTGCTCAAAAGACACAGATTGTCCGTTTTTTGAAAAAATAAGTTGTTCTGTAAAAAGATAGATTTTTTTAAAAAGTAGAAGCAGTACAGATAACAGAGGAATTTTTTTTTAATATTTTTATGAAAAATCTGAGAAATAGGTTTTGTAGAGAATGTCATTCTAATAGACCTAGATCGTCCTTTTTTCGTAAGACTAACTTTTCACCAACATGCAGGATCCCGTCAAAAATATAATCTATGAAACATTTTTTTTTGTGGGAAATCAAAAATATGGGTTTTATAGGTGCTCATATGCTCAAAAGACCCAGATTGCCCGTTTTTTGAAAAAATAAGTTCTTCTATAAAAAGATAGATTTTTTGAATCTTTTTATGAAAAATCTGAGAAATGGGTATTTTAGAGAATGACGTTATGAGTAGACCCAGATAGTCCTTTTTTTCAAAAACTAAATTTTCACCAACATGTGAGAACCCCTCAAAAATAGAATCTAAAAACAATTTATTTTGGGAAAATCAAAAAATTGGGTTTTATAGGTGCTTGTGTGCTCAATAGACCCAGATCGTCTGTTTTTTTAGCAAAAAAGTTGTTCTTGAAAAAGATAGATTTTTTTGAAAAGTAGTAGTAGAAGTAAACAAAGGAAATTATTTTGAATCTTTTTATGAAAAATATGAGAAATAGGATTTTTAGAGAATGTCGTTCTGAGTAGACCCAAATCGTCCTCTTTTTGAAAAACTAATTTTTCACCAACATGCAAGAACCAGTGAAAAATAGAATCTACGAAACAATTTATGTTGGGAAAATCAAAAATTTGGGTTTTATAGGTGTTCATGTACTAAAGAGACCTAGATCGTCTATTTTTGGAAAAAAACAAGTTGTTCTTGAAAAAGATAGATTTTTTTGAAAAGAAGTAGTAGAGGTAACAGAGGCAAAAATTTTGAATCTACATAAGAAAAATTTGTCAAATGAGTTTTGTAGAGAATGTCGTTATGAGTAAACCCAGATCGTTCATTTTTTGAAAAGCTGATTTTTCGCCAACATGCAAGAACCCCTCAAAAATAGAATCTACGAAACAATTTTTTTTGGGGAAATAAAAAAATATGGGTTTTATAGGTGCTCGTATAGACCCAAATCGTCCAATTTTTGAAAAAATATTTGTTCTTGAACAAAAAAGTAGAAGCAAAAGAGGTAACTAGGAAAATATCTTGAATCTTTTTATGAAAAATATGAAAAATGGGTTTTGTAGAGAATGTCGTTCTGAGTAGACCCGAATCATCATTTTTTTGAAAAACTAACTTTTCACCAACATGCAAGAACCCCTCAAAAATAGAATCTATGAAACAATATTTTTTTGGGAAAATAAAAAATATTGGTTTGATAGGTGCTTGTGTGCTCAATAGACCAATATCATCTGTTTTTTGAAAAAATAAGTTGCTTTTGAAAAAGATAGATCTTTTTGAAAAGTAGAAACAGTAGAGGTAACAGAGGAAATTTTTTTGAATCTATTTATGAAAAATCTGACAAATTGGTTTTTTAGAGAATGTCATTCTAACTAGACCCAGATCATCATTTTTTCAAAAAAATTAATATTTCACCAACATGCAAGAACCCCTCAAAAATAGAATCTACTATTTTTTTTTTGGGAAAATCAAAATTATGCGTTTATAGGTGCTCGTGTGCTAAAGAGATGCAGATCGCCCGTTTTTTGGAGAAATAAGTAGTGCTTGAAAAAGATAGATCTTTTTGAAAAGTAGTAGTAGAGGTAATAGACGCACATTTTTTTAATCTTGTTATGAAAACTATGAAAAATGGGTTTTGCAGAGAATGTCTTTCTGAGTGGACCCAAATTGTCCTTTTTTCGAAAAACTATTTTTTTTGGAACATGCAAGAACCCCTCAAAAATAGAATCTATGAAACAATTTTTTTTGGGAAAATTGAAAATATGGTTTTTATAGATGTTCGTGTGCTGAAAAGATATAGATTGTTTGTTTTATGAAAAAATAAGTTGTTCTTGAAAAAGATAGATTGCTTTGAGAAGTAGAAGTAGTAGAGGTAACAAAAGCAATTTTTTTTAATCTTTTTTTGGAAAATCTGGAAATAGGTTTTTTAGAGAATGTCTTTTTGAGTAGACCCAAATTGTCTTCTGTTTTAAAAACTAATTTTTCACCAACATGCAAGAACCCCTCAAAAATAGAATCTACAAAACAATTTTTTTTGGGAAAATAAAAAATATGGGTTTTATAGGCTCGTGTGCTCAAGAGTTCCAAATCGTCCGTTTTTTGAAAAAAAATTATTCTTGAAAAAGATAGATTTAAAAAAAATTATATGTAAGAGAGGCAAACTTTTTGAATCTTTTTATGAAAAATCTGAAAAATGGGTTTTGTAGAGAATGTCATTTTGAGTAGACCCAGATCGTCCTTTTTTTAAAAAACCTATTTTTTCACCAACATGCAAGAGCCCCTCAAAAATAGAATCTATGAAACAATTTTTTTCTGGGAAATCGAAAATATGGGTTTTAGAGGTGCTCATGTGCTCAAAAGACCCAGAGCATCCATTTTTTGAAAAAATAAGTTGTTATGTAAAAAGATAGATTTTTTCAAAAAGTAGAAGCTAGAGAGGTAACAAAGGAAAAAAATTTGAACTTTTTTATGAAAAATCTGAGAAATGGGTTTTGTAGGGAATGTCGTTCTAAGTAGATCCAGATCGTCCCTTTTTCGAAAAACTAATTTTTCACCAGCATGCAAGAACCCCTCAAAAATAGAATCTATGAAACATTTTTTTTTGGAAAAATTGAAAATATGGGTTTTATAGGTGGTTGTGCGCTAAAGAGACCCAAATTTTTTTTTGGAAAAAATAAGTTGTTCTTGAAAAAGATAGATTTTTTTGAAAAGTAAAAGCACCAGAGCTAAAAAAGGAAATTTTTTTGAATCTTCATAAGAAAAATCTAAGAAATGGGTTTTGTAGAGAATGTCATTCTGAGCACACCCATATAGTTCACTTTTTCAAAAGTTGATTTTTCACCGACATGCAATAACCCCTTAAAAATAGAAACTTGAAACAATTTTTTTTTGGAAAATCGAAAATATGGGTTTTATAACTACTCGTGTGCTAAAGAGACCCAAATCATCCGTTTTTTGAGAAATAAATTGTTCTTGATATAGATAGATTTTTTTGAAAAGTACAAGTAGTAGAGGTAACAGAAGCAAATTTTTTGAATCTTTTTATGAAAAATCTAAGAAATGGGTTTTGTAGAGAATGTAGTTTAGAGTACACCTAGATCGTCCTTTTTTCGAAAAAACTAATTTTTCACCAACATGCAAGAACCCCTCAAAAATAGAATATATGAAACAATTTTTTGGGGGAAAATTAAAAATATGGGTTTTATAGGTACTCGTGTGCTAAAGACACCCAAATTGTTTGTTTTTTTTTTAAAATTATTTGTTCTTGAAATAGATTTTTTTTTTTGAAAAGTAAATGCAGTGGAGGTAACAGATGCAATTTTTTTGAATCTTTTTATGAAAAAATGAGAAATGGGGTTTTTAGAGAATGTCGTTCTGAGTAGACCCAGATCGTCCTTTTTTTGAACAACTATGTTTTCAAAAACATGCAAGAACCCCTCAAAAAAGGAATCTACGAAACAATTTTTTTTGGGAAAATCGAAATATGGGTTTTATAGGTACTCGAGAGCTAAAGAGAACAAGATCTTCCGTTTTTTGAAAATATAAGTTGTTCTTGAGAAAGACATATTTTTTTGAAAAGTAGAAGCAATAGAGGTAATAGAGGCAAAATTTTTGAATCTTTTTATGAAAAATATGAGAAATGGGTTTTGTAGAGAATATTGTTTTGAATAGACCCAGATCATCATTTTTTCGAAAAACTAGTTTTTTACCAACATGCAAGGACGCCTCAAAAATAGAATCTACAAAACACTTTTTTTTTGGAAAAATAAAAAATATAGGTTATAGTTGCTCATGTGCTAAAGAGACCTAGATCAACAATTTTTGAAAAAATAAGTTGTTCTTGAGAAACATAGATTTTTTTGAAAAGTAGAAGCAGCAGTGGTAACAAAGGCAATTTTTTTTTAATCTTTTAATGAAAAATCTGAGAAATGGGTTTGGCAGAGAATATCGTTTTGAGTAGACCTAGATTGTCCATTTTTGAAAAACTAATTTTTCGGCAACATGCAAGGAGCCCTCAAAAATTGAATATACGAAACAATTTTTTGTGGGAAAATCGAATATATTTTATAGGTGGTCGTGTGGTGAAGAGATTTAGATAGTCCAATTCTTGAAAAAATAAGTTATTCTTGAAAAAGATTGATTTTTTTCAAAAGTAGAAGCAGTAGAGGTGACATAGGCAATTGTTTTGAATGTGTTTATGAAAAATTTGAGAAATGGGTTTTGTAGAGAATGTTGTTCTGAGTAGACCCAAATCATCCTTTTTTCAAAAAACTAATTTTTCAACAACATGCAAAAACCCCGCAAAAATAGAATCTACGAAACAATTTTTTTTGGAAAAATAAAATATATGGGTTTTATAGGTGTGCGTGTGCTGAAGAGACCCAGATCATCTATTTTTTAAAAAAATAACTTGTTTTTGAAAAAGAGATTTTTTTTCAAAAGTAGAAGCAGTAGAGGTAAGAGGTAATTTTTTTGAATCTTTTCATGAAAAAACTAAGAAATGGGTTTTGTAGAGAATGTCATTCTGAGTAGACCCAAATCATCCTTTTTTCGAAAAACTCATTTTTCAACAACATGCAAGAACCCCTCAAAAATAGAATCTATGAAACAATTTTTTTTTGGAAAATTGAAATAAGGTTTTTATAGGTGCTCGTGTGCAAAAGAGATCTAGATCGTCTGTTTTTTGAAACATAAGTTATTCTTGAAAAAGATAGAGTTTTTTGAAAAGTAGAAGCAGTAGAGGTAATAGAGGCAAAAAATTTGAATCTTTTTATGAAAAATTGAAGAAATCAATTTTGTAGAGAATGTCGTTCTGAGTAGACCTAGATCTTCATTTTTTCAAAAAACTAATTTTTCACCAACATGCAAGAACTCGCCAAAAATAGAATCTATGAAACAATTTTTTTGGGAAAATCAGAATATGGTTTTTATAGATTTTTTTTTAAAAGTAAAAGTATTAGAGATAACGGAGGCAAATTTCTTGAATCTTTTTATGAAAAATTTGAGAAATGGGTTTTTTAGAGAATCTTGTTTTGAATAGACCCAGATCATCCTTATTTAAAAAAACTAATTTTTCACCAACATGCAAGTACCCCTCAAAAATAGAATTTATGAAACAATTTTTTTTGGGAATATAAAAAATATGGGTTTTATAGGTGCTCGCGTGCTGAAGAGACCCAAATCGTCCATTTTTTGAAAAATAAAGTTGTTCTTGAAAAAAATAGGTTTTTTTGAAAACTAGAAGCAATAGAGGTAACAGAGGCAAATGTTTTGAATCTTTTTATTAAAAATCTGAGAAATGGGTTTTGTAGAAAATGTCTTTTTGAATACACCCAGTTCGTCCTTTTTTTTAGAAACTAATTTTTCACTAACATGCAAGAACCCCTCAAAAATAGAATCTACGAAACTTTTTTTTTGGGAAATGTAAAATATGGGTTTTATAGGTGCTCGTGTACTGAAGAGAATCAGATTGTCCATTTTTTTAAAAAAAAGTTCTTCCTGAAAAAGATAGATTTTTTTGAAAAGTAGTAGATGTAATGGAGTCAAAAAATTTGAATCTTTTTATGAAAAATATGAGAAATGGGTTTTGTAGACAATGTCATTTTGAGTAGATCTAGATTGTCCTTTTTTTGAAAAACTAATTTTTCACCAACATGCAAGAACCCCTCAAAAATAGAATCTACGAAACAATTTTTTTGGGGAAATAAAAAATATGGGTTTTATAGGTGCTCGTGTGCTAAAGAGACCCAGATCGTTCATTTTTTGAAATTATAAGTTGTTCTTTTTCATTTTATTTTATTTTTTAAAGAAAATTGATTGAAATTTTCTATCAGATGGCGAGCGTTCTAGATGAGGGTGCACCTGGGGCCTTCAAGCGTTGTCTACAGGTTGAAACTAGTGTGTGCATGCTCCTACTTTTTGATAGAGCGGCTTGGTTTTCGTATGTACTTTAGGGAGGGGGGATTTTGTTATATTATGGGGTTGGGTTGTGGTGTTATCGGTGGAATATTCTTTTGCTTCATGTCTCTTCTTTTCCCCATGCGCCGCTATGGGTGTTATAGTGGTTGTGTGCCAATGGCTTGGTGGCTATGACTGAATGGGTTGGCAGCGTTCTCTGCTCTCTTTTACCTGATAAGGGCTCTTTTGGCAAGTGCTCTTGCATGGGAGTTGTGTGGATCTGCCTAGGCCTTTCGATCTTGCCTCTTATATGTGGAGTATGCACTTACCCATATCAGTTGGATTTATTTCTCAAGTCATGTTCTTTTTGTTACAGTGCTACTGAACCCTCATCTGCTCGAGGGGCCTGAGGGCTTGCATGCCTATTTAGGGTCATTTTTTGCAAATATGTCACATGGGGAATCATTCGGGGTGAGTCCTAGGATGGATTTTCATACTGTATTTGCATCGAAACCTGCATCACAGGTGGAGAAAGTGTTCGATAACAAAAAAAATTCATCGGATTTAGAGAAGACTGAGATGGGTTCGTCAAGGGGATCATAGATCCCGAAGATTAATGGGTTCTTGGAAAGATGCAAAGAGAGGCCGAATGTGGTGATTCTGATGTAGATGCTAACGAAGGATATTGAGTACTACTCAAGAAATTCTCTTTACTATAAGTTCTTACGATTGTGAATCTCGTTGCAATTTTTGGAATCCTGGGCTCAGAGGACATGGATGCCAATGGGGGAGATGGAGATTCGGCTCCTAGCGAATAATTATTTTATGGTTGCATTTGACTGTATGGATGACAGGATAAAGGTGTTTGAAGGAGGCCCCTACTTTTACAACTAGGTGGGCTTGTTTATTAAACCATGGCATGCAGGTTTCAACTGACTGAAGAGCTTCTGAGTCGGGTTCCAGTTTGGGTTAGACTGTTGAGACTCTCGGTTGAATGCTGACGTGATGATGTTTTGCATCTATTGGCCTCGATGCTTTGTAGATCAGTTGGCTCTTCGTAGAAAACTCTATAGAAGTGTGTACAGGATCTCACTCATGGGTGCAACAACTAGACTATGAGACCCTATCTTTTCAGTGCAGATTTTGCTACGAATATGGCCACTTGTTGCGTCAATATCCAAAGGCCAAGCCTCCAAAGGCTCCCTCTTCTCTGCCTCCTCGTGACTCATCTAGGGTTGACAAGGGAAAGGATCCTATTTTGGGTGGTGGGGCCGGTGATGATGGTTTTGTTCCTATGAGGACTTGGAACACAAATAAGGGGTAGAAAAGGTAGGATGATGACACTTTTAATAGCTTTGAGGTGTTGTATGATCTTGGCCAGCAAGAAGTGAATTCAGGATTGTTAAATTTGGACCAAGGGACTTTGGATTTGCAATAGACGGGGCCTCATGTAGAGGCTATGTAGGTTCACTAGCAGGAGGGTTCTTCAGGATCAACATGCTTAGTACAGGAGGTGGGATCTTTTGGGTAGGAGAGGCTTAGTCATGGAGGCCGTCTTGGTTCACAAAGTAACGAGACATTGAATTTGGACACAGATCTAGAGATGGTGGTTCAAGAGGAGTTGGACCCTATTGCTAATGCTTCAAAGGGTGGTGAGAATTTTTCTCATCCCTCGCAGAGAATGGGAATAGAGGTGGGAGAGAACAATAAGTCGTCTCATCATTTGGGTATTATGCAAAAAGATCTGAAGAAGGGGGGCGGAGAAATTTTCTAAGCTTTGTAGGAAAAAGGATTTGGAGAAGATTAAAATGACAGGGGAGATTCTGGTGGAATCAGGGTCAGTCAAGACTCTAGACTCTCACTTCTTGGGCCCTGTGAAATGATTGTAATGTCATGGAATGTTAGGGGCTTGAACAGTGGCCCTTGCCAAAAAGTTGTTCATTAGTTGGTTAGGTGTCATTCTTTGGATGTCCTCTTTCTGTAGGAAACTAAGCTTTCCGTTGAATGTATGATGGGTTTAGTGCCCAAGCTTTGGAAGAATGGTGAATGCCAGTGTGATGGTGCTCAAGGATCTTCTAGGGGTGTGGCTTGCTTATGGAACCCCGGGAAGATTTTCCCCCAATGGTGGGTGTCTTTTAAGTTCTCTCTGTCCATGGTGGCTTCTTTTTTTGAGATGGGGGAATTTGTTCTTTTCTCCAATGTGTATGTGTCTGTGGAGCTTTAGGGAAAACATCTGATGTGGTCCAGTACTCGACTCATCCGTAGCATGGCTCCTTACCACCCCTGGATCATTGGGGGTGATTTCAATGCTATTACTGAGCTTATAGAGAAACGGGGTGGTACTGTGAGGCTGGAGCCCTCTACAATGCTATTTTAGGACAACATCTCAACCTTGAATCTTGTTGATGTCAAGCCCGACAATGGACAGTTCACTTGGAACAATCAGAGGGTTGGTGATGATAGCATTGCAGAATGCTTGGACCGATTCATGGTTTCCTACTTTTGGGTTGGTGGTACGTGGTCTTCTAGCTCTGAGATTTTGGATTGGAGGGGTTCAGATCATTGGCCTATTAAGCTCACTATCCTTTCTGCTCGGATTCCTCAGAATCCATCTTTCAAATTTTAGCTTATGTGGTTGTGTGATCCTAATCTTTATGGCTATGTTGCTTAGTGTTGGAGGTATGGTAGACCTTCCAATGGTACTGCAATGTATGTTTTTTCCAAGCTTCTTTAGTTTTTCAAGTATCAACTTAAGTGTTGGAAGCGACAATGCTTTGGGAATATCTTCCAAGCGAAGTTTGTTGCACAGGCTAAGTTGGATGGTATTATGAGGATAATTAGGGAGAGTGGGGTGACTGAGAATCTGTTGTGGGAGGAGTCAATGGCCTTGAAAGCTTTGGAAGAATGGGAGTTGAGGGAGGAAGTCGTCTGGAAACAGAAAGCCAGAGTTGAGTGGCTCCAGGAAGGAGATAGAAATTTTGCTTTCTTCTTCAATTTTGTGAAGGCTAGGCATCATGGTAACTCTGTTCCTGTTTTGGCCAATGATAGAGGAGAGACTCTTTCCTCATTTTAGTACATCTCTAATGAATCCGTTCAGTATTTCACCTCCCTATTCAAGGAGAATAGGCAAGATAGTTCTATGGAAGAAGCTCAAGTCCTTTCTTGCATACCTTCCTTGGTTTCAAAGGAAATGATGGATCATCTTACGGGGGATATTTCTCTGGAGGAACTAGAGGGGATTGTGTTTCAGATGAAGAAGGGGAAAGCTCCAGGCCCAAATGGCCTCCCAATTGAGTTCTTTCAAGAGTTCTGGGAGATTATCAAGTTGGATCTTTTGGTCGTGGTCTAAGAATCTCAAAGGAATAAGCAGATGTTAAAGGCCCTTAATTCTACCTTCCTTGCTCTCATTCGCAAGTGTGAAGGGGTGGATAGGTTAAGCCACTTTTGACCCATCTCTCTATGCAATTTTTTTTATAAGATTATCTCCAAACTAATTGCTAAAAGGATGAAAAAGTGGCTTACAATGCACATCTCTGAGGAGTAGAGTGGCTTTGTGGAAGGTAGGCAAATTCTGGATGGAGTTGTTATTGCAACTGAGACCATTCACTCAATGGCCACTTCCAAAGAAAAGGCTATGTTTATCAAGCTTGATATGGCTAAGGCGTATGATAGAGTTCACTGGTCCTTCCTCTAGAAGGTTATGGTTGCCTTTTGTTTTGGAGAAGAGTGGAATCATTGGGTTATGAGTTGTGTTACTTTGGTCTCTTTCTCTATTTTAATCAATGGGGAACATTCAGAGCTTTTTGATGCTTCTCGTGGATTGAGGCAAGGTGACCCTCTCTCTCCTTACTTGTTTCTTCTTCTTGTTGAAGGATTGGGCCGCTTATTGAGAAGACATGCTGAGTGGGGTCACATTCAGGGGTGGCACTGGGGAGGTGATTACCTTCGTAGACTCATTTGCAGTTTGTGGATGATACTGCGTTGATGGGTATGGCCACTATTTGGGAAGCCGTGAATCTGTGCAAGGTTTTGGATTTTTATCTTGTGGCTTTGGGGAAATTAATCAATGAAGATAAGTCTTCCATCTTCTTCAACACTTTAGATCTAATTCAGAGGAGAATTTCTCATATTCTTTGGTTTTAAATCGGGGGTCTTCCTATGGCTTACCTTGGGATTCATATCTCAGTAGGCAAGTTACCAAGGGACTCGTGGCAGCCTATCCTGGACAAATTTCATGCAAAAGTTACTCATTGGACCAACCATTGGTTGTCCTTTGCGGGCTGTGTTCAGTTGCTTAAATCGGTGGTTCAGGCTCTCCCCATTTATCGGTGTATGATTCAGGTGGCTTTGATAGGTTTTGTTAGGGAGCTGGACTCACTAGCATGATAGTTCTTATGGGCTGGCAGTTTGTCGTCTACCAAATGGAGTCTTTTTAAATGGGATATTGTGTGTAGCCCAAAGTAGTATGGTGGTTTAGGGTTAAGATAGTCTTTGCTGGAAGGTACGACTTTGGCTGCCAAACTTTATTAGAGGTGGTGCACTGAGTAGGATTGGATTTGGGCTAGAATTCTATCCCATAAGTATTTCCAAGATACTCCTTGGAAAGATATCCCTTGTTACCCTTTGGTGGGAAAGGTCTCGACAATTTGGAATACTCTCAAGAAATGAGCGCTTGTCAAGGATGACTTATTTTGGATATGTAAACGTGGGACGAAGGTTCAGTTTTGGCATGATTCTATGGATGGCTACCCCCCATTATCTCTCAGTTTCCTAACTTGTCAACCTTGTGCCAAATATTTTGTGATGCTGGTTGGTCGAAGGTGAGGGACTTAAAGTTGCTTTCTTTTCAAGGGCAGCTAGTAAAAGCAAGGTGGAAGAATCCTAATGAGTGGTTGGTGATGGGTATGGAAGAGGAGTGTGCGATGTTTCACAATATTCTTTCTGGCAGACAGTGCAGTTCCCTCATTCATAAGGATGTTCTTTCCTGGTCTCCTAACATGAAGGGTACTTATACCGTTACTTCTGGTTATCAGAGGTTTCTCTCCCAATGGATCGAGTGGGAAAAATTCTGGTGGAAGAAGTTGTGGAATAAGTTTTCTTGGCTGAAGTGTAACTACTTCATTTGGACTTTTCCTTGGAATAGGTTTCTAACATGGGATAACATTCAGAGGAGAGGGTATCAAGGCCCCTCTATGTGTGTTCTTTGTGGGGGAGGTGAGGGGGATTCTAGTCATCTATTTTTTGTTGTACTTTTCCTTTGCAGCTCTAGCACTCTTGGTGGGGAGTTTGGAACAACTCTTGTGTTCAGGCCTCCTCGTTGGTGGATTTCTGGACTAGATTAGGAAGACCTCCCTCAGTGGCTCCCTTTTTGCAGGATGCATGGTATGCTAGGCCTATTTTCTTATTGTGGTAGGTTTGGCTAGAAAGGAACAGGAGGATCTTCAGAGGTGAAAAACTGTGGTTGCAACAAGTTTGGTTCAAAATCCTTGGTATGATTCATGAGACGATTGAAGCCAAGGGAGAGGTGGTGTTGGCGCTGGAGAAAAGGGATGCAAAGATGGTGGCTAGGCTGGGTATCCAAGGGTTAGCATCTACCTCTACTTGTTACAAGAGAGGAAGGCAAGCGAGGCATCGTGTTCAAAGATTGGGGAGCTGGAAATCCCCTCCAATGAGCACATTGAAAATCAATACTGATGGTTCTTCTAGGGAAAATCTAGGCCCTCCTGGAGTTGGTGGGGTTGGCAGGGATTCTTCTGGTTCGGTGGTTTTCCTCTTTTCTATCCATGAAGCCTTGCAGACTATCAACCTCATGGAAGGGATGGTGATCCTCTTCGCTTTGGAAAGGGCCTACGCTTTGGGGTGGCGACGGGTTATTTGTGAATCAGACTCTCAAGTCCTAATCAACTTGCTTAATAAACATAAGGTGTCTGATGTTAGTTAAAAGTTGGTGGGGACGGTGCAACAGATTTTGCAGATTGACACTTTGAAGGAGATGGTGTCATTTGTCAATATTCCAAGGGAGTGGAATAGTATAGCTGATTGTCTGGCCAAATGGGCCTTTGAGCATTTGGATGGATGGAAGATTGAAGAATGGGAACAAATCCCACATGAGATTTGTTTGGACTTGGAGAGAGGTTTCTTGCTGAGGACGACGCTGGTGCTAGTTGATTTTGTATCTTGCTCTACCTATTTTTTTTCTGTTGGATTCCTATCGGATTTTTCCCTCTGCTTTGATGTAATGGTCTTTTATGAGGTTCAATAAAGTTTTTACCCCTTTTTGGTAAAAAAAAAGATAGATTTTTTAAAAAGTAGAAGCAATAGAGGTAACAAAGGATAATTTTTTGAATCTTTTTATGAAAAATCTAAGAAATGGGTTTTCTAGGGAATGTCATTCTGAGTAGACCCAAATTGTCCTTTTTTTGAAAAACTATTTTTTCACCAACATGAAAGAACCCCTCAAAAAAAGAATATATGAAACAATTTTTTTGGGAAAATCGAAAATATGGGTTTTATAGGTGCCTGAGAGCTAAAAAGAGCCAAATTGTCCGTTGTTTGAAAAAAAAAGTTGTTTTTGAAAAAGATAGATTTTTTTGAAATATAGAAGTAGTAGAGGTAACAGAGGCGCTCAAAAATAGAATCTATGAAACAATATTTTTTGGGAAAATCGAAATATGGTTTTTATAGGCGCTCATGTGCTAAAGAGACCTAGATAGTCCTTTTTTTGAAAAAATAAGTTGTTCTTGAAAAAGATAGATTTTTTTGAAAAGTAGAAGCTGAGGTAATAGAGGCAACTTTTAAAAAAAAATTATGAAAAATCTGAAAAATGGGTTTTGTAGAGAATGTTGTTTTGAGTAGACCGATATCGTCATTTTTTTGAAAAATTATTTTTTTATCAACATGCAAGAATGGCTTAAAATAGAATCTACGAAACAAATTTTTATGAGAAAATAAAAAATATGGGTTTTATAGGTGCTCTGCTAAAGAGACCTAGATCATCCGTTTTTTGAAAAAAAAAGTTGTTCCTAAACAAGATAGCTTTTTTTGAAAAGTAGTAGTAGAGGTAATAGAGGCAAATTTTTTGAATCTTTTTATGAAAAAATATGAGAAATGGGTTTTGTAGAGAATGTCGTTTTGAATAGACCCAAACCATCATTTTTTCGAAAAACTAATTTTTCACCAACATGCAAGAACCCCTCAAAAATATAATCTATGAAACATTTTTTTTTGGGAAAATAAAAAATATGGGTTTTATAGGTGCTCATGTGTTGAAGATTCCCAGATCATCCGTTTTTGGAAAAATTTATTTATTTTTGAAAAAGATAGGTTTTTTTGTAAAGTAGAAGCAATAGAGGTAACAGAGGCAATTTTTTTGAAAAAATATGGGTTTTATAAGTGCTCGTGTGCTAAAGAGACCCAGATCATCTATTTTTTGAAAATATGAGTTGTTCTTGAAAAAGATAGACTTTTTTTAATAGTACAAGCGGTAGAGGTAATAGAGGCAAAATTTTTGAATCTTTTTATGAAAAACTTGAGAAATGGGTTTTGTAGAGAATGTCATTCTGAATAGACCCAGATCGTCCTTTTTTTCAAAAAACTAAGTTTTCACCAAAATGCAAGAACCCCTCAAAAATACAATCTACGGAACAATTTTTTTTGGGAAAATCAAGATTATGGGTTTTATAGGTGCTCATGTGCTAAAGAAACCCAGATCATCCGTTTTTTGAAAAAAAATGCATTGTTTTTGAAAAAGATAGATTTTTTTTAACAATAGAAGTAGTAGAGGTAACAGAGGCAAATTTTTTGAATCTTTTTATAAAAAAATTGAGAAATGGGTTTTGTAGAGAATGTCATTCTGAGTAGACTCAGATCTTCCTTTTCTCGAAAAACTAATTTTTCACCAACATGCAAGAACCCCTCAAAAATAGAATCTACGAAACAATTTTTTTGGAAAAATAAAAAATATGGGTTTTATAGTTGTGCTAAAGAGATGCAGATTGTCCATTTTTTTAAATTACTTGTTCTTGAAAAAGATGGATTTTTTTTAAAAGTAGAAGCAGTAGAGGTAAGAGACAATTTTTTTGAATCTTTTTATGAAAAATCAGAGAAATGGGTTTTGTAGAGAAGGTCTTTCTACTTAGAACTAGATTGTCCTTTTTTGAAAAACTAATTTTTCACCAACATGCAACAACCTCTCAAAAATAGAATCTACGAAACAATTTTTTTTTTTGGAAATTGAAATATGGGTTTTATAGGTGCTCGTGTGCTAAAGAGACCTAGATCATCCATTTTTTGAAAAAATAAGTTGTTCCTGAAAAAGATAGAATTTGTTGAAAAGTAGAAGTAGTAGAGGTAATAGAGGCAAATTTTTTGAATCTTTTTATGAAAAAATATGAGAAATGGTTTTTGTAGAGAATGTCGTTTTCAATAGACCCAAACCATCCTTTTTTCAAAAAACTAATTTTTCACCAACATGCAAGAACCCCTCAAAAATAGAATCTACGAAACAATTTTTTTTGGGAAAATAAAAAATATGGGTTTTATAGGTGCTCGCATGTTGAAGAGACCCAGATCATTCGTTTTTTGAAAAATTAATTTATTTTTGAAAAATATAGGTTTTTTGTAAAGTAGAAGCAATAGAGGTAGCAAAGGAAATTTTTTTGAATCTTTTTATGAAAAATCTGAGAAATGGGTTTTGTAGAGAATGTCTTTCTGAGTATATACCCAAATCGTCTATATTTCGAAAAACTAATATTTCACCAACATGCATGAACACCTAAAAAATAGAATCTGTGAAACAATTTTTGTTGGGAAAATCAAATCTATGGGTTTTATAGGTGCTTGTGTGCTAAAGAGACCCAGATCGTCTATTTTTTGAAAATATGAGTTGTTCTTGAAAAAGATAGACTTTTTTGAATAGTACAAGCGGTAGAGGTAATAGAGGCGAAATTTTTGAATCCTTTTATGAAAAAATTGAGAAATCGGTTTTGTAGAGAATGTCATTCTGAGTAGACCCAGATCTTCCTTTTTCTCGAAAAACTAATTTTTCACCAACATGCAAGAACCCCTCAAAAATAGAATCTACGAAACAATTTTTTTTGAAAAATTGAAATATGGGTTTTATATGTGCTCGTGTGCTAAAGAGATCCAGATCATCCTTTTTAAAAAAATAAAGTTGTTCTTGAAACAGAGATTTTTTTGAAAAGTAGAAGCAGTAGAGGTAACAAAGGCAAATTTTTTGAATCTTTTTTATGAAAAATATGAGAAATAAGTTTTGTAGCTTGAATGTTGTTCTGAGTAGAACCCGATCATCGTTGTTTCAAAAAAGTAATTTTTCACCAATATGCAACAACCCCTAAAAAATAGAATCTATAAAGCAGTTTTTTTGAGAAAATCAAAAATATGGGTTTTATAGGCGCTCGTGAGCTAAAGAGACCCAGGCAATTAAAAATATGCATACAAAATGCACAAGTACAGTACAATCCACAATCGCAGTCACACAATTTGATCGATGGCCCACAAAAAATCAACCATGAGCGGTTTATTAATTGCGGCTATAACTCAACCAAAAATGAAGATTCGCGAAAAGCGATAGAAAATGCACATATAGAATGCACAACTACAGTGAGATCCACAATCGTAGTCACCAAAGTTGATCGATGGCCCACGATAACTCAAACAAGAGCGGTTTCCTAAATGCGGCCAGAACTCAACAAAAAATGAAAGTTCATGAAAGGCGATAGAAAATATGAGTACAAAATAGACAACTATAGTGCAATCCATAATCGTAGTCACCAAAGTTGATCGATGGCCAACTAAAATTCAAACTCGAGTGGTTTCATAAGTGCGGCTATAACTCAACGAAAAATGAAGGTTCCCGAAAGGTGATAGAAAATACGCGTATAGAATGCACAACTACTGTGTAATCCACAATCGTAGTCACCAAAGTTGATCGATGGCCCAAGAAAACACAAACACGAACATTTTCCTAAATGCAGCTATAGCTCAACAAAAAATGAAGATTCCTAAAAGGCGATTAAAAATATACGTACAAAATGTACAACTACAATACAATGCACAATCGTATTCACCAAAGTTGATCGATGGCCCACAAAAACTCAAACACAAGCATTTTCCTAAATGTGGCTATAACTCAAAAACAAATGAGGGATTGTGAAAAGTGATTGAAAATATATGTACAAAATTCACAACTACAGTACAATCGACAATCGTAGTCACCAAAGTTGATCGATGGCCCACAAAAACTCAAACATGAGCAGTATGTTTATTGCAGCTATAACTCAACAAAAAATGAGGGTTCACAAAAGGCGATAGAAAATACACGTATAAAATGCACAACTACAGTGCAATCCACAATCATAGTCACCAAAGTTGATCGATGGCTCACGAAAACTCAAACACGAGCGGTTTCCTAAGTGTGGCTGTAACTCAACCAAAAATGAAGTTTTGCGAAAGGGGATAGAAAATAAACGTGTAGAATGCAAAACTATAGTTTAATCCACAATCGTAGTCACCAAAGTTGATTGATGGCCCAAGAAAACTTAAACACGAGCGTTTTCCTAAATGCGGCTATAACTCGACAAAATATGAAGGTTCGTGAAACGCGATTAAAAATATGCGTACAAAATGCACAACTATAGTACAATCCACAATCGTAGTCACCATAGTGTATCGATGGTTCACAAAAAATCAAACATGAGCGGTTTGCTAATTGCGGCTATAACTAAACAAAAAATGAAGGTTTACGAAAGGTGATAGAGAATACACATATAGAATGCACAACTACAGTGTAATCCACAAGCGTAGTAGCCAAATTTGATCAATGGGCCATGAAAACTCAAACTCGAGTGGTTTCTTAAATGTAGCTATAACTCAACAAAAAATCAATGTTTGTGAAAAGTGATTAAAAATATGCGTACACAATGTACTACTAATGTACAATCCAAAATTATAGTCACAAACGTTGATCGATGGCCCAAGAAAACTCAAATACGAGCGGTTTCCTAAATATAGCTATAACTCAACAAAAAATGAATGTTTGTGAAAAGCGATTAAAAATATGCGTACAAAATGCACTACTAATGTACAATCCACAATCATAGTCAGCAAAGTTGATCGATTGCCCATGAAAACTCAAACTCGAGAGGTTTCCTGAATGCAACTATAACTAAACAAAAAATGAAGGTTCATAAAAGGCGATAAAAAATACGCGTTTAGCATGGACAACTACAGTGCAATCCACAATCGTAGTCACCATAGTTGATCAATGGTTCACAAAAAATCAAACACGAGCAGTTTCCTAAGTGCGACTATAACTCAACGAAAAATGAAGGTTTGTGATAGCCCATAGAAAATATGTGTATAGAATGCACAACTACGTTGTAATCCACAATCGTAGGCACCAAAGTTGATCGATGGCCCACAAAAACTCAAACACGAGCGTTTTCCTACATACGACTATAACTCAACAAAAAATGAAGGTTCTTAAAAGGCAATTAAAAATATGTGCACAAAATGCACAACTATAGTACAATCCAAAATCATAATCACCAAAGTTGATTGATGGCCCATAAAAACTCAAACATGAGTGGTTTTCTAAATGCATATAACTCAACAAAAAATGAAGGTTCACGAAAGGCGATAGAAAATACATGTATAGAAGGAACAACTACAGTGTAATCCACAATTGTATCAGCAAAGTTGATTGATGGCCTACGAGAACTCAAATACGAGTGGTTTCCTAAATACAGCTGTAACTCAACAAAAAATGAAGGTTCACAAAAGGAGATAGAAAATACGCGTACAAAATGGATAACTACAGTACAATCCTCAATCACAGTCACTAAAGTTGATTGATGGCCCACAAAACTCAAACATGAGCAGTTTCCTAAATGCATCTATAACTCAACAAAAAATGAAGGTTCGAGAAAGGCGATAGAAAATATGCATATAGAATGGATAACTACAGTGCTATCCACAATCATAGTCACCAAAGTTGATCAATGGCGAACGAAAACTCAAACACGAGCAGTTTCCTAAGTGTGGGTATAACTCAATGAAAAATGAAGGTTCATTTAAGGCGATATGGGTTTTATAGATGCTAATGTTGTAAAGAGACCTAGATTGTACATTTTTTCAAAAAATGTACGATTAGGTTCTCTTGCACACGAGCACCTATAAAACCCATATTTCGATTTTCCCAAAACAAAATGTTTCATAGATTCTATTTTAGAGGAGTTTTTGCATGTTGGTGGAAAACTAGTTTGTCGAAAAAAGGATGATATGGATCTACTCAGAACAACATTGTCTACAAAACC
The DNA here is from genome assembly GCA_007258455.2 of Sequoia sempervirens. Lineage (NCBI taxonomy): Eukaryota > Viridiplantae > Streptophyta > Pinopsida > Cupressales > Cupressaceae > Sequoia > Sequoia sempervirens. The sequence continues at coordinate 438,362 of VDFB02000008.1, read as the reverse complement.
TATTTCTCATATTTTTCATAAAAAGATTGAATTTTTTTCCTTTTTTACCTCTACTGCTTCTACTTTTCAAAAAAATCTATTTTTTTCAAGAACAACTTATTTCTTCAAAAAATAGACGATTTGGGTCTTTTTAGCACACGAGCACCTATAAAACCTATATTTTTGATTTTCCAAAAAGAATTGTTTCTTAGATTCTATTTTGAGGGGTTTTTGCATGTTGGTGAAAAATTAGTTTTTCAAAAAAAGGAAGATCTTAGCTACTTACAACGACATTCTCTACAAAACCAATTTCTCAGATATTTCATAAACAGATTCAAAAATTTCCTCTGCTACCTCTACTACTTCTACTTCTCAAAAAAATATATCTTTTTCAAGAACAACTTATTTTTTGACAAAACGAACGATCTGGGTCTCTTTAGCACACAAGCACTTATAAAACCCATATTTTCAATTTTCCCCAAAAAAATTGTTTTGTAGATTCTTTTTTTTTGGGGTTCTTGCATGTTGGTGAAAATTAGTTTTTTGAAAAAAGGAGGATCAGCGTCTACTCAAAACGACATTCTCTACAAAATCCATTTCTGAGATTTTCATAAAAAGATTCAAAAAATTTGCTTTTTTTACCTCTACTGCTTCTACTTCTGAAAAAAATCTATCCTTTTCAAAAAGAACTTATTTTTTCAAAAAATGGACAATCTGGGTCTCTTTAGCATACAAGCATATATAAAACCCATATTTTGATTTTCCCAAAAAAAATTGTTTCGTGGATTCTATTTTTGAGGGGTTCTTGCATTTTGGTGAAAAATTAGCTTTTTGAAAAGAAAAAAAATTTGGGTTTACTGAGAACGACATTCTCTACAAAACCTATTTCTCAAAATTTTCATAAAAACATTCAAAAGATTTGTCTTTGTTACCTCTAATGCTTCTACTTTTCAAAAAAATCTATCTTTTTCAAGAACAACTTATTTTGTCAAAAAATGGACAATTAGGGCCTTTTGAGCACAGGAGCACCTATAAAACCCATATTTTTGATTTTCCCAAAAAATACTATTTCGTAGATTCTATTTTTTAGGGGTTCTTGCATGTTGGTGAAAATACGTGTATAAAATGCACACCTATAGAGCAATCCATAATTGTAGTCACCAAAGTCAATCGATGGACCACAAAAACTCAAACATGAGTGGTTTCCTAAATGCTACTATAACAAAACAAAAAATGAAGGTTGACAAAAGGCGATAGAAAATACACGTGCAGAATGGACAACTATATTGCAATCAACATTTGTAGTCACCAAAGTTGATTGATGGTCCACGAAAACTCAATCATGAGCAGTTTCATAAATGCGGCTATAAATCAACAAAAAATTAAGGTTCGTGAAAGGAAATAGAAAATACACATATAGATTACACAACTACAGTGTAATCGATAAGCGTAGTCACCAAAGTTGATCGATGGCCCAAGAAAACTCAAACTTGAGCGGTTTCCTAAATGCGGCTATAACACAACAAAAAATGAAGGTTCGCAAAAGTCGATAGAAAATAAACATACAAAATAAACAACTACAATGCAATCCACAATCGTAGTCACCAAGGTTGATCGAATACATTTTATATGCGTGTTTTCTATCACCTTTCGCGAACTTTTATTTTTTGTTGAGTTATAGCCGCATTTAGGAAAACGCTTGTGTTTGAATTTTTTTGGCCATCGATCAACTTTGATGACTACGATTGTGCATTACATTTTAGTTGTGCATTCTATACGTGTATTTTCTATCGCCTTTCGTGAACCTTCAATTTTCGTTGAGTTATACCTGGACTTAGGAAACCGCTCGTGTTTGAGTTTTCGTGGGCCATCAATCAAATTTGGTGACTAGAAGTGGGGATTGCACTGTAGTTGTCCATTCTATACGCATATTTTCAATCGCATTTTGTGAACCTTTATTTTTTCTTAAGTTATAGCCACATTTAGCAAACCGCTTGAGTTTGAGTTTTCGTGGGCCATCCGTCAACTTCGGCGACTACACTTGTGCATTCCCTATAGTGTTGCATTCTATATGCATATTTTCTATCAGTTTTTGAAAACCTTCATTGTTTTTTGAGTTATAGCCACATTTAGGAAAATGCTCGTGTTTGAGTTTTTGTGGGTCATCGATCAGCTTTGGTGACTACGATTGAGGATTACACTGTAGTTGTGCATTATATATGTGTATTTTCTATCACCTTTCATGAACCTTCATTTTTTGTTGAGTTATAGCGACACTTAGGAAACCGCTTGTGTTTGAGTTTTTGTTGGCCATTATCAACTTTGTTGACTACGATTGTGGATTGCATTATAGTTGTCCATTCTATACGTGTATTTTCTATCGCCTTTCATAGACCTTCATTTTTTGTTGATTTATGGCTGCATTTAGGAAACCGCTCATGTTTGAGTTTTCGTGGGCCATCGATCAACTTAGGTGACTACGATTATAAATTGCACTATAGTTTTCCATTTTGTACATGTATTTTCCATCACCTTTTGCAAACCTTCATTCTTTGTTTGTGTTATAGCAATATTAAGAAAACCGATTGTATTTGAGTTTTTGTGGGCCATTGATCAACTTTGCGACGATGATTATGGATTCCACTATAGTTGTCCAATCTGTACGTGTATTGTCTAACACCTATCGCGAACCTTCATTTTTTTTGAGTTATAGCCATATTTAGGAAACTCCTTGTGTTTTAGTTTTCGTGGGCCATCGATCAACTTTGATGACTACGATTGTGGATTGCATTGTAGTTGTCCATTATGTACGCGTATTTTCTATCACCTTTCATGAACCTTAATTTTTTGTTGAGTTATATCCACATTTAGGAAACTGCTCGTGTTTTAGTTTTCGTGGGTCATTGATCAACTTTGGTGACTATGCTTGTGGATTACACTATAGTTGTGCATTCTATATGCGTATTTTCAATTGTTTTTTGCAAACCTTCCTTTTTAGTTGACTTATAGCCGCATTTAGGAAACTGCTCATGTTTGAGTTTTTTTAGGCCATCAATCAACTTTGGTGAATACGATTGTGGATTGTACTATAGTTGTGCATTCTATACAAATATTTTTAATTTCCTTTTGCAAACCTTCATTTTTTGTTGATTTAGCCACATTTAGGAAAACATGTTTGAGTTTTTATGGGACATCAATCAACTTTGGTGACTACAATTGTGGATTATGCTGTACTTGTGCATTCTATATGCGTATTTTCTATCACTTTTCGTGAAACTTCATTTTCTGTTGAGTTATAGCTGCACTTAGGAAACCGCTCGTGTTTGAGTTTTCATGGGCCATCAATCATCTTTTGTAACTACGATTATGGATTGCACTATAGTTGTCCATTCCGTACACGTATTTTCTATCACCTTTCATGAACCTTCATTTTTTGCTGAATTATAGCCACATTTAGGAAATCGCTCATGTTTGAGTTTTCATGGGCCATCGATCAACTTTGGTGACTATGATTGTGGATTGCACTGTAGTTGTGTATTATGATTACTAATTTTCTATTTCCTTTCGCGAACTTTCATTTTTTGTTGAGTTATAAGCCGCATTTAGGAAACTGCTGGTGTTTGAGTTTTTGTGGGCCATCAATCAACTTTGGTGACTACACTTGTGGATTACACTATAGTTGTGCATTCTATATGCGTATTTTCAATCGCCTTTCATGAACCTTCATTTTTTTTTGAGTTATAGCTACATTTAGGAAAACACTTGTTTTTGAGTGTTCGTGGGCCATCTATCAACTTTGGTGACTACGATTATGGATTACACTATAGTTGTGCATTCTATACGCTTATTTTCTATTTCCTTTCAAGAACCTTCATTTTTTCATGAGTTATAGCCGCATTTAGGAAACTGCTTAAGTTGGAGTTTTCGTGCGCCATCGATGAACTTTGGTGTCTACGCTTGTAGATTACACTGTAATTGTGCATGCTATATGCCTATTTTCTATCGACTTTCTTGAACCTTCATTTTTTGTTGAGTTATGGCCGCATTCAGGTAACCGCTCATGTTTGAGATTTTGTGGGCCATCGAACAACTTTGGTGACTACGATTGTGGATTGCACTGTAGTTGTCCATTTTGTACGCATAGTTTCTATCGCCTTTCGTGAACCTTCATTTTTTGTTGAGTTATAGCTGCAATGATGAAACCACTCGCTTTTGTGTTTTCATGGGCTATTGATTAACTTTGCTGACTACGATTGATGATTACACTATATTTGTGCATTCTATATGCATATTTTCTATCGCTTGTTGCGAAGCTTCATTTTTTGTTGAGTTATGGCCGCATTTAGGAAACCGCTCATGTTTGAGTTTTTTTGGGTCATCAATCAACTTTGGTGACTACGATTGTGTATTGTACTATAGTTGTGCATTCTCTACACATATTTTTAGTCACCTTTCATTAACCTTCTTTTTTTGTTGAGTTATAGACTCATTTAGAAAAATGCTCGTGTTTGAGTTTTCATGCCCCATCGATCAACTTTGGTGATTACGATTGTGGATTACTCTATAGTTGATCATTCTATACACGTATTTTCTATCGCCTTTCGCAACCGTCATTTTTCTTTGAGTTATAGCCGCACTTAGGAAACCTCTCATATTTGAGTTTTCGTGGGCCATCGATCAACTTTGGTGACTATGATTATCGATTTCACTATAGTTGTCTAATCTGTATGTGTAATTTCTATAACCTTTCATGAACCTTCATTTTTTGTTGAGTTATAGCTGCATTTAGGAAATGGCTCGTGTTTTAATTTTCGTGGGCCATCGATCAACTTTGGTGACTACGATTGTGGATTGGACTGTATTTGTCCATTATGTATGTGTATTTTCTATCGCCTTTTAGCAAACCTTCGATTTTTGTTGATTTATAGCCGCATTTAGGAAACCACTCGTGCTTGAGTTTTCATGGGCCATTGATCAGCTTTGGTGACTACACTTGTGGATTACACTATAGTTGTGTATTTTATATGCATATTTTCTATTGCCTTTCGCGAACCCTTATTTTTTGTTGAGTTATAGTTGCATTTAGGAAACTGCTTATGTTTGAGTTTTTTTGGGCCATTAATCAACTTTGGTAACTATGATTGTTGATTCTACTCTAGTTGTGTGTTTTGTATGCATATTTTTAGTTTCCTTTCACAAATCTTTGTTTTTTGTTGAGTTATACCTGCATTTACGAAAACACTCATGTTTGATTTTTTGAGGGCCATCGATCAACTTAGGTGACTATGATTGTGGATTACATTGTAGTTGTGCATTGTATACATGTATTTTCTATTTCCTTTCGCAAACCTTGAATTTTCATTGAGTTATAGCCTTTCACGAAGCTTCATTTTTTGATGAGTTATAGCCCCATTTAGCAAACTGCTCGATTTTGAGTTTTTGTGGGCTGCATTTATGAAACCGCTCGTTTTTGAGTTTTTTTGGGCCATCGATAAACTTTGGTGACTACGATTGTGGATTACACTATAGGTGTGCATTCTATACATGTATTTTCACCAACATGCAAGAACCCATCAAAAATAAAATTTACAAGACAATTTCTTTTGGGAAAATAAAAAATATGGGTTTTATAGGTGCTTGTGTGCTCAAGAGACCCAAATCGTCTATTTTTTGAAAAAATAAGTTATTCTTGAAAAAGAGATTTATTTGAAAAGTAGAAACAGAGGCAAATTTTTTGAATCTTTTTGTGAAAAATCTCAGAAATGAGTTTTGTAGAGAATGTCATTCTGAGTAGACCCAGATCATACTTATTTCGAGAAACTAATTTTTCACCAGCATGCAAGAACCCCTCAAAAATAGAATCTACTAAACAATTTTTTTTTGGAAAATCGAAATATGGGTTTTATAGGTGCTCGTGTGCTCAAAAGACCCTGATCATCAGATTTTTTTGAAAAGTAGAAGCAATAGAGGTAATAAAGGAAAATGTTTTGAATTATGTTATGAAAATCTGAGAAATGGGTTTTGTAGAGAATGCCATTCTAAGAAGTCCTAGATCATCCTTTTTTAGAAAAAAAACTATTTTTTCACCAACATGCAAGAACCCCTCAAAAAACAAATCTAGGAAACACTTTTTTTGGGGAAAATTTGAAATATGGGTTTTATAGGTGCCCTTGTGTTAAAAGGACCCAGATCATCTATTTTTTGAAAAAATTACTTGTTCTTCAAAAAGATAGATATTTTTGAAAAGTAGTAGTAGAGATAAAAGAGAAAAAAAAATTTGAATCTTTTTATAAAAAATTTGACAAATGGGTTTTGTAGAGAATGCCGTTCTGAGTAGACCCAGATCGTCCTATTTTTGAAAAACTAATTCTTCACCAACATGCAAGAACCCCTTAAAAATATAATCTATGAAACAATTTTTTGTGGAAAATAGAAAATATCAGTTTTATAGGTGTTTGTGTGCTAAAAAGACCCAAATCGTCTGTGTTTTGAAAAGTAGAAGTAGTAGACGTAACATAGGAAAATTTTAAAATCTTTTTATGAAAAATGGGATAAATGGGTTTTGCAGACAATGTCATTCTAAGTAGACCCACATCGTGGACTTTCTTGAAAAGCTAATATTTCACCAACATACAAGAACTCCTCAAAAATAGAATGTACGAAACAATTTTGTTTTGGGAAATAAAAAATATGGGTTTTTATAGATACTCGTGTGCTCACAAGACCCAAATCATCTAGTTTTTGAAAAAATAGTTGTTTTTCAAAAAACATAGATTTTTTTGAAAAGTAGAAGTTGTGGAGGTAACAAAGGCAATTTTTTGAATCTTTTAAGAAAAATTTGAGAGATGGGTTTTGTAGAGAATGTCGTTCTAATTAGACCCAGATCGTCCTTTTTTTTTAAAAACTAATAATTCAACAATATGCAAGAACCCCTAAAAAATAGAATGTATGAAACAATTTTTTTTGGATAAACCGAAATATGGTTTTTATAGGTGCTCGTGTGCTAAAGAGACCCAGATCATCCATTATTTTTAAAAATAAGTTGTTGAAAAAGATAGTTTTCTTTGAAAAGTAGAAGCAGTAGAGGTAACAGAGGCAATTTTTTTAATTATTTTATGAAAAATCTGAGAAATGAGTTTTGTAGAGAATGTCGTTCTGAGTAGACCCACATCGTCCTTTTTTCGAAAGACTAAGTTTTCACCAACATGCAAGAACCCCTCAAAAATTGAATCTACGAAACAATTTTATTTGGGAAAATCAAAAATATGGGTTGTTTAGGAGCTCGAGAGCTAAAGAGACCCAGATCATCGGTTCTTTTTAAAAATAAGTTTTCTTGAAAAAGATAGTTTTCTTTGAAAAGTAGAAGCAGTAGAGGTAACATAGGCAAATTTTTTGAATCTTTTTATGAAAAATATGAGAAATGGGTTTTGTAGAGAATGACATTCTAAGTAAATCGAGATCGTCCTTTTCTAAAAAAAATAAATTTTCACCAGCATGTAAGAACCCCTCAAAAATAGAATTCACCAAACAATTTTTTTTAGGAAAATCGAAATATGGGTTTTATAGGTGCTCGTGTGCTCAAGAGACCCTAATCATCTATTTTTTGACAAAATAAGTTGTTCTTGAAAAACATAGATTCTTTTGAAAAGTAGAAGCAGTAGAGGTAACAAAGGAATTTTTTTTGAATCATTTTACGAAAAATCCGAGAAATGGGTTTTGTAGAGAATGTCGTTCTGAGTAGACACAGATCATCCTTTTTTCAAAAAACTAATTTTTCACTAACATGCAAGAACCCCTCAAAAATAGAATCTAGGAAACAATTTTTTTTTGGAAAATCGAAAATATTTTATAGGTGCTCGTCTGCTAAAGAGATTTAGATTGTCCGGTTTTTGAAATAATAAGTTTTTCTTGAAAAAGATAGATTTTTCTGAAAAGTAGACGCAGTATAGGTAATAGAGGCAAATTTTTTGAATCATTTTATGAAAATTTGAGAAATGGATTTTGTAGAGAATGTCATTTCGAGTAAATCTAGATAGTCCTTTTCTAAAAAACTAATTTTTCACCAACATGTAAGAACCCCTCAAAAATAGAATCCACCAAACAATTTTTTTTGGGAGAATTGAAATATGGGTTTTATAGGTGTTCATGTGCTAGAGAGGCCCTAACATTTCATTTTTTGACAAAATAAGTTGTTCTTGAAAAAGATAGATTCTTTTGAAAAGTAGAAGCAGTAGAGGTAACAAACGCAATTTTTTTGAAAAATTCGAGAAGTGGGTTTTGTAGAGAATGTCGTTATGAGTAGACCCAGATTGTCCTATTTTCGAAAAACTATTTTTTTACCAACATGCAAGAACCCCTCAAAAATAGAATCTACGAAACAATTTTATAGGTGCTCATGTGCAAAAGAAATTCAGATCGTCCACTTTTTGAAAATATAAGTGGTTCTTGAAAAAGATAGATTTTTTTGAAATGTAGAAGCAGTATAGGTAACAGAGGAATTTTTTTTGAAACTTTTTATGAAAAATCTGAGAAATGGGTTTTGTAGAGAATGTCATTATGAGAAAATCCAAATCGTCCTTTTGTTGAAAAACTAATTTTTCACCAACGTGCAAGAACCCCTAAAAAATATAATATACGATTTTTTTTTTTTGGGAAAATAAAAAAATATGGGTTTTAGAGGTGCTCCTGTGCTAAATAGACCCAGATCGTTTGTTTTTTGAAATTATTTCAAAAAGATAGATTTTTTTGAAAAGTGGAAGCAGGAGATTTAATAGAGGCAATTTTTTTGCATCTTTTTATGAAAAAACTAAGAAATGGCTTTTGTAGAAAATGTCAGTCTGAGTAGACCCAGATCATCCTTTTTTTGAAAAACTAATTTTTCACCAACATGCAAGAACTACTCAAAAATAGAATCTACGAAACACTTTTTTTTTTAAATTATTTGTTCATGAAAAAGATTTTTTTTTTTGTAAAGTAGAAGCAGTAGAGGCAATAGAGACAATTTTTTTGAATCATTTTATGAAAAATCTGAAAAATGTGCTTTGTAGAGAATGTCGTTCTGAGTAAACCTAGATTGTCCTTTTTTTGAAAAACTAATTTTTCACCAGCATGCAAGAACCCCTCAAAAACAGAATCTACAAAACTTTTTTTTTGGGAAAATTGAAAATATGGGTTTTATAGGTGCTCATGTGCTCAACAGACTGAGATCGTCTATTTTTTGAAAAAATAAGTTGTTCTTGAAAATGATAGATTTTTTTGAAAAGTAGAAGTAGTAGAGATAAGAGAGGCAAATTTTTGGAAACTTTTTTTGAAAAATCTGAGAAATGGGTTTCTTAGAGATTGTTATTCTAATTAGATACAAATCATCCTTTTTTCGAAAAGCTATTTTTTCACCAACATGCAAGAACCCCTCAAAAATAGAATCTACAAAACAATTTTTTTTGGGAAAATCAAAATTTGGGTTTTGTAGGTTCTCATGTGCTAAAGAGAACCAAATCGTCCGTTGTTTGAAAAAATAAGTTCTTGAAAAAGAGATTTTTTTTGAAATGTAGAAGTAGTAGAGGTAATAGAGGCAAATATTTTCAATCTTTTTGTGAAAAATATGAGAAATGAGTTTTGTAGAGAATGTCGTTCTGAGTAGATCTAGATCATCCTTTTTTCAAAAAACTAATTATTCACCAACAATGAAGAACCCTCAAAAATAGAATCTACGATACAATATATTTTTACGAAAATTGAAAATATGGGTTTTATAGGTGCTCATTTGCTGAAAGACACAGATAGTCTATTTTTTGAAAAAATAAGTTGTTCTTGAAAAAGATTGATTTTTTTGAAAAGTAGAAGTAGTAGAGGTAACAGAGGAAATTGCTTAAAATCTTTTTATGAAAAATATGAGAAATGGGTTTTGTAGAGATTGTTATTATGATTAGACCCATATCGTCCTTTATTCGAAAAGATAATTTTTCACCAACATGCAAGAACTCCTCAAAAATAGAATCCACGAAAAAAAAATTCTTTGAAAAATCAAAATATGGGTTTGATAGGTGCTCATGTGCTCAAGAGACCTAGGTCATCCATTTTTTGAAAAAATAAGTTTTTCTTGAAAAAGAGATATTTTTGAAAAGTAGAAGCAGTAGAGGTAATAGAGGCAAATTTTATGAATCTTTTTTATGAAAAATTTGTAAAATGAGTTTTGTAGAGAATGTCATTCTGAGTAAACCCATAACATCCTTTTTTTGAAAAACTAATTTTTCATCAACATGCAAGAACCCCTCATAAATAGAATCTACGAAACAATATTTTTTGGGAAAATAAAAAATATGGGTTTTATAGATGCTCATGTTGTAAAGAGACACAGATCATCCGTTTTTTTTTTAAATAAGTTGTTCTTGAAAAAGATAGATTTTTTTGAAAAGCATAAGTAGTAGAGGTAACAAAGGAAAGTTTTTTGAGTCTTTCTATGAAAAATCCTATAAACATGTTATAAACCCATATTTTTGATTTTCCCAATTTTTCTTTTTTGAGTTATAGCCCCACTTAGTAAAACACTCATGTTTGAGTTTTTGTGGGCCATCGATCAACTTTTGTGACTACGATTGTGGATTGCATTGCATTGTAGTTGTGCATTCTACACGTGTATTTTCTCTTGCCT
>VDFB02000008.1:186620-427632 GCA_007258455.2 Sequoia sempervirens | reverse complement strand
CACCTTTCACGAACCTTCATTTTTCATTCAGTTATAGCCGACTTAGGAAACTGCTCATGTTTGAGTTTTTTGTGGGACATCGATCAACTTTGGTGACTACAATTGTGCATTGCACTATATTTGCCCATTTTATACGTGTATTTTTAATAGTCTTTCACAAACCTTCATTTTTTGTTGGATTATAACCGTATTTATGAAACCGCTTGTATTTGAGTTTTCATGGGTCATCGATCAACTTTGGTGACAAGAAGTATGGATTGCACAGTAGTTGTCTGATCTGTACGTGTATTTTATATTTCCTTTCGTGAACCTTCATTTTTTGATGAGTTATAGCCGCATTTAGGAAACCGCTCGCATTTCAGTGTTCGTGGTCCATCGATCAACTTTGGTTACTAGAATTGTGGATTGTACATTAGTTGTGCATTTTGTACGTATAATTTTAATCGCTTTTCACAAACCTTCATTTTTTGTTAAGTTATAGCCATATTTAGGAAACCGCTCGTATTTGAGTTTCCATGGGGCATCGCTCAACTTTGGTGACTATAATTGTGGATTGCATTGTAGTTGTCCAATCTGTACACATATTTTCAATTGCCTTTCGCGAACCTTTTTTTTCATTGTGTTAAAGCCGCATTTAGGAAACTGCTCGTGTTTGAGAGTTTTCGTGGGCCATCAATCAACTCTAGTGACTACGATTATGGATTGCATTGTTGTTGGCCATTATGTACACGTATTTTCTATCGCCTTTCATGAACCATCATTTTTTTTTTGAGTTATAGCTGTATTTAGGAAACCACATGTGTTTGAGTATTCATGGGCCACAGATCGACTTTTGTGACTACGCTTGTGGATTACACTATAGTTGTGGATTCTATACCCTTATTTTCTACTGCCTTTCGAGAACCTTCATTTTTTTCTTCAATTATAGCTGCATTTAGGAAATCACTCATGTTTGATTTTTTTTGGGCCATCGATGAACTTTGGTTACTATGATTGTGGATTGTACTATAGTTTTTCATTTTGTATGCATATTTTTAATCTCCTTTCATGAGCCTTCATTTTTTGTTTAGTTATAGCCACATTTAGGAAAATGCTCGTATTTGTGTTTATGTGGGCCATCAATCAACTTTGTAGACTACAATTGTGGATTGCACTGTAGTTGTCCATTATGTACACACATTTTTTATCGCCTTTCGTGAACCTTCATATTTTGTTGAGTTATAGCCTCATTCAGAAAACCACTTGTGTTTGATTTTTCGTGGGAAATCGATAAATTTTGTTGAATACGATTGTGGATTGCACTGTAGTTTAGCATTATGACTATGCTTTTGGATAACACTATAGTTGTGAATTTTATGCACGTATTTTTTCTTAAGTTATAGCTGCATTTATTAAAATTCTCATGTTTATGATTTCGTGGGCCATCGATCAACTTAAGTGACTATAATGTTGGATTGCATTGTAGTTATGCAATCTATATGTGTACTTTCTATCACCTTTCTAGAACCTTCATTTTTCATTGACTTATAGCCGTATTTATGAAACCACATGTTTTTGAGTTTTCGTGGGCCATCGATCAACTTTGGTGACTACAATTATGGATTCCACTATTGTTGTCCATTTTGTACGCGTATTTTCTATCACTTTTCGCCAATGTTCATTTTTTGTTGAGTTATAGCTGCATTTCGGAAATCATTCGTATCTGAATTTTCGTGGGCCATCGATCAACTTTGGTGACTATGCTTATCGATTACACTATAGTTGTGCATTCTATACGCGTATCTTCTATTGCCTTTTGCAAACCTTCATTTTTTGTTGAGTTATAGCCGCCTTTAGGAAATTGTTTATGTTTGAGTTTTTTTTCACCATCGATCAACTTTGGTGACTATGATTGTGGATTGTACTATAGTAGTGCATTTTGTACGCATATTTTTAGTCATCTTTCATGAAAATTCAATATTTGTTGATTTAGAGCCGCATCTAGGAAAACTCTTGTGTTTGAGTTTTCATGGGCCATCGATCAACTTTGGTGAATACGATTGTTGATTACAATGTAGTTGTACATTCTATATGTGTATTTTTTGTCACCCTTCTCGAACCTTCATTTTTTGTTCATTTATAGCTGCACTTAGGAAACTACTCGTATTTGAGTTTTTGTGGGCCGTCGATCAACTTTAGTGACTACGATTGTGAATTGTACTATAGTTGTGCATTTTTTACAAATAATTTTAATCACGTTTCAAAAACCTTCATCTTTTGTTGAGTTATAGCCGCATTTAGGAAAACACTCGTGTTTGAGTTTTCGTGGGCCATTGATCAACTTTTGTGACTATGCTTGTGGATTACACTATAGCTATCCATTTTATACACATATTTTCTATCGCCTTTCACGAACCTTCATTTTTTCTTGGGTTATAGCCGCATTTAGGAAACCGCTCGTGTTTGAGTTTTTTGTGGGCCTTCAATCAACTTTGGTGACTACGATTGTGGATTACACTGTAGTTGTGCATTCTATAAACTTATTTTCTATTCCCTTTCATGAACCATCATTTTTTGTTGAGTTATAGCTACACTTAGGAAACCGCTCATGTTGTAGTTTTCATTGGCCATCGATCAACTTTGGTCACTATGATTGTGGATTTTACTATAGTTGTGCATTTTATATGCATATTTTAAATTGCCTTTCAAGAACCTTCATTTTTTGTTCAATTATAGCCACATTTAGGAAAATGCTTAGTTTAGATTTTCATGCGCCATCGATCAACTTTGGTAACTACACTTGTGGATTATACTATAGTTATGCATTCTATACTCATATTTTCCATCGCCTTTCGCGAAACTTCATTTTTTGTTGAGTTATAGCTACATTTAGGAAACGGCTCGTGTTTTAGTTTTTGTGGCCCTTCGATCAACTTTGGTGACTACGATTGTGGATTACATTGTAGTTGTGCATTTTTTACACGTATTGTTTGTTGCCTTTTGTGAGCCATCATTTTTTGTTGAGTTATACCCGCATTGAGAAATAGTAGTAGAGTTAACAAAAGACAGATTTTTTTGAAAAGTAGTAGTAGAGGTAAGAAAAGCAATTTTTTTTAATCTTTTTACGAAAAATTTGAGAAATGGGTTTTGTAGAGAATGTCGTTTTGAGTATATTCAAATCGTCCTTTTAATCAACTTGGGTGACTACGATTGTGGATTGTATTGTAGTTGTGCATCTGTACACAGTTTTAATCACCTTTCACGAACCTTCATTTTTCGTTGAGTTATAGCCATATTTAGGAAAATGCTCGTGTCTGAGTTTTTCATGAGCCATCGATCAACTTCGGTGACTACAATTGTGGATTACACTGTAGTTGTGCATTCTATATGCATATTTTCTATCGCCTTTCGCGAACCTTCATTTTTCATTGAGTTACAACCACACTTAGGAAACTGCTTATGTTTGAGTTTTCGTACACCATTGATCAACTTTGGTGAATACAATTGTGGATTGCACTATAGTTGTCCATTTTGTACATATATTTTCTATAGACTTTCGCAAACCTTCATTTTTTGGTGAGTTCTAGCCGCATTTAGGAAACTGCTGAAGTTTGAATTTTCATGGGATATCGATCCATTTTGGTGACGAAGATTGTGGACTACATTATAGTCTTTCATTCTATACATGTATCTTCTATCGTCTTTCACGAACCTTCATTTTTTGCTAAGTTATAGCTACATTTAGGAAACCACTAATGTTTGAGTTTTTGTGGGCCGTCAATCAACTTTGGTGACTATGATTCTAGATTGTACTATAGTTGTACATTTTGTACGTGTATTTTTTATTGCTTTTCACGAACCTTCATTTCTAATTGAGTTATAGCCACATTTAGGAAACCGCTCATGTTTGAGTTTTTGTGGGCCATTGATGAACTTTGGTGACAACGCTTGTGGATTACACTTTAGTTGTCCGTTCTATACACATATTTCTATTTCCTTTCGTGAACTTTCATTTTTTGTCTAGTTATAGCCGCATTTAGCAAACCGCTCATGTTTGAGATTTTTAGGACCATCAATCAAATTTGGTGACTATGATTTTGGATTGTAATACAATTGTGCATTTTCTATGCATAGTTATAATCGCCTTTCATGAACTAGGCTTATTTAGGAAAATGCTTTTGTTTGAGTTTTTTTGGGCCATCAATCAACTTTGGTGACTACGATTGTGGATTGCACTACAGTCGTCCATTCTGCACTCATATTTACTATCGCCATTCATGAACCCTCATTTTTTGTTGAGTTATAGCCGCATTTAGGAAACCTCTTCTGTTTGAGTTTTCGTGGGCCATTGATCAACTTTGGTGACTACGATTCTAGATTACATTATAATTATGCATTCTGTACGCATATTTTTAATTTTTTTTCACGAACCTTCATTTTTTGTTGAGTTATAGCCGCATTGAGGAAGACACTCGTGTTTTAGTTTACCTAGGCCATCAATCAACTTTGTTGACTACGATTGTGGATTGCACTGTAGTTGTGCATTCTATACGCTTATTTTCTTTTGCCATTCACGAACCTTGATTTTTCGTTGAGTTATAGCCGTACTTATGAAACCGCTCATTTTTGAGTTTTCATGGGCCACCGATCAACTTTCGTCACTATGATTGTGGATTGGACTATAGTTGTCCATTTTGTACATGTATTTTCTATCGCCTTTCACGAACTTTCATTTTTTGTCAAGTTATAGCCCCATTTAGGAAACCGCTCAAGTTTGAGCTTTCATGGGCCATCGATCAACTTTGGTTACTACGATAGTGGATTGTACTCTAGTTGTGCATTCTGTACGCATTTTTTTCATCGCCCTTTGCGAATTTTCATTTTTTGTTGAGTTATAGCCGCATTTAGGAAAATACTCGTGTTTGAGTTTTTGTGGGCCATCGATCAACTTTGGTGACTACGATTGTGGATTACACTGTAGTTGTGCATTCTATACATGTGTTTTCTATCGCCTTTTGCAAACCTTTTTTTTTTGGAGTTATACCCGCATTTAGGAAACCGCTCTTGTTTGAGTTTCTGTGGGCCATCAATCAACTTTGGTGGCTACAATTGTGGATTGTACTATAGTTGTGCATTTTATACACTTATTTTCTATCGCCTTTCGTGAACCTTCATTTTTTAGTTAGTTATAGCCGCACTTAGGAAACTGCGTGTGTTTGAGATTTCGTGGGCCATTGATCAACTTTGGTCATTATGATTGTGGATTGCACTGTATTTTTCCATACTGTACATGTATTTTCTATCGTCTTTTGCAAACCTTCACTTTTTTGAGTTATAGCTACATTTAAGAAACCGCTCGAGTTTGAGTTTTTTTGGGCCGTCGATCAACTTGGGTTACTACAATTGTGGATTGCACTGTAGTTGTCCATTCTGCACACGAATTTTCTAGTTCCTTTCGATAACCTTCATTTCTTATTGAGTTATAGCTGCATTTAGGAAACCACTCGTGTTTGAGTTTTCATGGCCGATCGATCAACTTTGGTGACTACGATTGTGGATTGTACTATACCTGTGCATTCTGTATGCATATTTTTAATCACCTTTCACAAACCTTCATTTTTTGTTGAGTTATAGCCTCATTTAGGAAACCACTCATGTTTGAGTTTTCGTGGGCGATCGATCAACTTTAGTGACTACAATAATAGATTGCACTCTACTTGTCCATTTTGTATGCGTATTTTCTATCACCTTTCACGAACCTTCATTTTTTATTGAGTTATAGCCACATTTAGGAAACCAATCGAGTTTGAGTTTTTATGGGTCGTCGATCAACTTTGGTGACTACAATTGTGGGTTGCACTATAGTTGTTCATTCAATGCGCGTATTTTCTATCACCTTTTGTGAACCTTCATTTTTTGTTGTGTTATAGATGCATTTAGGAAACTGCTTGTTTTTGAGTTTTCTTGGGCCATCGATGAAATTTGGTGACTACGATTGTGGATTGTACTATAGTTGTGCATTATGTATGCATATTTTTAATCGCTTTTCACAAACCTTCATTTCTTGTTGAGTTATAGCTACATTTATGAAAATGCTCATGTTTGAGTTTTCGTGGGCCATCAATCAATGTTGGTGACTACGATTGTGGATTACACTATAATTGTGCATTCTATACACGTATTTTTTATCACATTTCAAGAACCTTCATTTTTTATTGAGTTATAGCCTCACTTAGGAAATCGCTTGTGTTTTAGTTTTTCAGGGGCCATCAATCAATTTTAATGTCTACGATTGTGGATTGCACTATAGTTGTTCATTTTGTATGCATATTTTCTATTGCCTTTGACAAACCTTTATTTTTTGTTGAGTTATAGCTGCATTTAGGAAACCGCTCATGTTTTAGTTTTCGTGGGCTATCAATAAACTTTGGTGACTATGATTGTGGATTGTACTGTAGTTGTGCATTCTATACACATATTTTTAATCGCCTTTCAGGAACCTTCATTTTTTTCTTGAGTTATAGCCTCATTTAGGACAATTCTTGTATTTGAGTTTTCGTGGGCCTTTGATCAACTTTGGTCACTATGATTATGGATTACACTCTACTTGTCCATTTTGTATGCGTATTTTCTATCGCCTTTCGCGAACCTTCATTTTTTATTGAGTTATAGCTGCATTTAGGAAACCGATCGATTTTGAGTTTTTATGTGCCATCGATCAACTTTGGTGACTACAATTGTGGATTGCACTGTAGTTGTCCATTCAGTGCACGTATTTTCTATCACCTTTCGCGAACCTTTATTTTTTGTTGAGTTTTAGCCAGATTTAGGAAAATTCTCGTGTTTTAGTTTTCATGGGCCTTCAATCATCTTTGGTGACTATGATTGTGGATTACACTGTAGTTGTGCATTCTATATGCGTATTTTCTATCGCGTTTCGGGAACCTACATTTTTCGTTGAGTTATAGCCGCACTTAGGAAACCGCTCGTGTTTGATTTTTCATGGGCCACCGATCAACTTTAGTGACTATGATTGTGGATTGCACTATACATGTAAATTTTGTATGCATATTTTTAATCGCCTTTCAAGAACCTTCATTTTTTGTTTAGTTATAGTCGTATTTAGGAAAACACTCGTGTTTGAGTTTTTGTGGGCCATCAATCAACTTTGGTGGCTACAATTGTGGATTACACTGTAGTTGTGCATTGTATACGCATATTTTCTATCGCCTTTTGTGAACCTTCTTTTTTTGTTCAGTTATAGCCGCACTTAGGAAAACACTCGTGTCTGAGTTTACTAGGATATCGATCAACTTCACTTATTACTTACTAGGATTGTGGATTACACTGTAGTTGTGCATTTCATATGCATATTTTCTATTGCCTTTCGCGAACCTTTATTTTTCTTTGATTAATAGCCACACTTAGGAAACCACTCTAGTTTGACTTTTCGTGGGCCATCGATCAACTTTGGTGACTACGATTGTGGATTACACTGTAGTTGTCTAATCTTTACACTTATTTTCTATTGCCTTTCGCAAACCTTCCTTTTTCATTGAGTTATAGCCACATTTATGAAACAACTCGTGATTGTACTATAGTTGTATATTCTATACACATATTTTTAATCGCCTTTCATGAACCTTCATTTTTTGTTGACTTATAGCCGTATTTTGGAAAACACTCATGTTTGAGTTTTCGAGGGCCATCGATCAACTTTGTTGACTACAATTGTGGATTGCATTGTAGTTGATCATTGTATACGCATATTTTCTATTGCATTTTGTGAACCTTCATTTTTTCTTGAGTTATACCCGCATTGAGGAAATCGGTCATGTTTGAGTTTTTGTGGGCCATCGATCAACTTTGGTGACTACGATTGTGGATTGCACTACAATTGTCCATTTTTTACGTGTATTTTCTATCGCCTATCACGAAGCTTCATTTTTTGTTGAGTTATAGTTGCATTCAGGAAACCACTCATATTTGATTTTTTGTGCGCCATCGATCAACTTTAGTGACTACGATTATGGATTACACTGTAATTGTGCATTCTATACATTGTAGTTGTATTGTAGTTTTGCATTTTGTATGCATTATTTTAATCACCTTTTAGGAACCTTTATTTTTTTTGAATTATAGCCACATTTAGGAAAACACTCATGTTTGAGTTTTTGAGGGCCATCAATCAACTTTTGTGACTACATTTTTGGATTACACTGTAGTTGTGCATTCTATAGGCGTATTTTCTATCGCCTTTCGCGAACCTTCATTTTTAGTTGAGTTATAGCTGCATTTAGGAAACTGATCATGTTTGAGTTTTTGGGGGCCATCAATCAACTTTTTGTGAATACGATTGTGGAATGTACTGTAGATGTGCATTTTGTACACATATTTTTAATCACCTTTCATGAACCTTCATTTTTTTTTTAGTTATAGCCACATTTAGGAAAACGCTCGTGTTTGAGTTTTCGTGGGTCATTGATCAACTTTGGTGACTATGATTGTGGATTGCACTATAGTTGTCCATTCTATACATGTATTTTCTATCGCCTTTCGTGAACCTTCATTTTTTGTTGAGTTATAGCCGCATTTTGGAAACCACTTGAGTTTGAGTTTTCGTGGGCCATCGATCAACTTTGGCGACTACACTTTCGGATTACACTGTAGTTGCGCAATGTATACCGGTATTTTCTATCGCCTTTCATGAACCTTCAATTTTTGTTGAGTTATACCCACATTTAGGGAACCGCTCGTGTTTGAGTTTTTGTGGACCATCAATCAACTTTGGTGACTACCTAATGTGGATTGTACTATAGTTCTGCATTTTGTACGCGTATTTTCTATCGCCTTTTTTGAACGTTCATTTTTTGTTGAGTTATAGTCGCATTTAGGATACAGTTCATGTTTGAGTTTTCATGGGCCATCAATGAACTTTAGTGACTACAATTGTGGATTGCACTGTAGTTTCCCATTCTCTATGTGATTTTATATCGCCTTTCGCAAACCTTCATTTTTTGTTGAGTTATAGCCCTATTTAGCAAACCACTCTATTTTGAGCTTTCATGGGCCATAGATTAACTTTGGTGACTACACTTGTGGATTACAATGTAGTTGTGCATTCTATAGGCGTATTTCTATTCCCTTTTGCAAACCTTCATTTTTTGTTGAGTTATAGCTGCATTTAATAAACTGCTCATGTATGAGTTTTTGTGGGCCATCAATAAAAACTTTGGTGACTACGATTATGGATTACACTATAGGTCTGCATTCTATACATGTATTTTCACCAACATGCAAGAACCTCTCAAAAATAGAATCTACGAAACAAATTTGTTTGGAAAAATAAAAAATATGGGTTTTATAGGCGCTCGTGTGCTAAAGAGACCCATATCGTCCATTTTTTGAAAAAATAAGTTGTTCTTGAAAAAAATAGATTCTTTTGAGAAGTAGAAGTAGTAGATGTAATAGAGGCAAATTTTTTGAATCTTCTTATGAAAAATCTAAGAAATGGGTTTTGTAGAGAATGTCGTTCTGAATAAACCCAGATCATCCTTTTTTCAAAAAGCTAATTTTTCACCAACATGTAAGAACCCCTCAAAAATAGAATCTATGAAACAATTTTTTTTGCGAAAATAAAAATATGGGTTTTGTAGGTGGTCGTGTGCTAAAGAGAACCATATCGTCCATTTTTTGAAAAAATAAGTTCTTGAAAAAGATATTTTTTTGAAAAGTAGAAGCAATAGAGGTAATAGAGGCAATTTTTTTGAATATTTTATGAAAAATCTGAGAAATGAGTTTTGTAGAGAATTCCATTCTGAGTAGACCTAGATCATCCTTTTTTTGAAAATCTAATTTGTCAGCAACATGCAAGAACCCCTCAAAAATAGAATCTAGGAAACAATTTTTTTTGGGGAAAATTGAAATACGGGTTTTAGAGGTGCTTGTGTGCTCAAGAGACCTTGATCATCCATTTTTAGAAAAAATATATTGTTGAAAAAGATAGATTTTTTTGAAAAGTAGAAGCAATAGAGGTAACAAAGGAGTTTTTTTTCAATCTTTTTATGAAAAATTTGAGAAATGGGTTTTTATAGAGAATGTCATTTTGAGTAGACCCATATCGTCCTTTTTTCGAAAAGCTAATTTTTCAAAAACATGTAAAAACCCCTCAAAAATAGAATCTACAAATTTTATTTTTTGGAAAAACCGAAATATGGTTTTTATAGGTGCTTGTGTGCTAAAGAGACCCAGATCGTCCGTTTTTTGAAAAAATAAGTTATTCTTGAAAAAGATAGTTTTGTTTCAAAAGTACAAGCAGTAGAGGTAACTCCAAAGAGGAGAAGGTTTGTTAGGGGCAAAGGAAAGGGTGATTTTTCTGATACACCTCCCAAGAAGCAACAAAAGGTGCATAAGGAGGAATAAAATGCAAATAAAGAAGAAGAAGAAGAAGAACCCCGAGATATAGAGATAAATAAAGGGGAAAGCCTTCAAGAAGAACCAAGTGATCAAGAACTTGACACAAAATTTGAAGTGTCCATGACTCGAGACTGGCTCAAGGAGAGCCTAAATCCAAAACCAATTATTGGAGAGGTAGTTCCCAATTGGGATGAATTTTTGATTGTTTTAAATAAGCCTAAGGAAAAGAAGAAGGCTTGGGTAGTTTCCCACATTGTTAAGGATGATTCAAATAATAGGGTGTTGCACATTGCCACCCTTGTTGTGGAGAAAAATGAGGAAATTAATCCAAAGGAGTACAATGCACAAACTATTAATTTGGGGCATTCTATAAAGAAACAAGAAGTAGAAGACCTCTGAGGATCCATGGATGTCATCTTGCAAAGGTTAGAAAAGGAAGTTAATGCAAAGGAAAAATTGCAAAAACAGGTGGATGAACTACAGAGTAATATCAAGGACTTGGTGAAGCCACTCGGAACTAAAGTTGGTTCTTCTACACAACCTAGCATCCTTTCTAAAGATGTCATAGGTGAAATAGAGAGGATGAAATCATCTACATAGGTGGCACAAATATGGGTGTCTAGAATTTATGATAAGGGGATTCCTTTCATTTCAAAAATTATACAATTGTATGAAAAACCTTCATTCTACTTGGACAAAGTTCAAAAGATTGCAGATGAGTGTAGGGCCACAGATGATAAATCAATAGTGAGGTTGAATGTGTTGATGGACATCATAGAAGAAGTGATAATTGAAGAGAAAATTCTCACAGTAGAGAATATTGAGAAGCCTAAAGAATGGCTTGAGGCCTTTAAGTTTAGGAGGGAAGTCATGGATAATTTTGGAAGAATTTCTAAAAATGGAGAAAGATCTTGAGGAAATTTCTACATTGTGTGTTTTGTTCCTAGAATCCATGACTAGTAAATCCCTCAGTAAAGACTTCATTAAGTTAGATTTATTGAAAAAATGGTGGAAGGAAATCTTCCCTCATGTTGAAAATGGGAATGTAACTAAAAATCATCTAGAGGATGTCACCATGTATATCAACATGATACACAAATACCAAGAGTCAAAACTAGACTGGAATGAACTGTTAAAGAAATATGAAGCTAAGATGAACTTAGTAACTTTTAGAATTAAAATTATTTTAGTTCTAGATCAACAAGAATTAAATAATTTTTTACATAAGCTCCAAGAATTTAGGAAAAGGTAGGAAATAGAAAAGGGGAGAGAATAAAGGAAAATCTACCTCAAATTTAGTTTCAATCTCCATCAGGCCACAAAAGGACAACTTGGGAGACCTTGTAATTAGTTCTTGTTGGACACTAGGAACACTAAGAGGGGGGTGAATTAGTGTTCCACAATATTTGAATTTCAAATCAGCTCTTAAACTATCAACAACAATATTTAACCTTGAATAGCATTCATAGTATATAAACAGAAGGAAACATGCAAACTCATTAAAGAGACAATGTGAACACCATAACACCAAAATTTTTACATGGAAACCCTATTAAGGGAAAAACCATGGTGGAGATTAATCCACAAATTATGCTCTGTTAAAAGGATGATCAAAAGGGAATGCACTTGCCTTCAGGCACATTGCCTAGAGCTCACTGCTCAAAATAGGGAAGGCTCACTGCCTTACAAAATAATTGAGATTACAAAAAAATGTTTAACTGAGAATATATCATCTACAAATGCCTGGATTCAGTTCCAATGAGGTGTGTAAAATAGATTCTGGACCTTTTTTCCAATTCACACTTATGCTCTGCTCTGCTCTGCTTTCCTACATAAAACCTTTATGCTGCACAAACAAAATTGAATTCAACAAATCTTTTGATATTAGCTCATATAGCTACTCTGCACTTTTTTTCTCACACCTTCCTTCTTCACCCACACCACACACACCAAAAATGATTTACCAATCTCACATGTATATCCGCTAACAAGATTTTATTACTATATGTTGGCTTCAAATAAAATATAATATTCTTCCACATGTTGGCTCAAATCACCAATTAGAATTAATACGTACCCACACAAGTTGGCTAGACTAGTATGGACCCAAATCCAAATTCCCAACACAAGAAATAGTTGAACTATTCCTCATACATTCGAAACACGCTATACACAACAAGTCAGCCATAATGAGAAAAAAAATAATAAGTCATTCTATCGAATTTCCAAACCCGTACAATGATCAATGCAACATTATAAAACTTACCAATCAGGTAACATACATGCTTGAAAAGCTTCCCTGGGGATCCACACAACAAAATAATGATCCGGTGAAGTATTCAGATCAACTTATCAACCGGATAATCTATTCTTCATGATTTCTACTGGTAGAATATAGTCTTCTACTTTTCCTACTGGTATGAGCTACTTCTAAATTGTGGATCACACTACTAACTCCAGTTTCCATCAATGACAACACTAGCAACAAAAAACAATCTCCCCCTTTGGCATTGATGGCAACACTTAGTGAAAAATGATTAAGTTTCAAAACTCAAAGCTTCAAAACACTGCTCCCCCTTTGGATGTAAAGGAATTTTTCACTGCATTCTCTCCCCCTTTGACATCAATGACAAAAACTTCCACTATTTTCTCTTCCCCTTTAATAATTTTACTACACTCTCTCTTACTACATTCTCTCCCCAATTTATCAAAAAAAAGTTGCAACTCCTGCTACATTCAAAAAATTATTTTATACTTATCTTTCATTTCTGGAAGAAATTTCTTCCAAGAGTTCACTGCAATCCCAATAGCTATTATCAAACTATTATTTTCTTATGTTCTATTGATGACCTAGACAAGGGATTTAGGAATGGTAATGGCTTCTTCCATCTTTTCTCCTTTCTTCAGAACTTCAATCATTTGCTCTTATCTGCATTTAGTACGATCCTTCACTTTCTAGAAAGTATCCATAAGAGTGTTTCTAGAAAAGTGAACCTTTGCATGCTCAACTTGTAGCTCATGAATCTTCTTCTTAACTGCTCCATCCTTCTCCTAAAACATACTGTAGTCCTATCCAATTATGACAAGCTCTTTCTCAATTTGTTCCAACTTGTTCTTGTATTTACCAACCACATGAGGCCACCTAAGACAGTAATTGTAAATCTTATTTGTCGAGTCAATGCATTGTCTTAACATATTCATTTTATTTTTTAGTTTGGTGAGAGATTGCCTAAACTACATCTTCATATGTGAGATTATTTCATCCTCTTTTCTGTCCAGAGGCACAAAGTCCATAGCCTCCCTGATACATTCAATCAATTCTTCTGGAAGTAAATTCTGCAGACTCTCTAGTTCAATGTTGTTATCAATAAAGTATCTTCCTAGAGTGTCCTCAATGAAGTCCTATTCATATGATGGCCCATTTATCCATATGTTATTTATCTCTTTCATTCCATCTTCTTCCTGAACAATCTACAATATCTTTGGTTTAATTAAAGCACCTTCTTCATCACTTTCTTCTGCTATTATCACATCCAGTTCAATTGGTTTTGGTTCATCTCTTGGTGTATATTCCTCAAAATATTCATCCACTATATCCACAACCATCTGCTCTTTACCTTTTCCCTCAACTTTTGTTGACTTAGGTGCCAGAAGAGTGTCACCAACCAACTCTCTTTCTCTCTTCTAATTTTTCTCTGCCTTATCGGAGGATGATCCAACTTCAACTACTTTTATCGGAAGAGGAATATCACTTAAACCAAACTTTCCTAACAAGTTCCTAAAGAAGCTTTCATAAGCTTGTTCACCATTTTCAAAAGTGTTGAAATGCTCAAAAAATTTCTTGCAAACCGACATATTTTCCTTCCATACCACATTGTCATTCTGAGGCAAGCAATTCAGGAAATACATCATAATGCATATAGCTAGGGTACCAAACCTAAAAGAGTAATCTATATCCTTCGTTAATTGCACATTCTTCATTCATTGATCCTTCAACAATCCACATAGATGAAAGTCTTCACTTGCTATTATCATCTTGTGAGCGATATACACTATGCCTGCCAAGGTTGATCCTTCTCTGTTTCTGAAGAAAATTTTATATGAAATTCCATGTACAATATACCTCATTAACAGATCTTTGATTGTTGAGATTATCAGAGCTCTCTGATCTCCTATTATTCTAGTTAGGGATTTGACTTCGACATTATGAATCAAATTCTTTTTGAAACAACACCAACATTGCACAATCTTGTTAGATTTCTGATTGCATCCTTAGAAATTTGATAGGGTTTATCTAGAGTAAGGACACCATCCAATCTGTTCAAGATAAACCGAACTACCTCCGCGTTGACGAAATGAGGAAATTCATTCCATATGTCCAAGTTCTTATGTTTCGATCCTCCAAGCTTCTTCAATTCGACGATAGACAACAAATTTCTTACATCCCTAACCTTTCGACTACTATATTCATCCAGAGTTACTATTCCTTTGATTTTCTTCATTTTCCATACCAAACAGGGTTCTACCGATCACCAAATAAGTATGAAATTGACAAGCAACTAAAATACCTAGAGAATTCGCCACCAAATTGACTTTCACTCCTTCAAAAATTTTATGAAAAAGTTCTTCAACTTTTCTCCTTTGACGCACAGTGACAAATGAGGGTTCCAAATTCCCTTTTATAACTTTTCACACCTAACTTCCTTGTCCCATTAAATGCTTTTCCCTAGAAGTTTCGGTTACTCTGCATAGACATCAAGAGAAGAATCCATCTGCAGACCTTCAAGAAGTGATCACCAATGCATTTGCGGATGAATAATACACCTACTGACAACTTCCTACGATCCCATACCAATTACACACATGGGGACAAAATATTTTCATGAAAACTCCCCCTAGGGAAATGGCCTAGAATCAATTGTCGGATGAATTACCAAAGGGATCTTCCGATATAGTCTTATTACCTTCATCAGATCCACTCTTCTTTACCCATGTTTTCTTCATCTGATCTGTTATCACTTCCAAATATGCTTTTCCTTTTCCCTTATCACCTTTTTGTGAATTTCTTCCTTGATACACTAGACCTCTCCTATCCATGTTTTTGTTTCTGCAAAATCTTGCAATGTGACCAAATTTGTTACAATTGTAGCATACCAGATTTTTTTGTCTATACCATCCATTCCACTGATTTCCTCCTGATCTACATTGATTAGCAGTATGTCCAAATCTTCCACATGTATAGCATTTAATGTTCCTTATACTAACAAGCATACTTCTGCATTCTAATGACTTATGTCCCAACTTCTTGAATTTAAAACGTTGACTAGAAAATGATGGAGTGCCAGAGTTTATATTCTACACTGAGAAGCCATATGTCCAAATTTATTACAAACAAAGTAATATCCATTAAATTTCTAAGAGTTGGGTTGCCTTACCGGATATCTTCTGCCTTTGTTCTTCTTTTCAGGGTCTTTTTGTTCAAATCCAGAGCTCTCATCCTTCACATAGCCAAGACCTCGCTTATCATTTGCATCCTTTTGACCTTTAGTTATCTCATCAAGCCTAGCAGAACCGATCCTGAACTTCTCCTTAAACTCATTTGTAGTAGCAAGCTCATCTCTGAGAATAACTACCTGTCTCTCAAGCTCTTGTTCATTGTTTCTAGATTGTTGCAGTTCAATCTCTAGCTGAATGAATCCACTATTAACTCTATTGCATTCTTTAGATTTTTCTTTCAAGGACTAGGCCAGATTCTCCTCATTCTTCTTTCTTTCTTCAATATCTTTAGTTAGCTTCATCGCCACAGATTCCATTTCAAGCTTTAGGGCAACATTGTCCTTAGCAAGATTTTCACACTCTTCTATTATTTCTTTTAGGGTTTGATTCAGATGAACATCTTCCAGACCTTTGGTTTCTTTTTGCTTGAACTGACCACATAGTTCCTTCCTCTTTTCCCTTGACTCATTTATTTTATCCTTTAGTCATTGAATGGATTTTTCGGCAGCCACAAGATTTTCTTTTAGTTCCACGACCTCTACTTTAGACTGATCAAGATCATCAAGTGCCACCATAAGCTGCTATTGAAGACCACCTGCGTCCATTGTAATCCAAGATCCACCTCAAGCTATTAAACTCAGAAGAGGAACCCACTCTGATACCAATTGTTGGACACTAGGAACACTGAGAGGGGGGGTGAATTAGTGTTCCACAATATTTGAATTTCAAATCAGCTCTTAAACTATCAACAACAATATTTAACCTTGAATAGCATTCACAACATATAAACAGAAGGAAACATGCAAAATCATTAAAGAGACAATGTGAACACCATAACACCAAAAATTTTACATGGAAATCCTGTTAAGGGAAAAACCATGGTGGAGATTAATCCACAAAGTATACTCTATTAAAATTATTATCAAAAGGGAATGCACTTGCATTCAAGTACACTACCTAGAGCTCACTGCTCAAAATAGGGAAGGCTCACTGCCTTACAAAATATTTGGGATTACAACAAAATGTTGAACTGAGAATATAGCATCTACAAATGCCTGGATTCAGTTCCAATGAGGCACATAAAATAGATTCTATACCTTTTTTCCAATTCGCACTTCTACTCTGCTCTGCTCTGCTTTCCTACATAAAACCCTTCTGCTGCACAAACAAAATTGACTTCGATAGATCTTCTAATATTAGTTCATACAGTTGCTCTGCACTTTTTCTCTCACACACCTTCTTCCTTCTTCGCCCACACCACACACACCAAAAATGATTTACCAATCTCACATATATATCCGCTAACAAGATTTTGTTACTATATGTTGGCTTCAAACAAAATATAATATTCTTCCACATGTCGGCTCAAATCACCAATTATAATTAATGCGTACCCACACAAGTCAGCTATATTATAGTATGGACCCAAATAAAAATTCCCAACACAAGAAATAGTTGAAAAACTATTCCTCATGCACCCGCGACACGCTATACACAACAGGTTGGCCATAACGAGAAAATAAACAATAAGTCATTCTACTGAATCTCCAAACTTGTCCACCGATCAATGCAACATTACAAAACTTACCAATCAGGTAACACACATTCTTGAAAAGCTTCCCTGGGGATCCACACAACAAAATAATGAACCGGTGAAGTATTCAGATCAACTTATCAACCAGATACTCTGTTCTTCATGCTTTCTACTGGTAGAATATAGTCTTTTACTTTTCCTGCCGGTATGAGCTACTTCTAAACTACAGACCACACTACTGACTCCAATTTCCATCAAACAACACTAGAAACCAAAAACAATATCCCAAATCCATATGCCAACAATGCCAAGGTTTATTTTAAATTTAAATGGGATTTTAATGTAAAATCAAGATTTTAATATTTTAATGCTTGAATTTAAATGGGCATTAGTATCACATGTTGTTAACCTATTTTGGTTAACCTAATTAGGGAACCCAAATATGATGTAATCTCATCCATTATTCTAAAACTTTAATTCATGACAAACTCTATAAATATGAGGCCTCTCTTCATTTGTTATGTTGAATTTGGAATTGTTGCAAACTTTATGAAGCTAATATAAGGAGAAGGCATTGATTGGTGTTCTATTCCTTGTGGGTTCATTTTATTGCATGGTTCTTGTGTTTCTAAGTTATTTCCAACTATTTAGTTTTAGTTCTTTCATGTGCATGGAAAAGTATTGGAGGTTTTAGATGAATATGCTACTCATACTATTTGTGATTTTCTAATTGTAAGTCATTTTACATAGTTAGCATGAGCCATATTTTATACAATAGTTCAACTGTGAATGTTTATTCATGTTATGCCAAATCTGGGTGTATGTTTAATTATTTTGCAGTCTAAAAATATTTATATTCCTTTGAAGATTGCACCATTTCTGCAATACTGTAGATTTATCTTGGTTAAATAGAGATTAGTTTATTGGGGATTTTTCCACCTTGAATACTAGGTTATTTGCATGATTGCACTTAGTTTTTTAGATTGGAATATGTCTGAACCCTTGAATATTTTGCTATTTATTTCAATCTATGTTAGTTTTAGGATAAAAGCATCACTAGAATTGTTGTATTTGATGATAATATTGTTCCTAGATTTCAGATCTAGAAATTTTGGTTAGGGTTTGGATTTTTCTTTAGATTTTACAAAACCCTTATTTAAGATTTATAACTTCTAGTCTTGTTTTATCATAAATTCCATTTATGATTACCAACATAACACATTACCACTAAGTTGTTTTCTACATTGTCAAGACTTGACTTTATAAACCTTGGGGTTATTTTCTGAAGTTTTTTGAAGAGAATCAACTTTCAAGAGAGATAGGACACTTGTTTTTTATATGTGTTGTGCAGTGCTGAAACACTCATCAATAGAATTAGCGCTAGAAGAAGGGATGTTTGAAAAAAATTAAAGCATATAGGGTCATTCTCTCCTCAAAGATTCTATAGATTACTTAGATCTACACCCAATAAAGGAGAGTTTCAAGAGCTAAAGACCCCTACATAGGCTAGGAGAGCCAGAAGAGAGGAAGGTTCATCTTCAACACCACCTATCATACCCACTCAACTTCCAACTACACCTTCCCCATCTTCCAGTTCCACATCATGCACTTCTTCATATTCACCCGCAAACCACACCTAGGTTTTTATACCTCAACCATTACCACCCTCACCTCCACCAATGGCTTGGTTGGATAATAACCCATCACACCTTTCCTTCAATAACTATCATGAAATGCCTAAGAACCCAAAGAATTTATATTCCAAGTTTTACAACAATGACCCTCACAGGACTACAAAAGAACATGTGAAGATTTTTGAAGAACCCTTAAAGACAGAGTGATTCCACATGAAGATATAGCTTGTAGGATTTTTCCTTATTCTCTAGGAGAGGAAGTGTTTTATTGGTACATTCATTTTCCTATTGGTTGAATAATAGATTGGGATGGTATGAAAAAGACTTTTCTGCAAAAATTCAAAATTCCTATTGATCCCTCCAAGCTATATAAATAGTTTGAGTTGATAAAAAGGGAGGTAAATGAGCCAATAAGTTCTTTCAATAATAGGTTTCATAGGGCATACACCAGGTTGTAAGATCCATATGTTATAGATGATGCTTCAACCAAGACATTTTACTATGCTAATCTAGACAATCTTACTACAACCTTGTAGAAAGAATGCATCAACCCCCATGGAGTCTAGTGGATGCATATGCTGAAGCATTCAAAGCAAGTGCTAACTTAGGGAAACATCTACCAAGCTCTCTTCCTTTGTTAGGACCAACTGCAAATCCTAGACAGATTCAAGGGTTGAATCAAGCCTTGGTCAATCATGACCCTATGATGAATCAAGTTCCTCAATTGCCAATAGTGCCTCACCCAGGCCCTCCATTGAATCAAACTCCTTCCATGATCTTACTACTTGTAAAAATACAATCAACCAGCCTATTTGCAGAATTCCAACATTCCATCTTACCTACAAAATTCTAAAGTGCCTCCTTGCTACATATCTTCAAATTCTATTTCAGCTCAAGCTCTGATTGATAAAGATATAATAGATGAGTTGGTTGAGCAAGTCAAGAAGCTATCCACTGAGGTTGTGTACCTCAGAAATCAAAATAATCAATTGCATGCCTCACAGAAGAATCTTCAAGTCAATTACAATAGAGATCCAGGCCAAAGTTTGGGATAGAATTTTGAATGCAAGGACAAAGGAAAAATAGGATGTGGAATACTAGGCCCAATAATGGAGGAGTTCCTACCCCACTTGATCCATCAAACAATTCTGAGAAGTCATCCAAAGGGGTCTATTTGGTTAAAGCTACATTATCTGGGTGGTGTAGGATTCACAACACTAACAAGCATTCTAAACTTGATTATCTAGAATTTCAGGCCACTGCCAATATATTTCAAATGGAGGTGTAGAATGCTACAAGCAATGAAATTTCAACTAGATGTGAGATTTTTTTGTTGGACCCTATTGATTCAGTAATGGTGGTGAATCAAGCCCCATTTCTTGAGGCCAAGATAATGAACCTTAGGAAGAGGTTGTATAAAATGATGCCAAAACAAATGATGTGTGTAATGAAGAAACTATTTCTAATCTATTTGATGCAAATGCTAATGGTCCTAAAGAAGAAGAAGCTCAGATGGAAGATGAAGTTTAGATGTTCCATCAGTGTACAACACCTATGAACTTGCAAAATAGCTAGGTTGGTGGTCCATTTACTACTTCCACACCACCTAACAAATTTAATGTACTATTGTGCCTTTTTCGCACACATGCTCCACCAGAGGAAGGGACCCTCAAATTTACTTCTTGTTTCGATTTAGGTTTTTTCTTTTCCCTTAAGGGATAGGTCCTTTGAATTTTGGATTATTCCATCCCTTTTGAGTTTTTAATGGTCACATTAGTGTTTGGGGTGAATTCATTTTACAACATTTGACCTTATGTTGAAACATCAAAATTTTCCAAGTCCTTAAATGATCAAATGGGTCTAAGTTTGGAAAATCCAAAACCCTTCAGATTCCCCAAAAGTCATGACTTTTTGGAGAGTCCATGACTAGGTGAATTTCTCAAAACTTGCTTTTATTGCTAAATCCTTAACACTTTGGATTTTCCGAAAACCTCCTTTTCACAGATTCCATCATTGAGTGGATTACCCAAAATTTGTATCTTCGTGGATTCCATGGATAGCTGGATTCCCTAAAAGTTTTCTTTGAGGAATCCCTACTTTTTTGGATTCCTTGAAATATTTATTCTCGCGATATTCATCCCCTTGTGAATTCCTTGAAATCCTTGTTTTTGCGAAATCCATCTCTTCATGGATTACCCAATGTCTTGGAGCTATCTTGTCAAGTCATTTATTATGCTCTGTGATCATTAATGCTTCTTTTTTCTTTGATTTATATTGCAATTTGGAGTCTTTTGAGGTCATTATGATTTTGGTATCTAAAGAGATTTGATTCTTTAAGATCTTTTGAGTGCTTTAACAGATTGGAGCTAGGGTTTTGAAGATTGTTCGTGGATTCCTTTGTCATCATCTAAAGCTTCCTAAGTGCGGTTTGCATGCTTCATTTTTTCCATTTGAATCACAAGGTAGGATCTAACCCTCCCAATTTGGTTTTGTAAGAAAACTTAATGTCGATTTGAAGGGTCATTTTTCCTTAGGTTGTGATTCGAGTTGTATTTTGAGTTGATTATCCAAACTATGAGCTTGAACCCTTTTTCATATGGATTTTCACTTAGATTTTGAATGGTTTGTGATATTCATCTTGGTTTTAATTCAGTTTATATTTCAAAATTGCTATTATTGTATTCTCATATGCATTCAAAATATTGATTGGGTCTAGGGCATCATTTTGCATAACTAATGAACTGAGGTTTATGTTTAGATTTAAAGCATTATGTTGATTTCAAATTTGATGGGCACAAGTTATGGCATCTTTGAGTCGTGTTTGAAATTTTATTAATAGTCTTGTTTCCCTTGTATTGATTAAGGATGATTGGGTGTGCTCATGTTTAAACCCTAGGTTGTTTCACTTTGAAGAATGAAACTAGGAATGTTGAATGGTTGTGTTCATCAAAGTGCAATATATCTGGGTTTGTTGTTGATTTGAGTTTATGATTTGGTGAATGCATTTAAGGAGTCAAATCATGGTCAAGTGGTAGATTTAGAGGTGTGGCTATCTAGACTTGAAGTTCTCATCTAATCCTTAAGAGTTTGGAAATCCTGATATGCAACCCTTCATGAAATCCATTTGATTTAGAAATCTCTAAAATATTATTCTTCATGGAATCCATTGTACTTAGGATTTCCTAAGTTATGAGTAGGATTTCCTAAGTTATGAGTGTTGTGAGGTCTCACAACAAGCCCAATTTTTGTCCTTGGAAAAATGTGGACCCCCTTTTTTTTCTCTTTCCTCATTTTTGCTTGCTTTGGCATTGTTTTGGGGGTTGGTAAAATTTCAATTTTCATTTTCAATTTGCTTGGTATGTTCTCTTTCGGATTTAGTGTTCGAGACTTTTTTTTACAAAGTTTTATCAATTTATTGGAAACTGGAATCCTGGAGTTGTTGTAGTTGCATCAAGGATGTTGTATCTTTGATTGGTCCTAGTCCCAGTTGGTAAGTCATCACCCAGATGTTCTCAATCCGGGTGATTGCATTTTCCCTGTATCGAAGTCTGATAATTACTTTTCATTTTATTTACCCAGAGGTCAGAAACTGGAGGTCTGGTTATATAATGTTTTAAATCACTTTTGATATCTTTTGAACCCGATTCCTAGTTCCTCTCTTTTCTCTCAGTTTTCTTTAAAGCTTGGAGGTAAGTGTTCTGGTTCCCGGTAATCTTTCCAACGTTCAATACCGGAGGTTGTTAATCTTGGTGATCGCAAATGATCATGTATCTTAAAGGATTTTTCCTTGAAAAAATAAAAGTGACTCAAGAGTGCCACATAAGCTTTTCATGCCATCTTTTACTCTAGTAGAGAGGCCGTGCAAAACCCTAGGTGTTCGTAATTTGAACCCTAATTCACCATGATTACACCTTTATTCGAGAAATTAATGCATTGTAATAGGTAATTAATGAAGGTGGTGAACTATTCATGTACTTGGCATCACCTCGAGCATGTAGTTGCTTTCAAAACACTCTAATTTACGTCACACTACAAATTTGCAAAGGACATTGAACGAACGAAATTAATACTATGGTGTGCAAGGAAAGTTAAATTTTGAGAAACTAATAACACAACTACCAAGGGTTTCATGGTTGCAATCTGAAAAGATTGTTGTCATCAACAAAACAAGGTATGTCTCAGATAACAAAAAATATGTCAATCATTTTTATTCCCTTTTGAAAATTGAAATGTTGATTATTTTGATTTGAATTTAATAGAAAGGTGAATTGAAAGTTTTATAAATTGTTTAAAAACTGGTTAAATTTAACCCTAACTCAAACACAAAGCACATATTTGAAAATGCAGAACACACCAACAAAAATGAGCAAATTCTAATGCAAAAATTGAAGATGAATTCAAATACTGCAATTCACAAGCTATACCAATCGGTGGGATAGCTACTAATACTCATATGGGATGGTCTTTCGATGTCAAATTTCTCACGTGGGCATGATAAGAAAATGCTTCTCAGTGTACAAGGAATTTTATAGCAAGTGGGCTACTTTTAGCAGGAGGATTTCCACCAGCAATGGAGGCCCCTACATTAGTTATGGAATGTATAAACTACTACAACCCAGATAAAAGAGTCATTGAGAAGGCGGGAAGAACTTATGTAAATCTCTTTGAGAAAGGAATTATTTATACATTTGGGCTTCCTACATTTACTCAAATGTATCATACTGATATAAATGCTAAAACCAAAACCTACCTAAGTGTCGAAGAATGTAACAAAGAAATTATGAACACACAATGGTGCCAAGAGAAGATTACAAAGTAGAAAAAACCAATTCTAAGGTCTATGTTCAACCAATATGTTTAGGATATCATAACAATGCTAAGCAGGATAGCTAAATTGCAAGATGCCAATAAATTTGAATCATGGATATTTATAATCATATCCAAATTGATGAAAAACCCTATGCCCATGCATTGGGGGAAATTTATCAGTGACAGACTACATGATGAGATAAAGGAATTCCCCAAGTCTAGATGTTTTATATGTCATCATATGTTATTTATTCCTACTCCTTAAGGGAAAACAAGCAAGGGTTGAAAAGGATTGGTACTTTGGGCAGAGAAGTAGGAAATAATTTAATATATGCTTATCTATCTCAAATTACTATACATGGATACGAGGAGAATTATCGAAGAATGAATGATGTGTTTTCCATGAAGTTGGTTAGAAAAATGGAAGGTAACAAAGCTAAAAGATTGTCTTTGGAAGCACAAAGTGTCATTAAACCGATTGGAGGCTGGTACATTCAGTTTCCCACTTTCAGTTACATTAGAGTGGAAGGGTTTGATGGACAACCTTTCATGCTGCCCACATATCCTATAGATAAAATAGTGTTACTAGAATTGGTAAAAAAGTTAAAGCCATCCAAAGCTCTTTATAGTATGGCTCATAAAAAGGATTCTTTCAGATTTCCTATTGTGATAGGGAATTATAAATTTAGTGTAATTAGAATAGCTAATTTGTGTGAAGAGGAGTTGAAAACATATAATCTAGAATATTTCCCACTCCAAAGTATTGTGACCCAGAGGGGAATATTTCCAAGAACATAGCTAGTTATTATGCTCATGTCTAACATCTAGAAGACTATTGGATAAATTGTGAAGATGAGCACATAGTAAGAAAAAGAAAATATGAAAGATTATCATTAGAATTTGCAGAAATTCTCAAAATTTATGATGTTCTAGATCAGATGGAGGAAGACAATGGTGAAGTGTTGAATAAGGCTTACAATGAACACAAAGTATATGATGAACCTATCCCAAACCCATATTACACAAGTGAAGAAATAACATCTGTTGAGGAATTCTCTGCACCAGTTATACGACATACTCAAGATTAGATAAATGATTTTTGTAAATTTTTAAGAGAGAAAGGAATAAAATGCACATACTCACAAGATAAAAGAAAGAAACAAAGAGAAGAAGATGAGTCTAAGTGTGGGGAACCTTCTAAGAAAAATAGGAAAGATGGTAAAGCAACTACTGGTATACATATTGAAGATAGAACCCCTGAGGCTCAAAGCCAAGGAGTTTCATTAAAACCAGCTGGTAAGTGTAAAGATGTCGAATCAGGAAAAGTTCAATCAAGAGTTAAAACTAAAGTGGCATCTTCTTCTACAAAAACTCAAAGAACCAAGCCTGCTACTGATGAAGAAGTAGGGATAACAAAAAATATTGGTAAATAGACAAGGTATACATCTCAGAGAGTAGCAACATTATTCACTTCTCCCCCTTCAATTAATATGGCTACTGTGAGACAGGCATTGGGAAAAACTCTTGTGGTTTTGGATAAAGTTTCTAAAGAAGATGAAGCTAAGATTAAGGAACAAATGTATAAGTGGGGTGCCATGTGGGAATGAGTAAAAGAAAAGAAGTCCAAAGATAAACCCATGGTACAACCAGTGATGGAAGAAATTCCAGACATAGGGTCAATTCCTATGAACGTTGGAGAAGAAGAATTCATAAAAGGAACACTCGCTTCAGAAGTAGGGAATCTTGATGTTCTTGAAATGGAAACATGGGAGATTGTAGGATAGAATCCTATTGATAATATTTTTATTAAAGAGACCTTTGATTCCTAGCCTTCACTAGGGAATGATCAAAATGATAAGGAGTAGCCGTAAGTCTTTGAGAAACAAAAAGACGACCAGGTTGAAATTGAAAATGATGAGCCTTCACAAGTTTTAGGTGAAAAGGTTAGAGATGAAGAAAAATTTGATATAATAGGACATGAAGAAAGTGATGTCCTAGGAACGAATTTTGAACACCTAGCTAGATAGGAAAATACAAGTCTTGAAACTAAAGAGATAATGTTGAATCTCGGTAATCTAGAATCTATGCTAGAGAATATTGAAGAGGTTCCTATTTTAAAGGATGTAATGGATAAATTTGAAGATGACAGAGAATAAGTTCCTGAGTATACTGAAAACTAGGAACAAAGAAGTGTTACAGAGGTAGAACATGAGGAAGGTGCACTTGATTGATTAATCAAAGAATTGACTTCCCCATTGGAAGAAGAGTTGGTACCTCTAGATTTGAAAAGTTTTATGAAAGAAGTGGAGACTCCTAAGCCTAGGCAAAGAGCTAAAACAAAGCATGTAATACAAAAATAATTCAGATGGAGGTAGAACAATCCATATAGCCCTAGTAGGAAACAAAAATATACATGATATAACACCTAAGCAGTATAAGATAACAAGTATCAATGTTGGACACTCATCCTAGACACAAGAATTAGAAGAAATGAAGATGAATTTAGATGCAACTATTGTTAGGGTACATAAGAGTAAACAAAAGAAAAGAGAGTTGAAAGAATGGGTTGCTAGCCTAGAGAATTTTGTAAATTCATCAACCCAATATAATCAAGCATAGACTGAATTGCCTTGGAATCCAATACTTATGTCACAAGAATAGGTGGATGCCATTGCCGCTATTCACCATAGGATGAATGTATTTGAAGAATAGATTGAGTATTGGGTAAGGAAAGGAGAAAAACTCATTATAGATGCAATTGGGAAATACAAGGAAGCACATTGTTGGTTTGAAAATTCCAAAAGATTGGAAGGAGAATGTATATTTTTTTAGGAGCAGGCTGATGCTGAGAGGCGAAATGTAGAAACTCTCATGCAAATAGATGTCCAAGAATTGATAAGAGAAAATATAATTTCAGAACAAGAAATTCCATTATGTGAAAAATGGAAGAAATAGTTAAGTTGGGAAGGTGAAACTTTAGTACAGTGCATGGAAGGATTTGAAAAGGTCACCGAGAAATGAAATAAGTTGATTGATAAATATCAAGGTTTTATTGAAGTGTTAGCACGTCAAGATTGTGATCCCTGGACACTAGGACAGGAGGGTAAAGAAGCAAAAGCTTTCAAGGAATGGATTGAGAAAATAAATAAATACCCTTTTCAGTTGTTAACCTAGGAAGTTATTGATGAGATCATACATTGTAGAAACACTATAGTCAGTTATGAAACAAAGAAAGTGCAAAGGAATGCCAACATACTCTCGATATTAGAAGAGTACACCAGGCTCAAGTTTAGTTGGGAGGCAATACAAGGAATTTCAAAAGAGTGAATGCATCAAATATTAAATGCTTTTTGAGAGTATCAGTTCAATAAAAATGAAGAAATGATCTTGGAACCCAAGCTCTAACTGATATAAGGAAATATCAGATATCGGATACCTGAAGTGTCACAAAGACATTGTTGAAATTGATCTTTGCAGGTTGTTTTCAGTCCTGGTTGATGTTTCCTGTCTAGTATTCTAAAGAATGTTGATGGCATTATTTT
This sequence comes from Sequoia sempervirens, assembly GCA_007258455.2. NCBI lineage: Eukaryota > Viridiplantae > Streptophyta > Pinopsida > Cupressales > Cupressaceae > Sequoia > Sequoia sempervirens. Next base: position 400,222 of record VDFB02000008.1, on the reverse strand, counting down.
ATGCGGAGTGTTGAACACTGGTGTTTGAAGTTGAAACATGTTGTTGTTGAAGAAGTGAAAACTTTGAATTCGTCTAGAAGATGTTGATGACAACTGGCATATGCTGCGTGCTACATTTTGATTTGTTATTTCTAATTCTCTTTATAAGACTTTAGTTTGAACTCTTGAGGCCTTGTTCATATAAAAGGTCGTTTATTACTTTACTTTTATTTTAAGTTCACAATTTTTGGATGTTGAAAGAGCCAAAACTTCTCTAAGTTTTGTTCTTTTTTCTTGTTTTTTGAATCATTCTAGACTAACTTGTATGCACATAGAGCTTAATCAATATCAAATCCAGTTTGATAGCTACCTATCTCATGCATTTTTGTAGCTAGTTTTGTTAGTCCAACCGAACAAGACTATATGTTGTTCCATTTAAGGGTGAATACAAAACCTACTCAGTGTCCAAACTAAAACCCCCTTCCTTAAAAGCTCATATCGTTTTATACCTAGTTGTGAAGCAATCTGGTGAAGTATAAAGTGGTTTTCTTTGATTTGATTAAATCTTAGGGCATGCGTGGAGAATAAATGGGAGAAATTTTATTTTTCAGTTTTTTTATGCTTTATTTTAGATTATATGTTTAAATTTTTGAAAATGTTCCAAAAAAAAGATGAATGAATAGAAATTTATTGAAAATATTTTTATTTCATGAGATTATTTTATGATTAAAATGGAAATATTGTATTTGATGCTTATGATTCTTAACGAAATTGGAGATGTTCTTAATGAAATTAATAATAACCATAGACCCCTTTAGATTAATAGCAATATCACATCATACCTTGGAGTGAACCTAGTATGGTCAAGACGTGACTACCAGAGACTTGGGATTGAGCTAAGTCAACCTTTTCCTATAACACAGACAACCTAAGGTTTCCCTAGTTAAGTCTTTCAAGAAGATAGGTTCTTCACGGTTTGCTTGTGAGGACTTTATCTATACTATTGCTACGAGTGACATTGTCATCAACATGAACTGGTGCTAGAAGGAGGGCTCCTTTGTTGTTCTTTTGATTTTGTTATATTTGAAACTAGATTTCTACAAAGTCATTAGATCTTGGTCTGGTGATCCTCATGTGACTTTAGTCAAGCTTAGTGGTTGATCGTCATCTAGACCTCAAAAGTATGGAAGTGTAAGTGAAAATTCACAAAATTCAATTGTTGTAATACCACCACTGCCTCCCATAGTGATGGGTTTCTTCAAGGTAGATTCACCTATTCAATTTGTCGTATATAATGATTTACCAAAAAATCCTAATAAGTTGTGTCCAAAATATTATCTTCACAAAGATGAAGAGGAACATATTGGTATCTTTAAGGATACATGTTTTAGAGCAAGGATTCAACATGAAGATGTCATTAGGTTGTTCCTGTATACCGTAAGTGATGAATTTTACTAGTGGTATATCAACTTACCTTGTAACTCAGTTAGATCATGGCAAGATATGGAAAGCCAATTTTTGGCTAGTTTTAGAACACCGATTGATCCTACCTTGTTATATCATCAATTTTATCAAATCAAGAGGTTCGATGGAGAACCTATAACTGATTTTAATGATAAGTTCCAAAAGGATTATTCTAGGTTACAAGCACCTTATGTAGTGCACAATTTGTCTACTATTGTAGTTTATTATACAACAGTAGATCCTCTAACTACTATGTTTGTAAAGCGAAGGTCAAATCCTCTCGTGCTACTTTACCTGAAGTCTATGCTAAAGCCATAAGTGTAAATTTATAAATGAAACACCTTGAAAGTGGATCGTCTACAAATGGAAAAAATGGATTGAATAATTATCATATCCTGAGTGTGAATGGAGTCCCTTTTAATCATCCAATGGCTCCTAATAATTTTTCTTTAGTGGTCTAGAATGGAACATTTCCTTATAATACTTTCTTTCAACTAGGAAAAAGTCAATCTTTAGTCCCTCACCCTATTCCAGCCATCATAGAGTTGTATCCTAACGAAAATTATTTCTTCTCACAAACTTAGGAAAGTCAGAATGTTAGAATCCTAGATGATAAGGAAGAAATTAAAGAAATAACAACTCAACTCAAAAGATTAACCACAGAGGTTACGCAATTAAGAAATCAAAACTTTTGTTCTCAAAATAACAATCAAAATTCACAAAGTCGAGTGTATAACACTCCCAGACCACCTACACCTTGGAACACATGACCAAATAATGGAGGGATATCTACACCTTTAGATAAAACTAATCCTTCTGATGATAGTGTTGATGTGTTTTTAAGGACCCTCAGCAGAATAAAGTTGCCAGCGGCTCCCTATTCTCTCTTGATCAAAGTATTCATGGGTGCAAGAAAGTTCATGCGTTCAACTCAAGGTTCTTTTCGCGAATAGGCTCAGTTTGGCTTGATGTGATTTGCTGGTATTTCAAGGGGACTTACGAATTGTTGGAGGAGAAAGGAATTCAAATGTTTGAAAGATTTGTCTATGAAGTGCGGGTTACCTATTCTAACCAGAAAGTACTGAATTTAAATGGTGTAAGGTTTAGAGAGTCTAAATCTATTCTAAGGTGTGGGATATAGAGCTCAACTTCAGCAAACTTCTAACCGGACTTCGCTTTGCCTCGCCGGACAGCTTCCACGGAGTCGGTGCAATCTTCAGAGGAGTGGTTCAAGGTGTTCAAATCACAACTTAGCATGAAAATACCATCACAACGACGCATATAGACATACAAATCATGATCGAAGTTAAGTACATGATATTCCAGTTGACCACACAAGGCGCATTCACCATCAGCAAATACACTAGTGGTATGGATAGACGAAGTTGCTTAGATCAAACGCCACATTCCACAATTTCTATCTTCTACTTGCATGAAATGAAACTTATTCTACTTTAAGTCACTACTTGAATCAGAAGGACGAAGAAACCTTGCTAGCTACTCACAACAAAGACGAAGTTCACCATCAATGAAAAACTCTTTTATTGAGAGAGTGTTCACAACAATTTCTTACAAAGTTTTCAAAGGGAAAACTTTCCCTCTTCTTCAAACTACACTATCAATCTATACTAAGCTACTTCTAAGTTGTCCCTCTACTCTAATTCTACTCTGATCTTCTCTACTATCTACTTGAGTGTCAAATGAGGGGGACTCCCCCTTTATATAGCTAGCCAAGTCCCAAAGACGGCTAGGGTTACAATCAATAGAGTGGCCAAAATCGTGCCACCTCAGCCCTAAACAAGATTTGCCCTAAAAACCGCCATAAAGGAGAGTGGGGTAATAAATCGCCATTAATGGCCACCACCCTTCTAGAAGATTCCATCTTGAAACGCGTTCACACTTGTTCTCGATCTTCTTCTTGACTTTGTTCTTCAACCTTGCTCGAACTTCCGCTCTTTTCTCCATCTTGAGTCTTGAAAATGTTTCTTCAACACTTAGCCATTTTCTTGCAACTTTCTCTTCCTTCATGTGAAACTTATAACTTTATCTTCCTCCGAAGGTTGTAGTATCATCGTGATTCACCACCTCCAAACATCGTGCTCTGGCCTCGACATTCCTCCTGCAAAACAAGCGAGGAGAAGAGTATTAGAACACTTCATAACATAATCTTAACTTACTTACCTGATTTTCACGTTCATCGCCCCCACTAGCAAACTTTTGCCATCTTCATAATTCCTCATGCCTTAGCCAAATTTCATCATCCTTTGGACAATATCAATTTCAACTGCCTCCTGAAGAAATTCATTTCACCCGCTGGGGCTTCGACAACTTTGATTTTACTCATCTCTGGCTCAAGAAAACTATCTTCATGAAGGATTTAAGCAAATTCACCTAGGCAGTTTCTTTCAAATTCATCATCTGGAGAATTTCACCTTGAAAACCCATTTTCTTCACATTTGCCTTAGAAAATTTTCAAGTTTCCCTTAGGAAATTCATCAACCTGGTGCCTATCAAAATATTCACCTTGAAGGCCTCGACAAAGTGTAGAAGATTTTAAAATCCCTTCCTCATCAACAATCTTTAATACCCAGAAGAAAATTTCTCTCAGAACGCCTCAAATTCATGGGTATGCAACGAACGGGTTCATTTAATTTTTTAATTTTGAACCTTAGAAAAATAATTTCTCATCAAATTTATTTCATTTCATCATCAGTGAACATTTCTTGTTGCTCGACTTGAAAATATTTATTAACCCGAAGCTAGCATCATCGGACTCCTTGCACGGAAAATTTATTCCCTGCCTCCGAAAATTTTATCATCTTCCAAGCCCGGTAGCATTTTCTTAGGAAAGAAATTTTTTTTTTGCCTTAGAAAAAATTTGAATCACTTTGCATTTTGAATTCTGCCTTAGAAAATTCTATATTCAACTTTGACCACTTTTCTGTGGTGAGAAAACTTCATTAACTTCACTTAGGAAATTTCCTAAAAGCACATATCATGGAGAATATTTTATTCACCACCTAATGTCTTGGGCGTATTTGATACTTCATGAGGGATATATATTTTTAAATTTCCATGCCCAACATATTTAACTCTCCTTCATTCATATTTTTCAACTCAACATTCACTCTTTACTTGGCGCCTTTAGCATGTGTAGGAAGAATAATCTTTACCACGCCCAACATGTGACCCATGCGCCCCTTTGTTTTGTCTTCAAATGCCCTCATTTGGGCACATTTCATACTAGGAAGAGGATAAAATTTCAAACGCCTTTGACCTTTTGACCTGAGCTTAGGCGCATTTTACACTTGCTAAAAAAAACTTGTCCTTTTCTTGCTGAAGTGAGGGCGCATTTTTCACTTGCTAAAACACCTTTTTATCTTTGATCCCCTTTTGACTCCCTTCCATCATGGGCGCGCATTCTTCTTCCAACCTTCTTGGACGCATACATGCTGAGATGGGCCCACTCCCAAGGCGTTGGAAGCTCCTTTTGTCTTCATTTGGCGCATTCAAAAGGTCTCAATGCCACTTGTCTACTTCTTCATGCACACGCCTTGTCTTTGCTTTGACTCTTCTTCTTTGCATGGGCGCTAATCAATGGGGTGGCTTTCATTTGAAAAACTCAGAATATTCTCCGTCTTCCTCTCACTTCATGGCGCATTTTGCTATGCCTCCTTTCAATTTAAGGCCCTTAGAATATCTCAATTTGGTGGGCGCACATGGGAGCCTCTTCTTCCATTTTCTAGACTTAGAATTTTTTCGTGGTTGACATTTGGCAGGGGCGCATATAGAGGCATTTGCTTCAAATTTACTATACCTAGACAATTTTCTCCAGCCTTTTACAAGTCAAGGCGCATTTCATACATGGAGTCTTCAGCTTTAATACTCAGGCGACCTTGCAGACAAGGGCGCATATTCCATGCGCAACTTTCAATTCCAATATTCAGGCGCAAATCTCATGGGGAGCATTCAATTTGGGGCGCACTTCAGTGTGTCAAGTTTCAGATTTTGAATGCCTTGAAAAAATTTCAAACTCCTCTTCAGGCGCATTTCATATAGGCAGCTTCCAGTTGGAGGCGCATTTGATATAGGCAGCTTCCAGTTGGAGGCGCATTTGATATTATGAGCTTTAGGGCGCATATTTCATGTCAAGCTTTTAATATGTGCCAATGATACCTCGAACTTGTATTTTCAACACTTAGGCGCAATTTGAGATTCTTTAAAAGGGGGCGCATTTGATAGGTGGAACGCCTTAGAGTATTTTCTTATCCAACACAAACTCAGGCGCATATAAAGGGTTCTCCTTTCAATTTGTCACGCCTAGAAGTCTTCAAATTCCTTTTATCTTCCAGGGTGCATTTTAGATGGCAAGCTTTTAATTTTGTAACATGGGCGCATTTAGACCCATAGACGCCCATTTCTCCAACACTTAGAGAACTTTCTAAGTCACCTCTTTGTTGAGCATTTACTTGGCCAAGCTTTCAATTTAAGAGCTTCGAATATGTTCAAGTCTTCTCTAAGTTTGAGGCGCATTCAAGATGTTTAGAAAATTTTCATCATCCTTCAACTTCTTATAGCAAGTTTTGGTGCCGGTTGAAAAATTATCAAATTTGGTGTTTCGTGCCTTTGCCAAATTTAGGGTGTCGATCATGCTCACCCTAATTTGCTATTTTTAGAAAATTCTTCAAATTTTGTGCTTTGGATTGACTTTTGACTCCAAAAGCGATATTGCTTTGTTGAACCTCGGGATGTGTTTTGTGCCAGCGGCCGGTATCTGCGTACTGCTATTTTTAGCGACTTACTAAAAATAGCAATTGCTTATAATGTCTTCAAATTTCATCAGTTGAATGCCTAAATGGGAGATCGTGGCTGGATGCTGCTTCCGCTTGACTTTTGTGTTTCGCCCTGATTTTAGAAACCCTAATTTCTCTGCACGATGCACTGCTAAAATAGCAATTATTTGATTTTCCATCCTCTGTAACTCTGTTTGCCTTGAAATTCGCGCCACGGATTACTTATCACATTCTTGACGTGTTTAAATTGAGACTTGATGTTGACCAGCCATTATAGCTGCTTCTGAAGTGACTTACTATTTATAGTAAGTGCTTATTTCTGGGACTTCCTTAGCTCCGTTCGAGTTGGAATTTGGACCGTGCGTTCCTTGTTGATGAACTTGCCTGTCTGCGCTGACGCCGAGATCAACTTTCTATTTATAGCCTGCGCCCGGAACACCTTACTAAAAATAGCAAGTTCTCTGATTGTCTTCAAATTTTGCCAGCAGACTTCCTGAAAGATGCTGATCACGATGGATACTTCAGTTTTAGGGCACTTTGTCGTTTGACTCCTCATTTTAGCGTCGAAGCTCGAAACCCTAATTTTCTGCATGTTGCTCAGATGAGCTCCGTTTGACCTCATTTCAGTTGCATGATGATCAGTTTGCAATTCTGAAGTCTGGCGGCTGCCCAAGTGGTACCTGCTATAAATGAAAGCGGCCGGAAAAGTGACCGACCGGCTGCCGGATGATCTTGCATGTCATCTGCCGAAAAATTGGAAAACCCGAAAAACCGAGAAAAATCTCCAACATGCAAACTGGCTAAAATAGCAAGTTTTGAAAAGTGAATTCGATTCCATTTGCATGTTACAGCGTAGCGAAAGCTCTTGGAAAACCAGGAAAAAAATGCCGACATGCGCCGAAAACGTCTGCATGCAAACCCTAATATCGGCCTCCGAAGGCCGAGTGCTGAAAGTTGTCGTCCAGCCTTGCATGTCATATCACTGCGAAGGTCTCGAAAAACCCAGAAAGAATCTCTAGACATGCGTTGAAAAATTCTGCCTCTAAGCCCTGAAAATTGCCTCCGAAGGCAGAACTGCTAAAAATAGCAAGTTGTCCGTTTTAGTTCAAATTTAACCTGTGAGTAGCCTGATGTGCTCTGGACGCAGTGTGATTGTCGGAGTCTCAAAAATGCTGACAAATTGCCCGTAATTGCACACTTGCTAAAAATAGTAAGTTGCCAGAATTCGATGAAATTTCAGTGGAGACCTGCTGGAAGCATCTTGACAACAACGTTAATCCCTGATTTCAATTCAAAACATGATTTGACTTCAAACTGACGTGAGAAATGTAAACCCTAATTCTCAGACTTGGCCAAAACTTCAATTCAAGCCCAATGACGGGCGCGTCCCCTAGAAGGCAGACCATAGAAAAGAGAGACAACAACAAAACAAACTAAAAGCAAAGCCAAAATTAGGGGGGGTCCCCATTTGCAATGGGGCGATGTGTGAAAAACGTCTATGGATAGATCCACATCAAAGGTGAATTTAGTTGACCTTGCGATGAATAATTGGTGTAGTATTCACAATACAAATGTTCGTGTTGAGTAGATTGTCCATAGTTTAAAACTACTTCAGATATTTTTATGGCTACTACACATTACAACGAAAAATTTGACTCCCATCCTCTTAAAGGAAATGAATTAGTTCCAATAGGATATGATTCTGATTTAGTCCTTGAAAGTTATGAAGGTGTCAGGTCACCTACTGTTATCAGGAGTTATACTCATGAATATGAAGGAGACAGTTCAACCATGACTTTAGAAACATATACATTTCCTTATCAAGATGAAAATGAATCTCATGAAGAAGTTGACGAAGTTCATACTTTTCAAAAATATTTGAAAGGACATAATTATAACCTGAGAAGTAACAAAAATGGTGGAAACAAATTCAATGGGCCTTAGACCACATCAATCCCGCTTAACAACTTTAATACTCCACCAGATGATAAATCATGTAATACTTCAGGGTTACCTAAGGTAACCAATCATTATAATTCATTAAATGTTTCATGAAGTGAAAAGGTAGATTTCATTGATCAAAACAACTTGACTAATTATTTAGCAGAAGAAATCAAAAAGGTAAAAATCAGCCTTTCTTTATCAGAATTGCTCAAAACACCTATGATCAAGAAATATTTCTTAAATACTTTAGAATATTTTCCAAAAGAGAGAAAATTTAAGGAATCCCAAGTGAAAGATAATTCCATTAAGGTAAAATAAAAGAACATTGTTCCTATGTCAAATGCACAAGTAGCGTTTTACAAAGGAAAACTATAATCCCCACCATTTTTTCTCATGCTAAGAATATTTGGTAAAAATCTTCATAATTGTTTAGTAGACTCTACAGCGTCTAATATTTTGATCCCTTTATCTATAAGTCGAACGCTAGGGTTAGCTCTGACAAGTTCTTTAAAGAAAGTTACTCAACTTGACAAAAATGAAGTAAATGTAGTCAGAGAATTAACTAATATTCACATGCAGCTAATGTTAGATCGCAAGATTCAATATTACATAGACATTTAAGTCGTTGAGATACCTGATACTTACAACATGTTATTGAGCAAAGATTGGTCAAAAAATTTGAATAGATATATGGCCACAGATTTCTCACATATGTGGTTACCATGAAAAGGAGTTCCTAATCAAATCAAAATTAAAAGAGAACCACGTACGAAAAACATGATCACTGATTACGATAAGAAAAAATGAAGTTATATATTGATGTAGAACCAAGAGTTTATAAAATTTGAAGTTCAGGAGTTAAAATAGAAGAAGTATTTTACATGCAATGTTGAAAAGCATAATTAGATGACTCCTGGAACATATGTTTTAATTGAATCAAATTGTGATTCTTTCAAAGAAGAAAATAGTCATTATGTAAATTTTGGAAGAATAATGTTACAAAAGCTCGAAAGAGCGATAAAATTGAAATTTCACTAAAAAATTTTTTATTGTAGGATTGGTGCAGGTTACACAATTCTACACATTCAGAAGATAGTTGCATGATGTGCTTGGAAATAATTCACAAAATCAAAAACCAGTACTGTCTAGAACACAATAAGATCAAGAGGTCTGAGCCAGAAATGTATGGAGACAAAGTCCAAGTTACACAAACTGAAAAGGTTAATTCAAAAACTCTTAAGAATGGTAAGTTTCAGACTACAGATGATCAAGCCTAGATTCTTAATTTTGATGGATCCAAATCGAAACAAGGAATTGGAATTGGAGTTGAACTTATCTGCCCGCAAGGTAAATATTTTCTTGCTACTTATTGATTACAATTTCAATGTACTAACAATCTGGCAGAATATGAAGCCCTTATTCATGGTTTGATGCTCGCAATCAAGAAGAAAGTCAAAATTCTTAAGGTGTTTGGTGATTTCGAATTGGTAGTTAAGAAAGTTAAAAAACAATACGTTTTTCACTACAAGCGATTGTCCAACTATCGACAAAGAGTATGGAATTTAATAGAATATTTTGATGCTTTCAATATTACTCACATTCCAAGAAGATTTAATCAAAGAGTCAATGCTTTGGCTACTACTGCTAGTGCTTTAGAACATTTCGATGCCTCATATTTGAGAAGATTTATAGTCGAACTAGTACAGTTACCTTCGGTTCCTAATAATGTTACAAACTTGCAAGTGTTTGAAGATGATCGACACATATTGGAATTCATTACTAACTTTGGTATCTTTTAAGCACAAATAATTGAAGTAATAGACCGCCCTGATGGAAAGATTCAAGATGAAGAATTAGCTCGAGCTAAAGATCATAATATTCCAAAAGGTATAATTGAGTTGGAATGACTGTTTGACATCGATCAGATAGTTTGACAAAATGATTTGCCTCAAAGTGAAGGAGGGAAATCTAAGTTATACAATTTGCATACTAAAGAAGATCCTAAGAATGTGTTTATAGGAAAGGTCTGTACTGAAGAAGAGAAGAGAAATATTGCTTAGGCTCTCAAAGATTATTGGAAGGTTATAGCATGGACATATGATGATTTGAAAACCTATGATACTTCCATCATCACACATACAATACTGCTAAAGCCTGATGCAAAGCCTTTCCAACAAAAATAATAGCCAGTAAATGCACTCTTAGAGCCATTAATCCAAAAGGAATTTCAAAATATTTTATCATCCAGAACAATATTCCCTATCAGACATTCTACTTGGGTGAAAAATTGATGCAGGAGCATCATGACACAATTATGACTCCATATTGAATCCTGAGCAATTTTTGATGTTTCAACATTATTCAAGGGTCATTCAAGTCATTAGGAGGTTATTTGAGTAAAAAATGTAAAATATGCCAATGTATGCAAAAAAAAAACAAAAAGTTGTCACAATTGCAAAAAATGACAAAATTATAGAAGATATGGAAGATGAAGAGCCATTTTAGTTCTTAGGTGTTAGAAGGTAGTTAGAAGTTATAGAGTCAGATTTAAATTCCTTTAAAAATTCCATTGTACGTTTGGTCAAGTGTGGGTGATTGGAGATAAGAGGTTGAATGAATGAAATTATTGCTTCTTGCATTAATTCTCAGAAAATCTCTATATTTCTGTTGTGTACAACCCTGTATAGGAAAGAAACAGTTTCTAATTGATTGTAAGTGTTAGGTTTCTCAATCACCTTCCATTTGTTTTTTGTTTCATGCAAGATTGGTGAAGTTTTGAATCAAATATTGTTATTTCTATAAAAATAGTCAAAACCCTCTCTTAGGGTAAACAAAGACTGAGATAATTGTATTTCTTCACTACTAATTGGTGGAATCCTCTAAATTTTTTGAGATTATTCTATGAATTTTATTTCATATTTAAAAGGTTTCGGGGCAAAGGCATAAAGTTAAGATGTAAAGAAATGAAGTTTCTTGACTGAGAATCTGTGTTATAGTCCAGAAAATAGAGTTTCAAGGTGGTTATCATCTAGGGTTGGTTCAAATACTTGGGGAGAAGGACTTTTGATGGTTAAATAAGCATATTCAGGTCCAAAAAAATATGTTTGAAGGTTTGGTAAAGAGTATTCAAGATTAGAGCTTGTAGAATCAATAAGCCCTAGTGCTTGATTGGCCTAATTAGACCTAAATTCTAGCGGGGACAATCATTTTTGGAGTTTGTTTTCCAAAGAAAACCATGTTGGTTTTCATATATGTTTTAGAACCCCTTAAAGGGAATCCATAAAACTGATCACAATCCAAAAAGGAGTCCTACACCTTGATATATCTCTAACAGTTCCACAAAGCATGGTTACAAGGAATGTTAGCCAAAACAAGAAACCTATGTTCCTAGATTATAAGGTGAGTTTAGTCATGTTATTTCAAGCCTAGTAGAGTTGTCCCAAGTGTTAAATCAGTTATTTGTAGCATGGAAAGCATATTTTGGTTTTGTGGCTTATGAGTGCCATAGTTGCACATTAAGGATAGGTTGAGAGAATAAGTCATCAGTTGATCTAGAGGTTGAGTGTTTTGGAGCCTCTAATGAGTTTGAAGAAGATAATTAGACTTGTTTGGGTTAGAAGGAGTGAAAACTCAGTTTGCTCCTTTGTAGAAGTCATTGCTTTGAGTGGATTTCTTGTGAACTTGAAGGAATAGAAGGGATTGAGTCCCTAATTGAGAAGTTTGTATTCATGAGAGTGATTTTCTTCCTCTAGCACTACATCATTTTGGTATCAGATCCTGGAAAAGGTCTGAGCAGAGAGTTGGTTTGTGGTTTTATGGTTTTGTGTTGTGGTTGTGTGCAAGTTGAAAAGATAACCTGGTCATTGCCAAGAGAAGGCAGAAAAAGTTGAGAGAAAGTGGAAGCAAGAAGAAGCTTGCTTGAAGAGAAAATATGGAGATATTGAGAAGACATTTGTAGGCAGAGGAAGAAAGGAAAAAGAGAAAGAGGAAAGAGAAATTTGACAAAGAGATAGCTGAGTTGAAGCAAGAGATGAGAAGGTTGGAAAAAGAATTCCAAGAGTCTATGATGAAGATGAAACAATGGATCAAGCAAACGACAAGTTGGCACTTGAAGATCAAGAAAAGAGTTACATGGCCCATCAATAAAATTGTCAAAAGAAGAAGGAAACAAGTGAGGGAAGCAACAAACAAGCAAGAAGAAGAAGAGATGCATATAAGAATGATGATGAGGAAGATTGAGGAAGAATTCCTTGAAGGAGCAAAAGACCTGATAATAAAGCAGGAAGAAAGCATAGTTAAATAGAAAAAGAAAGAAGGTAAAGTGGTCATTTATCAATTCTTTGTTATGATAATTATTTTGATGGGATATAGGCCAAGATTGAAAGTGAAAGGAGGAGAACAGTGTGCTGAGATGAAGATTAAAGTGCAACAAAATGTAAAGAACTTGATTTTAGATGGAAAGCAAGTCAAAGGACTAATTTGCATAGACAAGTTCAAGCCTAAGGTGAAAATGAAGGTGTTTAGGAGGAGTTTCAAGGTGAATCAGTGGCAGAGCATACAAAGAGTCCAGATTTTTTGACAACTTCACATTCAAGTGGACTTGAAATTCATTTGGCTGGGAGAATGATGCAGGAGCATCATGACAAAATTATGACTCCATATTGAAGCTTGAGAAATTTTTGATGTTTCAACATTATTCAAGGGTCATTCAAGTCATTAGGAGGTTATTTGAGTCAAAATGTAAAAGATGCCAATGTATGCAAAAAAAAAAGTTGTCACAATTGCAAAAAATGACAAAATTGTAGAAGATATGGAAGATGAAGGGCCATTTTAGTTCCTAGGTGTTAGAAGGTAGTTAGAAGTTATAGAGTCAGTTTGAAATGCCTTTAAAAAGGCCATTGTACATTTGGTCAAGTGTGGGTGATTGGAGATAAGAAGTTGAATGAATGAAATTATCGTTTCATGCATTAATTCTCAAAAAATCTTTGTATTTCTATTGTGTACAGAACTATACAGACAATAAATGGTTTCTAATTGATTGTAAGTGTTAGGTTTCTCAATCAACTTCCTTTTTTTTTTTTTTCATGCAAGATTGGTGAAGTTTTGAATCAGATATTGTTATTTTTGTAAAAACAGTCAAAACCCTTTGTTAGGGTAAATAGAGACTGAGATAATTGTATTTCTTCACTACTAACTAGTGGAATCCTCTGAATTTTGGTGAGATTATTCTTCTATGCATGTTCTTTCATATTTAAAAAGTTTTTGGGAAAAGGCATAAATTTAAGATGTAAAGAAATGAAGTTTCTTGATTGAGAATCTGTGTTACAGTCCAGAAAATAGTGTTTCAAGGTGGTTATCATCTAGGGTTGGTTCAAATACTTCGAGAGAAGGAATTTTTATGGTTAAATAAGCATATTCAGGTCCAAAAAAATATTTTTGAAGGTTTGGTAAAGAGTATTCAAGATTAGAGCTTGTAGAATCAATAAGCCCTAGTGCTTGACTGACCTAATTAGGCCTAAATTCTAGCGGGGACAGTCATTTTTGGAGTTTGTTTTCCAAAGAAAACCATGTTGGTTTTCATATATTTTTTAGAACCCCTTAAAAGGAATCCATAAAACTGATAACAGACTAAAAAGGAGTCCTACACCTTGAGATATCTCTGACAGTTCCACAAGGCATGGCTATAAGGAATGTAAGCAACCAATGAAGGAATCTTAGCCAAAACAAGAAACCTATGTTCCTGGAGTATAAGGTGAGTTTATTCATGTTATTTAAAGCCTAGTATAGTTTCCCCAAGTGTTAAATTAGTTATTTGTAGCATGGAAAGCATATTTGGGTTTTGTGGCTTATGAGTGCCATAGTTGCATATTGAGGATAGGTTGAGAGAATAAGTCATTAGTTGATCTAGAGGTTGAGTGTTTTGGAGCCTCTAATGAGTTTGAAGAAGATAATTAGACTTTTTTGGGTCAGAAGGAGTGAAAACTCAGTTTGTGCCTTTGTAGAAGTCATGGCTTTGAGTTGATTTCTTGTGAACTTGAAGGAATAGAGGGGATTAAGTCCCTAATTGAGAAGTTTGTATTCATGAGAGTGATTTTCTTCCTCTAGCACTGCATCACAAATTTGGTACTTGTAAGAAAGAAGAATGGAGGTAGACGGTTGTGTGTAGATTTCTAGAATCTTAACAAAGCATCTAAGAAAGATAATTATCCACTACCTTCACTAGAAGAAGTTTTACAAATAGTCAGTTATGATGGTTTGGAGTGCGACACATAAAGTGGGGTTGGGAATGCAAGTTTCACATGAGACATCACAAGTTATATCTACAGTGAATTAAATGAGCTCCCCTTCTCATGACAACAAAATATTCCTCTTCAGTAACAAAATAGATTTGCACATGCTTTTATTGGCTATAAAGGGAGGTGGTTGTTCTATGTTGTATTCATTCAAAGGTCTAATTTTGGCTATCATTTTGTGAGTGCTAATTTTTATGTGTTGGAAAGTGGCAAGGTGGCTTTCAAGCCTTGGAATCTTAGAGTAAACATGGCGTTGCAACCTTGGGAGCATCCTTTCAAGGAGTATGTTTCTCACGACTGCTTGAATTTGGTTTTCAATTTGACTTTCCCTAGGGTTGAGGAAGCTATTCACACAATGCTTGGCGTGGAGGTGATGAGCCCACATGCATGAATAATTATCTTCCCATCACAATTGCTTTCTATTTTTCTTTCAAATATAATGGATTTACTGCAATCCCTTCAAGAGTTAATACTAATTGTAGAGCAATTTTTCAAACCCCAATTTCTGCAAAATAATGCTTTGTTAGTTGCGGCTCAAGGTTACAATATTTTTACTAGGGATGGGGATATAGGAGGTTTGTTTCCTAGATATTTTATCAAGCATCACTATGGAATTGAAGAAATCTATGACTTTATCAAACTGGCTCTGCAATATAAAAGTAATAATAGGTTGTTGAATGCTCAAAGGAAGAACTGTAGAAAGATTTGTGTGAATATGGATATGGCTATTAAGGAAAAGTATTATGCTATCTCTTTCCTCAAAGCGCACTCTCCGTATTCTCCTCTAAATGATTCTCTTGTTGGGATGAGAGGTCGAGGGAATTCTGTTGGTTCAAATGCAGACTATGTGGAAGCTGGGATTGCTCGTGATAATGCAAAAAATGCTAACATGAAAGGGAAGGGTTTTGTAGCTTGCCCACGCTTGGTTCAGGGGGTTTAAATAGAAAATGAACCAATTGCAGGTCATGGATCATGTTTTCATGGTTCACAAGCTTAGTTTGAACCAGTTGTAGGATATGGTCCTTTTTCTCATGAGTTGCAAGCTCAGGAGGATGTTGAGGATCAAGACGAGAACTCAATCCAAGTGGAGCGAATGGAAGAGTAACATCCTGGTTGTTTGCAAGAAGTTTTTTGGGAATTTTGCATGAAACTTGGATCTACAAATATAAATGAAGATGGGTATCCAGAGATGATCTAATCAAGTAATGGTAGTGAAGGAAGATCGGATGAAAACAACATTCACCACTAAGTGGGGAAATTTTTCTTACAGAAGGATGCCATTTGGATTGATAAATGGTGGAGCTACATTTCAGAGAGCCATGGATTATTCTTTTCAAGACTTGATAGGAAAATGTATTATCATTTACATGGATGATCTAATAGTATTTTCAAAGAACAGAGGAGATCATTTTCGAGATCTCAGATCAATATTGCAAAAGTGTGAAACTTACGGAGTTTCACTAAATCCTAAGAAACGTATTTTCATGGTGATTGAAGGTAAACTATTGGAACATATTATTTTTGAAAAAGTATCTTAATAGACCCAAACAGAGTGAGCACACTGCTCAAGTTACAACCCTCGGGAAGTAAAAAGGAATTGAAATCATATTTCGGTAAGATCAATTTCATTCGAAAATTTATCACTGGATTTTGCTAAGATAGTAAAACCACTCAATGATATGTTAAAGAAAGATGCAAAAATAGAGTGGATAAATGAGGCTCAGCTTGCCTTCGAAAACATAAAATCTACAATAATAGAAGCACTGGTATTGGTAAGTCCAAATTACATTAAACCTTTTTATATTTACTCTTTTGCTTCTGGTCATACTTGTGCAACAATACTAACACAGAAGGGTGAGAACAAAGAAGAAAAGCCGATTGCTTTTATGAGTGATCCATTTAAAGAAGCAAAGCTAATTTACACATATGTTGAGAAAAAATCCTTTGCTTTGGTCAAAGCAGTACAAAAATTTAGGCATTACATTCTCAGGAGTATAGTCAAAGCTATTGTTCTGGATTCTACAGTCAAAATGTTGTTAACACAAAGTGAGCTCGGAGAAAGAAGATCTAAATGGGTTATTATTTTGAAAGAATTTGATTTATAAATTATACCCATGAAATTGGTTTGGGGACAAGCTTTGGTCAAATCTATTGTAGAAATAGATCCGCAAATCTCTAGCCAACAATATACTCTGGATGTAAAAGATCAAGAAGATTGGTATTCAGATATATGACATTATTTAGTTTGCCATACTTGCCATAATCATATGTAAAAAAATCAAAGAAGAGCTCTTAAGATAAAATCACAAATTTACATGATCAAAGGAGATGCTCTATTCAAAATAAATCATGAAGGAATCTATTTGAGATGTTTGAATAGAATGGAAGTGAACGAAGTGTTGCAAGAATTGCACAATAAGTTTGGAACAACTCATGGAACACCTTTAGCTACTACACACCTCATTTTGAGAGCTGGTTATTACTAGCCAATGATTTTTAAAGATACATATGAACACATGAAACACTACTATACATGTCAAATTGTGGTAGATAAAGGAAGATTCAATGCTCATCCATTACAATCGGTGATGGAGATGTGCCCTTTCTCATAATGGGGACTAGAGTTCATTGGTACTATCAATCCTCCATCATCTGTAGGACACAGGTTTATTCTAACTACTACAAATTATTGCACTAGATGGACCAAAGCATGTCCTAGCAAACAATGCACCACAAAGGTGGTAATCAATTTTTTGGAGGAAAATCTTATTACCAGGTTTGGAGTACCATATGCACTAGTATGTGATAATGGCTCTGCTTTTTCTTCATTAAATTTTTCCAATTGGGCATTTGAATACAATATAACATTAAAATTTTAATCTAACTATTGTCTATAGGGAAATGGATTAGTAGAATCATCAAATAAAAATCTGCTAGATATGATTAAAAAAATGATTGAAAAGAATCCTAGGGAATGGCATTATTTATTGAAATTTGTCCTTTGGGTAGATCGTACTAGGATGAAATCCACATTGGGAAACTATCCTTATTACCTTGTTTCTAGGGTAGATCTTATATTGCCTATAAATTTGAAAATCACTACTTGGCAATTTGCTCAAGAATACATTGGATTAGATGATCAAACTAAAGCTCGATTGTTGTAATTAATGCATTTGGATGAGAAGCATACCCAAGCTATAAATCATTTTTCTAGGAATCAATCTATGGTAAAACAATGGTTTGACAAAAGGGCTAGATTAAAATTTTTAGAATATCTAACTTAGTCTTGTACTGGAACAAAGCCCGTGAACGTAAAGGTGAGCATGGTAAGTTTGACAAATTGTGGACAGGTCCTTATCAATTTTCTTAAATTTTAAGTGATAGTGCCTATAGGATGAAGTATTTGACTGGTGAAGATATCCCATTGCCTGTCAATAGGCAGTTTCTGAAGCAATCTAGTGAAGTATAAAGTGGTTTGCTTTGATTTGATTAAATCTTGGGGCATGCGTGGAGAATAATTGGGAGAAATTTTATTCTTCAATATTTTTTATGCTTTATTTTAGATTAGATGTTTACATTTCTGAAAATGTTCCAAAAAATAGATGAATGAATGGAAATTTATTGAAAATCTTTCATTTTCTATGAAATTGCTAAATGCTTAAAGCTAAATCTACTTAAGTGATAGAAAAGTTGTTTGAAATTCATGAAATATTATTACAAATCTTTTGATTTCATGAGATTATTTTATGATTGAACTAGAAATATTGTATCTGATTCTTATGATTCTTAACGAAATTGGAGATGTTCTTAATGAAATTAAGAATAACCATAGACCCCTTGAGATTAACAACAATATCACATCATACCCTAGAGTGAACCTAGTATGGTCAAGACCTGACTACCAAAGACTTGGGATTGAGCTAAGTCAACCTTTTCCTATAACAAGGACACCCTGAGGTTGCCCTAGTTAAGTCTTTCAAGAAGATAGGTTCTTCGCGGTTTGCCTGCGAGGACTTTAACTACACTATTGTTGCGAGTGACATCGTCGTCAACAAGAACTTTCTAGTTCAATCATAAAATAATGTCATGAAATCAAAAGATTTTTAATAATATTTCATGAATTTCAAACAACTTTTCTATCACTTAAGTAGATTTAGCTTTAAGCATTAAACAATTTCATAGAAAACAAAATATTTTCAATAAATTTTGATTCATTCATCTATTCTTTGGAAAATCTTCAGAAATTTAAACATCTAATCTAAAATAAAGCATAAAAAATATTGAAAAATAAAATTTCTCCTGGTTATTCTTCATGCATGCCCCAAGATTTAATCAAATCAAAGCAAACTGCTTTATACTTCACTAGATTGCTTCACATCTAAGTATAAAATGATGCCCAACTTTTAAAGAAGGGGGTTTTAGTTTGGACACTGAGTAGGTTCTATATGCACCCTTAAATGGAGTAACATACAGTCTTGTTTGACTGAACTAACAAAACCAGCTACCAAAATACATGAGATAGGTAGCTAACAAATTGGCTTTGATATTGATTAAGTTATATGTACATACAAGTTTTTAGTCTGAAATGATTCAAAAAATAGGAAAAAAGAATTAAACTTAGAAAAGTTTTGGCTATTTTGACATCCACAAATTCTGAACTTTAATTAGCCATTAATCCAAAAGGAATTTGAAATTTTTTTATCAGCTAGAATAATATTCCCTATCAGACATTCTACTTGGGTGGAAAATTTGGTACTCTTAAGAAAGAAGAATGGAGATACAGGGTTGTGCCTAGATTTATGGAATCTTAACAAGACGTTTGAGAAAGATAATTATCCAATATCTTCACTGTAAGAAGTTTTACAAATAGTCAATGGTTCACAAATGATGTCCTTTTTGGATGGATTCTTTGGACATAATCAAGTAATGGTCATGAAGGAAGATCAGATGAAGACAACATTCATCACTAAGTGGGGAACTTTTTCTTACAGAAGGATGCCATTTGGATTGATAAATGCCAGAGCTACATTTTAGAGAGCCATGGATTATGCTTTTCAAGACTTGATAGGAAAATGTATTATCATTTACATGGATGATCTAATAGTATTTTCAAAGAATAGAGGAGATCATGTTCGAGATCTCAGAGCAATATTTTAAAAGTGTGAAACTTATGGAGTTTCACTAAATCCTAAGAAATGTATTTTCAGGGTGACTAAAGGTAAACTACTTGGACATATTATTTCTAAAAGAGGTATCTCAATAGATCCAGACAGAGTGAGCGCACTACTTAAGTTACAGCCCCTAGGAAGTAAAAAGGAATTGAAATCATATTTTAGTAAGATCAATTTCGTTCATAAATTTATCACTAGATTTTCTGAGATAGTAAAACCACTCAATGATATGTTAAAGAACGATGCAAAAATAGAGTGGAAAAATGAGGCTAATTTCACCTTCAAAAACATAAAAGCTACAATAGTGGAAGCATCGGTACTGGTAAGTCCAGATAATGTTAAACCTTTTTATATTTACTTTTTTGCTTCTAGTCATACTTGCGCAGTAGTATTAATACAAAAGGGTGAGAACAAAGAAGAAAAGTTGACTGCTTTTATGAGTTCTCCATGTAAAGAAGCGGAGCTAAGATACAAAGATGTTGAGAAACAAGCCTTTGCTTTAGTCAAAGCAGTATGAAAATTCAGGGATTACATCCACAAGAGTATAGTCAAAGCTATTGTTCTGGATTCTCAAAATGTTGTTAACATAGAGTGAGCTCAGAGAAAGAAGAGTGAAATGGGTTATGATTTTTCAAGAATTTGATTTAGAAATTATATCCATGAAATTGGTTTGAGGACAAGCTTTGGTCAAATCTATTGTAGAAATAGATCCGCAAATCTCTAGCCAACAGTATACTTTGGATGTAAGAGATCAAGAAGATTGGTATTCAGATATATGGAATTATTTAGTTAGCATACTTGCCTTGATCATATACAAAGAAATCAAAGAAGAGCTCTTAAGATAAAATCACAAAGTTACATGATCAAAGGAGGATCTCTATTGAAAAGAAATCATGAGGGAATCTATTTGAGATGTTTGAATAGAACAAAAGTGAACAAAGTGTTGTAGGAATTACACAATAAGTTTGGAACAAATCATGGAGCACCTTTAGCTACTGCACACCTCATTTTGAGAGCTGGTTATTACGGGCCAACAAATTTTAAAGATACATATGGACACATGAAACACTGCTATACATGTCAAACTGTGGCAGATAAAGGAAGATTCAATGCTTAGCCATTACAGCCGGTGATGGAGATGCGCCCTTTCTCACAATGGGGACTAGATTTCATTGGTACTATCAATCCTCCATCATCCACATGCCATAGGTTTATTCTAACAACCACAAATTATTGCACCAAATGGACCAAAGCATGCCCTAGCAAACAATGCACCACAAAGGTGGTAATCAAATTTTTGGAGGAAAACCTTATTACCAGGTTTGGAGTACCATACACACTAGTATGTGATAATGACCTTTCTTTTTCTTCATTAAAGTTTTCCAATTGGGCATTTGAATATGATATAACATTAAAATTTTCATCTAACTATTATTTGCAGGGAAATGGATTAGCATAATCATCATATAAAAATCTATTGGATATAATTAATAATTGATCTAGGGAATGGCATTCTTTATTAAAATTCTCCCTTTGGGTAGATCGTACTAGGATGAAATCCACGTTGGGAAATTCTCCTGACCACCTAGTTTATGGGGTAGATCCTATATTGCCAATAAAATTAAAAATCCCTACTTGGAAATTTGCTCAAGAATACATTGGATTAGATGATCAAACTAAAGCTCGATTGTTGCAATTAATGCATTTTGATGAGAAGCATACCCGAGCTATAGATCATTTTGGTGGGCATCAATCTATCGTAAAATGATGGTTTGACAAAAGGGCTAGATTAAAAACTTTTAGAATATCTGACTTAGTCTTGTGGTGGAACAAATCCCATGAATGTAAAGGTGAGCATGGTAAGATTGACAAGTTGTGGGCAGGTCCTTATCAAGTTTCTAAAAATTTAGGCTAATACCTATAGACTAAAGTCTTTGACTGGTGAAGACGTCCCATTGCCTATCAATGGGCAGTTTCTGAAGCATTATTTCTAGTCTTAGTTTTGTAAATAGTTTTGATGTTGCTTTGTAAATAATCGTTTGTTTCTTTATTTTGTTTGCCTTTTCTTTTTTTTGGGTGTTGCATCATTTGGCTATATAATGGTTGGAAAGCTTCTGAAGGTGAACACAGTAATAGAATGTCAATTTCAGGAATTTGATCTATGTTTTGATCAAAAATAGTCCTTTAATTATGGATAATTGGAGAATTAATAAGTTCTTTTTACTCTAGTTAGCATAAATCATTCTGTTGATGTTGAGTTACAAATGCCTATATCTTAAATCATTCTACTAAAATTTGGAAGAGCAATTATTTGCATTGAGTGAAAAATCAAAAGGCTACCTTTGCTACCACTATAATTCCCAACCTAATAGCGGGCTTCATTGCTTGCAAGTTGAAATGAGCTATCATTGAAATATCAAAAAAAAAAAGTTGAAATGAGCTATAAAAGAAATATCAAAAGAAAGAAATCAACTCTTTAGGTCAATGCTCGAGGTGATGCCAAGAGCATGCAGTTGCTTTCACAACACTCTACTTCATGTCATACTAAAAATTTGTAGAGGACATTTAACGAACGAAACTAATACCATGGCACACAAGGAAAGGTAAATTTCGAGAAACTAATAACATAGCTACCAAGGGTCTCAAGGTTGCACTCTAAAAAGATTTTCGTCATCAGCAAAACCATGTATGTGTCGAATAACATAAATCCTTTCAATCATTTTTATGCATGAAAATATCGAGAAGATGGTATTTCCCTTTTGAAAACTAAAATGTTGATTATTTTGATTTGAATTTAATCAAAAGGTGAATTGTAAGTTTTATAAATTATTTAAAAACTGGTTAAATTTAACCCTAACTCACACACAAAGCACATATTTGAAAATGTTGAACACGCTGACAAAAATGAGCACTTCTGAAGCAAAAATAGAAGAATTCAAATACTAGAATTCACAAGCTATACCAATAGGTGGGATAGCTACTGATACTCGTATGGGATGGTCTTTCGATGTCGAATTTCTCACACGAGCACGACAAGAAAATGCTTCTCAATATATAAGGAATAACAAGTGGGTTGCTTTTAGCAAGAGGGGTTCCGCTAGCAATGGACGCCCCTAAATTAGTTATGGAATGTATAAACTACTACAACCTAGATAAAAGAATCATTGAGAAGGAGGGAAGAACTTATGCAAATCTCTCTGAGAAGGGAATTATATACATTCAGGCTTCCTAGATTTACTCAGATGTATCATATTAATAGAAAGGATAAAACCAAAACCTACCTGAGTGTCGAAGAACACAATAGAGAAATTATGAACACACAATGGCGCTAGGAGAAGATTACAAAGCAAAGAAAAACAATTCTAAGGTATATGTTCAACCAATATGTTCAGGATATCATAACAATGCTAAGTAGGATAGTTGGATTGCGAGATGCTAGTAAATTCAAATCATGGATGTTTATAATCATATCCAAATTGACGGAAAACCTTATGCCCATGCATTGTGGGAAATTTATCAGTGACATACTACATGACCAAATAAAGGAATTCCCCAAGTATAGATATTTTTATATGTCATCATATGTGATTTATTCTTGTGCCTTAAGGGAAAACAAGCAAGGGTTGAAAAGGATTCGTACTCTGGGTAGAGAAGTAGGAAACAGTTTAATATATTCCCATCTACCTCAAATTACTATACATGGATACAAGGAGCATTACCAGAGAGTTAATGATGTGTTTTCTATGAAGTTGGTCAGAACAATGGAAGGTGACAATGCTAAAAGATTTCCTTTGGAAGTACAAAGTTTCATTAAACTGATTGGAGGCTGGTACATCCAGTTTCCCACTTTCAGTTACATTAGAGTGGAAGGGTTTGATGGACAACCTTTCATGATGCCCAAGTATCCTACAAATAAAATAGTGTTACTAGAATTGGTAAGAAATTTAAAGCCGTCCCAAGCTCTTTATAGCATGAATCATAAAAAGGCTTCTTTCAGATTTCCTATTGTGATAGGGAATTATAAATGTCGTGCAATTAGAACAACTAATTTTTGTGAAGAGGAGTTGAAAACATATAATCTAGAATATTTCCCACTCCAAAGAAAATATTATTACCCAGAAGGGAATATTTCCAATAACATAGTTAGTTATCGTGCTCATGTCCAACATCTAGAAGACTATTGGCTAAATTGTGAAGATGAGCACAGAGTAAGAAAAAGAAAATATGAAATATTATCATTAGAATTTGCATGAATTCTCAAAATTGATGATGTTTTGGATCAGATGGAGGAAGACAATGGTGAAGTCTTGAGTAAGGATTACAATGAACATAGAGTCTATGATGACTTATCCCAGACCCGAACTATACAAGTGAAGAAATAACATCAATTAAGGAATTATTTGCACTGGTTATATGACAGACTCTAGATTGGATAACTGATTTTTATAAAGTTTTAAGAGAGAAATGAATAAAACCCACATACTTACAACATAAAAGAAAGAAACAAAGAGAAGAAGATGAGTCCAAGTGTGGGGAACCTTCTAAGGAAAAGAGAAAAGATGGTAAGCATAAACATGCCGAATCAAGAAAAGTTCAATCAAAAGTAAAACCAAAAGTGGCATCTTCTTCTATAGAAAAACCAAGAACCAAGCCTACTAGTGATGAAGAAGCAGGGATAACAAAAAATATTGGTACACAGACAAGGTCTGCATCTCAGAGAGTAGCAACATTATTCACTTCTCTCCAATTAATATGGCTATTGTGAAACAATGAAACATGCATTGGGAAAAACTCCTATGGTTTTGGATGAAGTTTTTGAGGAAGATGAAGCTAAGATTAAGGAACAAATGGATAAGTGGGGTGCCATGTGGGAATGAGTAAAAGAAAATAAGTCCAAAGATAAACCTGTGGTATAGCCAGAGATGGAAGAAATTCTAGACACAGGGTCAATTCCTATAAATGTTGAAGAAGAAGAATTCATAAGAGGAACACTCTCTTCAGAAGTTGGGAACCTTGATGTTCTTGAAATAGAAACATGGGAGACTGGACGAAAAATTCCTATTGATAATATTATTGTTGAAGATACCTTTGATTCCCAACCTTTGCAAGGGAATGATCAGAATGATAATGAGTAGTTGCAGGTCTTTGAGAAACCAAAGGAGGATCAAGTTGAATTGAAAATGATGATCCTTCACAAGTTTCAAGTGAAAAGGTCAGAGATGAAGAAAATCCTAATGTAACAAGATATGAAGAAAGTGATGTCCTAGGAATGAATTTTGAACACCTAGAAAGACTGGAAAATACAAGTCTTGAAACCAAAGAGACAATGTTGAATCCCGATAATCCATAATCTATGTTAGAGAATATTGAAGAGGTCCTATTTCAGAGGATGTAACATATAAAGTTGAAGATGTTAGAGAAGAAGTTCTTGAGTATACTAAAAATCAAGAACAGAGAAGTGTTACAGAGGTAGAACTAATGAAGATGCACCTGATTGGTTAATCAGAGAATTGACTTCCCCATTAGAAGTAGAGTTGGTACCTTTGGATCTGAAGAGATTTATGCAAGAAGTGGAGACTCCTAAGCCTAGGCGAAGAGCTAAAATGAAGCATGTCATACAAAAGAATGCAGATGGAGGCAGAACAATCCAAATAGCTAACCTAGTAGTAGACAAAAATAGACATGATATAATGCCTAAGGAGTATAAGATAACAAGTATCAATGTTGGAAACTCATCCTAGACACAAGAATTAGAAGAAATGAAGATGAATTGAGATGCAACTGTTGCCAGGGTACAAAAGAGTAAACAAAATAAAAGAGAGTTGAAAGAACAAGTTGCTAGCCTAGAGAATTTTGTAATGTCATTAACCCAATTTGATCAAGCATACATTGAATTTCCTCGAAATGCAATACATATGTCACAAGAACAGGTGGATGCCATTCTAGCTATTCACCATAGGATGAATTTATTAAGGCAAGGAGGAGTACTCATTACAGATGCAATTGGGAAACACAAGGAAGGACACCGTTGGTTTGAAAAATCCAAAATATTGGAAGGAGAATGTAGATTTCGTTAGGATCAGGTTGATGCTAAGAGGAAAAATGTAGAAACTCTCATGCAAATAGATGTTCAAGAATTGATAAGAGAAAATATAATTTCAGAACAAGAAATTACATTATGTGAAAAATGGAAGAAACAATTAAGTTGGGAAGGTGACACTAGTACAATAAATGGAAGGATTTGAGGTCACCAAAAAATGCAATAAGTTGATTGATAAAGATCAAGGTTTTATTGAAGTGTTATTATGTCAAGATTGTGATCCTTGGACACTAGGACATGAGGGTAAATAAACAAAAGCTTTCAAGGAATGGATTGAGAGAATAAATAAAGACCCTATTTAGTTGTTAACCCAAGAATTTATTGATGATATCATACATCACAGAAACACATACTCCAGATATCAAAATATTACACTAGGCTCAACTTTAGTTGGAAGGAATTATAGGGAATTTCAAAAGAGTGAATACATCAAATATTAAATGCTTTCCGAGAGTATCAGCTAGAGAAAACTGAAGAAAGGATTCCAAAACCCAAGCTCTAAGTGATATAAGGAAGTACCAAATATCGAATACTAAAAGTGTCACAAAGACATTTTGTTGAAATTGATCTTTGCAGGTTGTTCCAAGTCCTAGTGGATGTTTCTTGTCTAGTATTCTAAAGAATGTTGATGGCCTTATTTTATGTGGAGTATTGAGCACTACAGTTTGAAGTTGAAATGTGTTGTTGCTGAAGAAGTCAAAGCTTTGACTTTGTTTAGAAGATTCTGATGACAATTGGCATATGCCATGTGCTACATTTTGATTTGTTATTTCTGATTCTCTTGATAATACTTTAAGTTTGAACTCTTGAGGTCGTGTTCCTATAAAAGGCCGTTTATTGCTTAACTTTTAGTTTAAGTTCAAAATTTGTGGATTTCAGAAGAGCCAAAACTTCTCTAAGTTTTGTTCTTTTTTCCTATTTTTTGAATCATTCCAGACTAAAAACTTGTATGCACATAGAACTTAATCAGTATTGAAGCCAATTTGATAGCTACCCATCTCATGTATTTTTGTAGCTGGTTTTGTTAGTTCAGCCAAACAAGACTGTATGCTGCATTGTTTAAGGGTGCATACAAAACCTACTCGGTGTCCAAACTAAAACCCCTTCTTTAAAAGATCACGTCATTTAATACCTAACTATGAAGTAATCTGGTGAAGTATAAAATGGTTTACTTTGATTTGATTAAATCTTGGGGCATGCGTGGAGAATAACCAAGAGAATTTTATTTTTTAGTATTTTTTAAGCCTTATTTTAGATTAGATGTTTAAATTTCTAAAAATGTTCCAAAAAATAGATGAATGAATGAAAATTTATTGAAAATCTTTCGTTTTCTATGAAATTGTTGAATGCTTAAAGCTAAATCTACTTAAGTGATAGAAAATTTGTTTGAAATTCATGAAATATTATTGCATATCTTTTGAATTCATGAGATTATTTTATGACTGAACTAGAAATCTTGTATCTGATGC
Source organism: Sequoia sempervirens (assembly GCA_007258455.2). Classification (NCBI taxonomy): domain Eukaryota; kingdom Viridiplantae; phylum Streptophyta; class Pinopsida; order Cupressales; family Cupressaceae; genus Sequoia; species Sequoia sempervirens. The sequence continues at coordinate 373,009 of VDFB02000008.1, read as the reverse complement.
TTATGATTCTTAATGAAACTAGAGATGTTCTTAATGAAATTAAGAATAACCATAGACCCTTTGAGATTAACAACAATATCACATCATACCCTGGAGTGAACCTAGTAATCAAGACCTGATTACTGGAGACTTGGGATTGAGCTAAGTCAACCTTTTCCTATAACACAAACGCCCGAAGGTTGCCCTGGTTAAGTCTTTCAATAAGATAGGTTATTTGTGGTTTTCATGTGAGGAATTTATCTACACTATTGCTGCGAGTGACATTGCCATCAATAAGAACTGGCGCTAGATGTCACTCGCAACAACAGTGCAGATAAAGTCCTCACAGGTAGACCGCGAAGAACCTATCTCTTGAAAGACTTAACAAGGGCAACCTCAGGTTGTCCATTTTATAGGAAAAGGTTGAATTTACTCAATCCCAAGTCTCTAGTAGTCAAGTCTTGACCATACTAGATTCACTCAAGTTTATAATGTGATATTGCTATTAATCTCAAGGGGTCTATGGTTATTCTTAATTTCATTAAGAACATCTCTAGTTTCTCTAAGAATCATAAGCATCAAATACAAGATTTCCAGTTCAATCATACAATAATCTCATGAAATCAAAAGATTTGCAATAATATTTCATGAATTTCAAACAACTTTGCTATCACTTAAGTAGATTTAGCTTTAAGCATTCAACAATTTCATAGAAAATGAAATATTTTCAATAAATTTCCATTCATTCATCTATTTTTTGGAACATTTTCAAAATTTTAAACATCTAATCTAAAATAAAGTATAAAAAGCACTGAAAAATAAAATTTCTCTCAGTTATTCTCCACACATGCCCCAAGATTTAATCAAATCAAAGAAAACCACTTTATGCTCCACCAGATGATAAATCAAACAATACTCCAGGGTTGCCTAAGGAAACCAATCATTATAATTCATTAAATGTTTCATGAAGTGAAAAGGTAGATTTTGCTGATCAAAATAACTTGACTAATTATTTAGTGGAAGAAATCAAAAAGGTAAAAATCATCCTTTCTTTATCAGAATTGCTCAAAACATCTGTGATCATGAAAGCTTTCTTAAACACTTTAGAAGATATTCCAAAAGAGAAAAATTAAGGAATCCTAGGTGAAAGATAATTCCATTAAAGTAAAAGACAAGAACATTTTTCCTATGGTAGATGTACAAATAGCATTTTACAAAGGAAACTAGAATCCCCACCATTTTTACTCACACTGAGAATATTTGGTAAAAATATTCATAATTTTTTAGTAAACTCTGGAGCGTCTACTAATGTGATGCCTTTGTCCATATGTCAAATGCTAGGGTTAACTCTGGAAAGTTCTTTAAAAAAAGTTACTCAACTTGAAGAAACCAAAGTAAATGTAGTCGGAGAGTTAACTAATATTCATAGGATTCAATACTATATAGACATTCAAGTTATCGAGATACTTGATACTTACAACATGTTATTGAGCAGAGATTGGTCAAAAAATTTGAATGGATATATGGCCACAAATTTCTCACATATGTGGTTACCATGGAAAGAAGTTCCTAATCAAATAAGAATTGAAAGAGAACCACGTATGAAATACATGATCACTGATTATGATAAAAAAAATGAAGTTATATATATTGATCTAGAACTAGGAGTTTATAAAATTCAAAGTTCAGAATTTGTGGATGTTGGAAGAGCCAAAACTTCTCTAAGTTTTGTTCTTTTTTCCTATTTTCTGAATCATTCCAGACTAAAAACTTGTATGCACATAGAACTTAATCAATATCGAAGACAATTTGACAACTACCTATCTCATGTATTTTTGTAGCTGGTTTTGTTAGTTTAGTCGAACAAGACTGTATGCTGCACCATTTAAGGATGCATACAGAACCTACTCAGTGTCCAAACTAAAACCCCTTTCTTTAAAATCTCACATCATTTTATACCTAACTGTGAGGCAATATGGTGAAGTATAAAGTGGTTTTCTTTGATTTGATTAAATCTTGGGGCATGCATGGAGAATAACCGAGAGAAATTTTACTTTTTAGTATTTTTTATGCTTTCTATTGTAACTCTTAAATTCATGTCTAATTCACGAAGTCTAAAGAAAAATATTTGAGCCAACTCTTAAGGTCTATGAAAAATCCCTATTATTTGGTGCAAGATTTCAATTTTTTTTAGGAGACTTAGTTTGACATATCTAACTCACCAACAAACTTGCATTATGTTTTGCGGTCTATGTGTGGTAGTATAGTGAAAACTTATTCATTGAAACAGGAAATTGTACTAAATAAGAGTGATTTTCATCCTCCCAAACTTGTTTTTTTGCAAGATAACTTCAAATTTCTAATAATGGGAGAATGTAATATCTGTAGTAGTTCATTATATGTAAATAATTCTCTCTTAATCATTCATAAGACTAAGGATAGTGGAAAGCATTAGGCATCTCAAGATTCCTGAAGAAGACAATGAGATCAATAATTACCATGTGAATGGCTTGTAAGAGGAACTAATGGTCCTTTATGACTTGTTGAATAAAGTAAAGGAGAATATTATTGATCTTCTCAACAAAGTTTAAAGATCTACCTCCACTTAAATATTTAGTTTTCTTTGAAGAACCAACAACAACAAAGTGAGAGCTACTCTGAATATACCCTACTTGATGAATTTTATGGCATTAAAAATAGATGATACTATTCCTTTCCTCTTTATTTACTTTATTTTTTTCAAGTAAATTCTTATGATTCCTACTTTGTATCAAGGATGATGTACTATTGGTAGGTTTAGAAGAATTAAATTATTTTATGGAAGCCATTGAAGTTAGTTGTATCTTATAAGTCCATAGGATCTTTGGAAGAGGGGTTTTGAGGGATGTGTTTCTTTGTCCAATTTTGTCTAAAGCACGAATTCTAGGAATTTTGTGAACTCTTGTAAATTGGGAATTTGGGAAGTCAATTTATGGAAACTTTGGAATGTAGGTATGACAGTGTTATATGGTACTTATGCCAGCATAGTACTTTGGAAGGAGGGAATTTTTTTTTGTTTTTCTTTACATCTTTATCTCCGTGTTTTGTTTAGGAATCTATATTGGTTCTGGATTTAAAAGGTAGCTTGAAAGACAAAAGTCTGATGCAAGCTAGTGTTTCAAAAATAAACTCCAAAAAATTCTTAATCAAAGGTTACATCCTTTGAGTTTATTTACCTTTGGTAGAGTCACCGAGTGTAGAATTCATGATACAATTGATCATGGTGAACTTGATTATGATTTTTTTTAACTAGGGTAAGTTTGGCTATGTATAAGGTGATTTCATTAACAGAAGAAGTTTTAACAGCTGAAAAAAAGGATTGTTAATGAGAAATATATTGAATCATGAAAAAGAGTATGACCCTAGTGGAATTGAAAATGTTAAAAAAATAACCTATATACCAAAACAGTTTGATAACTACAATTGTTATAAAGAAAATCTCAAGGTTTTGTAGGAAAATAGGTGAGAATGTTGAGACTTAGAAATATTGCACTGAAAACAAGGAAATGACATCAATGAGTCATCATACTCTTCATACATGTAAAAGGTAAGTGAAGAGGAGAGGGAAAATCAAGCAGGAGATGCATGTTTTTTGTTCCAAATTGAAAATTTACAAGCTAAAAAAGGAAAAATTCTTGATTTTATGCAAGATACAAAGTATCAAGTTTTTACTTTTTCTCTCTCTGATAACAATATAAATTTTGATATCACTTGGTCTAACAAGGTTCAAAGTGAAGGCAGGACTGAGGACACAAAAAATTTTGGAGGAGAAGACAATCAAGAAATGGACACAACCATTCATGGAATTGGATAGAATAAAGAGAAAAACCATGAATCGGGGCTGAAATAAGGTGTTAGGGTTAGAGATGGCAGATATCTAACAATTAAATGCAGATTTAATTAATAAACAGATAAACTAAAACACACATAGATTAAATCATAACACAAAAATTTAACGTGGTTCACCCAATCCGGGCTACATCCACCAAACCGCAGCCATCCAATACTTTTATTATCCAGTGTAAAACCTATTACAATCTTGCGAATAATCATGTTTTTCATCATACAGTAATACCCATCCAAACCCCTTTTTAACAAGCTTAGAAGCTTCCAGATTTTTGGGTTCTACAAAATCTGGACCCCGGCAAGGATAGGGGCTGGGGTATATAGTATACCATGGGCTATACAGTATAGCATGATCAGTCGCCACATACCAACATAAGGTAGAGTATTGTTGAATCAAAGGAAGTGTGTGAAATCCACCTTTAATGAGGTCATTTTCATACATATGAGCCAAGTTATTCATAAGTACGCCTTTGAATTTACATTTATTAAACATAGAAAATTTTAAAAAATTCATTGTTACAGTAGGACATTTAAATTTTTTTTAAGTGAATTTAAAGATAAACCTACTATAATTCATACCAAAACAATAATGGAAATATTCATTGAACTTAAAATAAATTGATTTATTAGGGTTAGTCATTTGTTAGATTAGATTTTTTAGTTAGTTAGAGTTAGTTTGCTTTTGTAGGGTTTGTTTTGTTTTCATTTTCTTTCTTTTCTTTCTTTTTTTGTTTGGCCCTTTGCATTAGCAAATTATGCTTTACTTATCATACACATGAGAGAAAATTCAAACATTTGTAACATTATGTTGTGAAATGTAAAATGATAAAACTACACACAATAAATACATGCTTTAAAATGTATGAAAAAGCTATATATATGTGTATATCATGTATATACATGGAAGTATCAAAATTATTGATATTATAAAAGATCAAGAAAAGAAAAAAAGAGGGAGCTAAGTTGTAGATAGGAGTAGTCATTCAGTCAATCTTGGATGCCTCATCCATTAGGGCTAAATACCCTACGTAGGCAAGTTCTCGATGAACGCCAAATTCAAGAGTATGGAGGTTAGTAAGAAATGGCCAGAGTGGAACCACTTCCTCGTGTTCCAGGAACTGGGGAATATCATCCATGGAAGGGATTCTAATGGTTGGATGTACAATAGACAAAAATGTATCCAGACTCTCCAAATATTCAAGCTACACTATTCACTCCATAGCTGAGAAAACATCTTCAACAGGAAGCCCAATATCCAAGATCGATGCTATAAAGTGAGAAGCCAAGTCAGAATAGAACTAGTAGTAAGCTCTGAATTCCATATATTGTTCCCCAAGTACTAAGCACAAGTTTGGCATAGTGAAACTAGTAATACGAATTAAGAAAACCTTTTCAAGACTTTGAGTCATGATACGACCCAAGAAAATATTCTAGCAGTGAGAGTTGGTCAAGAAAATTGGAGTATCGATGACCTAAAAGCAAGCAATCACAAGAAGAACAAGAAAATAAAAAAATAAAATTAGGCAAAGCAAAAGTGCGAAGAATTCGAGAGAAGTGCAAAATTTATAGAAAACTATGAAGTTATGGTACATAGTTGCCTAGATGGAAGTCTTGGAAATCGTAAGTGAGGTGGCAACTAGACGATTTTCTCCAGAGAAAAAAGTTAAATCAAATTAATTTTTACACACAATTGGTGACAATTTGCTTCAAATTCAGCCAGTATGAAGATTGTGAATCAAGCAAGTTAAATATTTTGAAATTAATGGTGGCCATTTCATTGTGTTTTTATTAAGCCGTATTAATTATGAAGGTGCCTATGTGTGCAAAATGAAAAGGAAAATTAAGCCAGTAAGGTAGCACACATCATCACTTGGAAATTTGAAAGAAATGATACGTGCATATTGAGGCATGCAAATTTAACGCAAAATAATGTGATCAGGTTTAAGTGCCATCATGACATTTTTGATCCATTAATGTGGTACAACACCGTCAAATCAAGATTTCTAGCCAATTATTTAGTAGTTGCCATAAAATTTGATTAGAAGGGTGGTAACTAATGGTTCTAAATTTAGATTTAAATTTTGGTGATTATGTGAGAAATTTGACATTAGAAGACCATCCCATATGAGTATCAGTAGCTATCCCACCAATTGGTATAGCTTGTGAATTGCAATATTTGAATTCATCTTCTATTTTGCTTCAAAAGTGCTCATTTTTGTCGATGTGTTTTTTCAGTTTCAAATATGTGCTTTGTGTGTGAGTTAGGGCTAAATTTAACTAGTTTTTAAAAAAATTATAAAACTTTCAATTCACCTTTCGATTAAATTCAAATCAGAATAATCAACATTTCAGTTCTCAAAAGGGAAATACCATCTTCTCGATATTTTCATGCATAAAAATGATTGACAAAAATTTTGTTATTTGAGAGGTAGTTTTGCTAATGATGACAATCTTTTCAGAGTGCAACCTTGAAACCCTTGGTAGCTATGTTATTAGTTTCTCAAAATTTACCTTTCCTTGTGCGCCACAGTATTATTTTTGTTCATTCAATGTCCTTTGCAAATTTGTTGTATGACATGAAGAGTGTTGTGAAAGCAACTGCATGCTCGAGGTGATGCCAAGTACATGAGTAGGTTTCTATGTGGGCTCACTACTAGAGGAAAAGATGGTGTGAAAAGCTTACGTGGCACTCTTGTGTCACTTTGATTTTTGCGAGGTAAAAACCTTTAAGATATGTGATCATTTGTGATCACCGGGATTAACAACCTCTGGTAGTAAACCTTGGAAAGATTATCGGGAATTGGGACACTTACCTCCAAGCTTTAAAGAAAACTAGGAGCAAAGAAAGGAACCGGGAACCTGGTTCAAAAGATATCAAAAGTTATTCAAAACATTATATAACTGAACTTCCAGTTTTTGACCTCCGGGTAAAGAAAATGAAAAGCAATTATCAGACTCTGATACAGGGAAAACACGATCACCGGGATTGAGAACCTCTGGGTGATGACTTATTGGGTGGGACTATGACCAATCAAAGATACAACATCCTTGATGCAACCGCAACAACTCTAGGATTCCAGTTTCTGATAAATTGATAAAACTTTGTAAAAAGAAGGTTGAAACACCGAATCCAGAAGATAACAAGGACTAAAGAAAAGACCAAGCAAATTAAAAATGAAACTTGCAATTTTACCAACCCCAAAACCAATGCCAAAGAAAATGAAAGTGAGCAAAGAGAAAAAAAGGGGGTCCACATTTTTCCAAGGAGAAAAACAGGGCGTGTTGCGAGACCACACAACAACTAGCAACCAACAAAACTAAGCAAAACAATAGAAAGTCAATTTTGGATCTAAAAACCATGTTTCAAATTTTTTTAGTCTTCTAATTATAAACAGACAGATCTTCATTCTGACATTCCAATTTCACTTTAGCTAGCATGCAAGATTAAGTATTATTGAGCTCATGTGTGTGCAATTGATTATTTCTGCTATAGTAAACTTAAAGCATAGCAATTATTTACATTGACCTACATAATTTGGTAATTCCCTTTTAATCCAACCATGGATAGAGCCTTGTTTCCAATCACGCATCTATAGCCTCGATAAGGTTATCTCTGTAATTCCTCCAAACATAGCTCTACTGCCAGTGAAGCGTCTATAGCCCTGATAAAGATATTTGGATGGCCTAAAGAGTTGATTTCTTTCTTTTGATATTCTTTTATAACTCACTTCATTTTGATATTTCAATGATAGCTCATTTCAACTTGCAAGCAATGAAGCCCGCTATTAGGTTGGTAATTACAGTGGTAGAAAATGTAGCCTTTTGATTTTTCAATCAATGCAAATAACTACTATCCCAAATTTTAGTAGAATGATTTAAGATATAGGCATTTGTAGCTCAACATCAACTAAATGATTTATGCTAACTAGAGTAAAAACAACCAAACAATTCTCCAATTATCCATAATTAAAGGACTATTTCCAATCAAAACATAGATCAAATTCTCATAATTGACATTCTATTACCTTGTTCACCTTCAAAAGGTTGCCAACCATTGTATAGATAAATGATGCAACACCAAAAAAAAAAAAAGGAAAACAAAGAAAAACAACAAATGATTATTTACAAAGAAACAACAAAACTATTTACAAAACTAAGATTGGAAATAATGCTTCTTAGTGTACAAGGAAAGTTATAGCAAGTGGGTTACTTTTAGCAGGATGGTTTCCGCCAGTAATGGAGGCCCCTGAATTAGTTATGGAATGTATAAAATACTACAACCCAGCTAAAATAGTCATTGAGAAGGAGGGGAGAACTTATGCAGATCTCTCTGAGAAAGGAATATATATACATTTGGGTTTCCTACATTTACTCAAATATATCATATTGATATAAAGGCTAAAACCAAAACCTACCCGAGTGCCAAAGAATGCAACAGAGAAATTATGAACACACAATGGTGTCAGGAGAAGATTACAAAGCATAAAAAACCAATTCTAAGGTCTATGTTTAACAAAGATGTTCAAGATATCATAACAATGCTAAGCAGGATAGATGGATTGTGAGATTCTAGTAAATTTGAATCATGGATGTTTATAATCATATCCAAATTGATGGAAAACCCTATGCCCATGCATTGGGGGAAATTTATCAGCGACAGACTAAATGACCAGATAAAGGCATTCCCCAATTCCAGATGTTTTTATATGTCATAATATGTGATTTATTCTTGCACCTTAAGGGAAAACAAGCAAGGGGTGAAAAGGATTGGTACTTTGGGAAAAGTAGGAAACAGTTTAATATATGCTCATCTACCTCAAATTACTATACAGTCTACAAGGACCATTATTGGAGAGTTAATGATGTGTTTTCCATGAAGTTGGTCAGAACAATGGAGGTGACAAAGCTAAAAGATTGTCTTTGGAAGCACAAAGTGTCATTAAACTATTTGGAGGCTGGTACATTCAGTTTCCCACTTTTAGTTACATTAGAGTGGAAGGGTTTGATGGACAACCTTTCATGTTTCCCAGGTATCCTATAGATAAAATAGTGTTACTAGAATTAGTAAGATAGTTAAAGCCATCCCAAGCTCTTTATAGTATAGCTCATAAAAAGGCTTCTTTCAGATTTCCTATTGTGATAGGGAATTATAAATGCAATGCAATTGAACAGCTAATTTGTGTGAAGAGGAGTTGAAAACAAATGGATAAGTGGGGTGCCATGTGGAAATGAGTAAAAGAAAAGAAGGCCAAAGATAAACCCATGGTACAACTAATGATGGAAGAAATTATAGACAAAGGATCAATTCCTATGAATGTTAAAGAAGAATAATTCATAAGAGGAACACTCGCTTCAGAAGTGGGGAATCCTGATGTTCTTGAAATGGAAACAAGAAAGATTGCAGGACAAAATCCTACTGAAATATTGTTATTGAAGATACCTTTGATTCCCAGCCTTTGCTAGGGAATGATCAGAATGATAATGAGTAGCTGCAAGTCTTTGAGAAACCAAAGGAGGACCAAGTTGAAATTGAAAATGATGAGCCTTCACAAGTTTTAGGTGAAAAGGTCAGAGATGAAGAAAATCTTGATGTAATAGGATATGAAGAAAGTGATGCCCTAGGGATGAATGTTGAACAACTGGCTAAATAGGAAAATACAAGTCTTGAAACCAAAGAGATAGTGTGAATCCCGGTAATCCAAAATCTATGCCAGAGAATATTGAAGAGGTTTCTATTTTAGAGGATGTAATAGATAAAGTTGAAGATGTCAGAGAAGAAGTTCCTGAGTTTACTAAAAACCAAGAACGAAGAAGTGTTACAGAGGTAGAATGTGACGAAGATGCACCTGATTGGTTAATCAGAGAATTGACTTCCCCATTGGAAGTAGAGTTGGTGCCTCTGGATCTGAAAAGTTTTATGCAAGAAGTGGAGACTTCTAAGCCTAGGCAAAGAGCTAAAATGAAGCATGCCATACAAAAGAGTGTAGATGGAGGCAAAACAATCCATATAGCTACCCTAGTAGCAAACAAGAATAGACATGATATAATGCCTAAGGAGTATAAGATAACAAGTATCAAAGTTGGACACTCATCATGGAAACAAGAATTAGAAGAAATGAAGATGAATTTAGATACAACTATTTCCAGGGTACAAAAGAGTAAACAAAATAAAAGAGAGTTGAAAGAATGGGTTGCTAGCCTAGAGAATTTTGTAAAGTCATTAACCCAACTTGATCAAGCATAGACTAAATTGCCTCAGAATCTAGTACTTATGTCACAAGAATAGTTGGATTCCATTGCAACTATTCACCATAGGATGAATGTATTTGAAGAATGGATTGAGTATTGGGTAAGGAAAAGAGAAGTAATCATTATAGATGCAATTGGGAAATACAAGGAAGCACACCATTGGTTTGAAAAATCCAAAAAATTGGAAGGAGAATGTAGATTTCGCCAAGAGCAGGTTGATGTTGAGAGGCGAAATGTAGAAACTCTCATGCAAATAGATGTTCAAGAATTGATAAGAGAAAATATAATTTTAGAACAAGAAATTCCATTATGTGAAAAATTGAAGAAATAGTTAAGTTGGGAAGGTGACACTTTAGTACAATGTATGGAAGGATTTGAAAAGGTCACTGAGAAATGCAATAAGTTGATTGATAAAGATCAAGGTTTTATTGAAGTGTTAGCACATCAAGATTGTGATCCTCAGACACTAGGAAAGGAGGGTAAAGAAGCAAAATCTTTCAAGGAATGAATTGAGAGAATAAATAAAGACCCTCTTCAGTTGTTAACCTGGGATGTGATTGATGAGATCATACATTGCATAAACACTATAGTTAGTTTTGAAACAAAGAAAGTGCAAAGGAATTCCAACATACTCCAGATATCAAAAGATTACACTAGGATCAAGTTTAGTTGGGAGACAATACAAGGAATTTCAAAAGAGTGAATGCATCAAATATTAAATGCTTTCCAAGAGTATCAGTTGAATAAAAATGAAAGGATCCCAGAACCCGAGCTCTATGTGATATAAGGAAGTATCAGATATCGGATACCAAAAGTGTCATAAAGACATTTTTTTGAAATTGATCTTTGCAGGTTGTTCCCAGTCCCGGTGGATGTTTCTTGTCTCATATTCTAAAGAATATTGATGGCCTTATTTTATGCAGAGTGTTGAACATCAGAGTTTGAAGCTGAAATGTGTTGTTGTTGAAGAAGTCAAAGCTTTGACTTTGTTTAGAAGATTCTGATGACACCTGGCATATGCCACGTGCTATATTTTTATTCATTATTTATGATTCTCTTGATAAGACTTTAAGTTTGAACTCTTGAGGCCTTGTTCCTATAAAAGGTTGTTTATTGCTTTACTTTTATTTTAAGTTCATAATTTGTGGATGTTGAAAGAGTCAAAACTTCTCTAAGTTTTGTTCTTTTTTCTTGTTTTTTGAATCATTTCAGACTAAAAACTTGTATACACATAGAGCTTAATCAATATCAAAGCCAATTTGATAGCTACCTAACTCATGTATTTTTTTAGTTGGTTTTGTTAGTTCAGCTGAACAAGACTGTATGCTACATCGTTTAAGGGTGCATACAAAAACCTACTCGATGTCCAAACTAAAACCCCCTTTGTTAAAAGCTCGCATCATTTTATACCTAGCTATGAAGCAATCTAGTGAAGTATAAAACAATTTTCTTTGATTTGATTAAATCTTGGGGCATGTGTGGAGAATAATTGGGAGAAATTTTATTTTTCAGTATTTTTTATGCTTTATTTTAGATTAGATGTTTAAATTTCTGAAAAAGTTCTAAAAAATAGATGAAGGGATGGAAATTTATTGACAATATTTCATTTTCTATGAAATTGTTGAATGCTTAAAGCTAAATCTACTTAAGTGATAGCAAAGTTGTTTGAAATTCATGAAATATTATTGAAAATCCTTTGATTTCATGAGATTATTTTATGATTGAACTAGAAATTTTGTATTTGATGCTTATGATTCTTAACAAAACTAGAGATGTTCTTAATGAAATTAAGAATAACCATAGACCCCTTGAGATTAATAGCAATATCACATCATACCCTGGAGTGAACCTATTATGGTCAAGACCTGACTACCAGAGACTTGGGATTGAGCTAAGTCAACCTTTTCCTATAACACGGACACCCTAAGGTTTCCCTAGTTAAGTCTTTCAAGAAGATAGGTTCTTCGAGGTCTGCCTGTGAGGACTTTATACACACTGTTGTTGTGAGTGACATTGTCATCATGCGTTGTTTGGCTAAACAATGGTTGGAAACCTTTTGAAGGTGAACAAGGTATTAGAACGTGAATTCTGGGAATTTGATCTATGTTTTGATTGGAAATAGTCCTTTAATTGGATAATTGGAGAATTGTTTGGTTCTTTTTACTCTAGTTAGCTAAATCATTTAGTTCATATTAAGCTGCAAATGCCTATATCTTAAATCATTCTATTGAAATTTGGGATAACAATTATTTGCATTGAGTGAAAAATCAAAAGGCTACCTTTGCTACCACTACAATTCCCAACCTAATAGCAAGCTTCATTGCTTGCAAGTTGAAATGAGCTATCATTGAATTATCAAAAAAAAAAAAGTTGAAGTGAGCTATAAAAGAAATATCAAAATTAAGAAATCAACTCTTTAGGCCATCCAAATATCTCTACCGTGGCTATAGACGCTTGACTGGAAATAGAGCTATGTTTGAGGGAATTACAGAGATAATCTTGTCAGGGCTAGAGATGCCTAACTGGAAACAAGGCTCTATCCATGGTTGGCTTGAAAGGGAATTTCCAAATTATGTAGGTCAATATAAATAATTGTTATGCTCTAAGTTTACTAAAGAAAAAATAATCAATTGCACACACATGAGCTCAGTAATACTTAATCTTGTATGCTAGCTGAAGTGAAATTGGAATGTCAAAATGAAGATCTGACTATTTATAATTAGAAGACTAAAAAAAGTTGAAACATGGTTTTTAGATCCAAAATTGACTTTCTATTTTTTAGTTTAGTTTTTTGGGTTGCTAATTGTGTGGTCTCACAACACGCCCCATTTTTCTCCTTGGAAAAATGTGGACCCCCTTTTTTTTGGGTGTTGTTTCGTTTGGCTATACAATGGTTGGAAACTTTTTGAAGGTGAACAAGGTAATAGAACGTCAATTCTGGAAATTTGATCTATGTTTTGACTGGAATTAGTCCTTTAATTATGGATAATTGGAGAATTGTTTGCTTCTTTTTACTCTAGTTAGCATAAATCATTCGGTTGATGTTGAGCTACAAACACCTATATCTTAAATCATTGTACTAAAATTTGGGATAGCAGTTACTTGCATTGAGTGAAAAATCAAAAGGCTACCTTTGCTACCACTATAATTCCCAACCTAATAGTGGGCTTCATTGCTTGCAAGTTGAAATGAGCTATCATTGAAATATCAAGAAAAAAAGGGGGTCCACATTTTTCCAAGGAGAAAAATGGGGCATGTTGAGAGACCACACAACAATGAGATTTATCTCTAAATCCTTGGCTATTTGGATTACCTGAAATATTTCCTTTTGCGGAATCCGCGTTCGTTTGGATCTCTTGAAGAACATTCTTTTCATAGATTATGCTTGCCTATGGATAACTAGATGACCATCATTTTGCTAATTTTGGGATTGCTTAGATTATCTGAGATATCATTATTGTTACTACATTGAGTGCCACGATGAAATTTGAGTAACGATTTGTGCTTATAAGGTTTAAACTTTAGTTATCAAATACATTTGAATCATAAGGGAGATTACATAATATTGGTGATAATTTTTCCCATATGTTATTGTGTTTCATGGAATTCGCGTGCTCGTGGATTTTCTGAAAGATGCTTCTTTACAGAATCCATGGAGGCTTGGATTCATCCAAAATCCATGAGGGGCCAAAATCTTTGAAATCCCTGGCATGCTTGAAAACCTGAAAGTTGTTATAACTTAGCTTTTAAGGATTTAGATCTTGCTTTTTTTATCTTAATGCTAAATAATGAAATGTCACATATTGCTTATGAGATATGATGGTTAAGCTAATAGTGCAATGATGCAATGATTAATCTTGCTTTGTATTTTGAGTGATTATAGTGTTTGGTCTAACCAAATGTAGGCAGAGTCTAGCAAGGCCAAGGCTACTAAAGGAAAGTCAATTAAACCAGTGAAGGAGGAGTTGTCCAAAGTGGAGAAAATGAAGTATGAATTTAAAGGAAGGCTCCCAAAGTCCAAGATAGCTTCTCATTGGGTAGGAGTTGGAGATACAAATATGGGACATGTTGATTATGAGGACTTCAAGTAGAGAATGTATTGCAATGCTCCTACAAAATTAGTTGGAAGATTCATAAAGACTAGATTGGCATAAGCAGTAGGATTTCCTTTGTCAGTATAGTGTACAAAATTGATCATGGAGTGTGTCGAACACTATGATTTAGATAGAAGAGTGATAGTTGGTCCCAATGGAAGAATAATGGAAAATATGACAGAGGAGTCCTTGGCTGAGGCATTTGATATTGCTACACACAAGAAGCTAGTGAAGTTCAACATAGACACCGCTAGGAAGTTTTACACTGATGATCCTAAGCAAGCACTGGAGATAATGAATGCTTCATGGATTGATAAGCCTAAATATCACTATTCCAAGTTTCCAAATCAGTCGCATAGAAGTGATTTCAAGCTATAATATAGTGATATGATCACTCTTCTCAGCAAAGTGATGGGGTTAGAGAGAGCTGCAATGTTTGAAGACTGTTCTATGTGATAGCTCAAATTGAGAAGGGAGTCAACTATCATTGGGTAGGTTTGATTGGTGATAATTTGGAAAAGAAATTGAGAGTTTTGCAAGACACAAGGAAGTTCACTATGACCTCTTATGTGGTCTACATGTTGGCTAAACATTACAAGTACAAAGGTTTGAGTTGGAAAGGAACGATTGGACAAGACAGAGTGTATGGAATTTACCCTCAACTCCATCTAAATACTTCAAACTATAGGAGGGTAAATGATGCCTTTACTATGTATATTACAAGAACTTTGTAGGAGGCATTGCATGTAAGGATTTCCAATGATGATATGGAGTTGATCAAGAGGTATGGGTACTGGTTCTTAAAGTTCCCAAAGTTCACATACATTAGGATCCAAGGTAGTCCTAAGGTACCATACAAACTCCTGAGGTATCCAATATATAAAGTTGTATTTTTGGAAGTAAAAAGGCAACTGGTTGCTTTTGATCATGTTTTGAAAAGTATGCAAAAAAATAGAGTTGGTGGGGAATTCCCCTTGGATATCAATGGTTAGGAGGCTTGTCCAACAATCCAAAGTTCCCAACATTCAGAGTTTGAGATGGCACTACAATTTTGATCCATATGGAGTAGCTCAAAAGCTTGATATCATGGAGTATAGGCACAAAGATGATATAGAAGACTATTGGGCTAATTGTAGAGATGAATTTGAGGTGTTCAAGAGGAATTTCTATAGGCTCTCATTGAAAATGATAAGGTTATATAGGTTTTTGCAAGTACCCGATCAAATTGAGGATGAGGAAGAGGTAATACAACAGGCAACGAATCAAGGAACAAGGCGGTGGTGATTCCAGGCCCTCGGCCTGATACCCCACTCTCTTAGGGGGGTATCGAGAAGGCCGAGGACATTCTCCACCCAACGAGTTCTTAGTTTCAACCCACCATCAGTCGGAGAAAGCCATAGTTCTAGTTAGCGGGAGTAGAGGGATCTCTCCTTCACCTCCATCTACCGCTTGTCTTCTTTCCACCCGACTTCTTCTCCTTCTTCCTCTCCCTACTTTCCCAACCAATCTGAAGCCATCCACTAACAACCAAGAAGTTAAGGCCAACCAACCAACCATCCTTCCTTTCAACCAACCATCCATCCATCCAACCATCAACTAACAACCCACTCCACTATCCACTAACAACCTATCCACCCAGCCTTGACTGTTATCCATCCACCTTCATTCAACCAACTTCACTCTATCGACTCAACTGCAGTTAGCAAAGCTAACTCTATTTCAACACTCTTATGGTTGGGGAACCTACCCATTTTGGCAAAGTCTGAGGACAAACCTTCCCCTAGCGCAATAAACAATGGGGCCCCACCCAGTTTACCTCATCCCTCACCTTCTAGACCTTCCTTTCAGGTTGTCGCTTCCCCTCCCCTTGGGATCAAGCTCTATCCTTGAAGCTAGATCCCAAGCATTGGGTCATGATTATATGCAATATTAGAAAAAGCCTCTACCTCCTACAGACTTGGCTAAAGAAGTAGTGGAGTTGGACCAAATTAATGCCCCTGTCATCAAGTATTCAATGCAATGGAAAAAATATAAGATGTTGGAAATGGAAGTAGATGACATCAAACCAACATATGAGTTAATGAGAGATTTAGAATCTTAGTCCTGTTCAGAGGATGATTCAGAGAAGCAAAAGAGGATATTATTGGTGCTCAAGAAGAAGAAGAATCTGAAGATGAGCCTCTCATTATTAAGAGAAGAACCAGAGGTCAATCTAAGGCAAAGGCTAAGGTAGAGGAATCTAAAAGGTAGCTCGTGCCAAATAGAAGAAAGTCTACTAAGAAAATTCTTAAGGAAACAAAAGAAGTTCAGCCTCCATAAAGAAGGAAGTTAGTCAGATGAGGAAATAAGGGCACTACTCCCTAGAAGAAATCAAAGAAGAGAAAATATAGTGAAGAAAATGTGTAGGATGTAAAGTGAGAAAATCATGATGAGGAAATTGAATGGATAGCTGATCTGGAGATAAAACTCAAGTATATACTTGGAAGGCTTCTCCTCGATCTAGGATACCATTCCCAAATTTGGAAAACTTAGAGAGGGTGGATGAAGAGCTAGAGAAGGCTACAAGTGTGCCATAATCTTATCGGGAGGAAATCACAAGAGAAGTATGTTGAACACACATGATACTTAGAGGGGGGTGAATCAGTATTCTACTAAACCATTCAATTGTTAACCATCCAATTATTAACACATATCTAGCTGCAACTATAAGTAAAAACATGAAAGGGATCATAAAATCACACAAGTCATAGACACCAAGATTTTTATGTGAAAAACCCAAAATGGGAAAAACCACGATGATGATTAACTCACAATATATTATAATCGGTCATAAAATATTACAAGGCACACTACTAGGACACACTGTCCTTGAAAGGATCATAGCCAGAGTACAAAGATATGGCTTACTGCTAGAATATAAAAAGATATGGCTCACTACCAAGAATATGAACTAAATGGAATGCACCTTCTGTGTGCTGAGTATAGTTCCAATTAAGCTCTGGAAGATAAAAAATCTTACACCAGATTGTAGGTATACAACAATTATCAACAACTACCAAAGACTTCACACCATATCACCTTGTTGCACATCTTGCATCATCACTTCTCATCATCTCTATCTATGTGTATATGTGTGTATGTGTGTATATATGTATGTATGCTCAATACAAGGATGTTTCATATATATATACACAGTTACATTTTCATACATCAATTAGGTTGGCCTAATTGGATGTAAGCATACTTAAATCAAAATATCTTGTCGACTTCAAAATAAAAACTTCTTTGGTGCTCTAAAAATATATGCAAGACATGATTTAGGCCATTTCAGACCTAAAAAGGAACTCTTTAAACCTCAACAAAGCATGCACCACATGTTCAAGTTGGCTAGAAGATCATAACTAAAAACTGTAAATCAAAATTATGTCTTTTATAACTTTCAACTCATTTGACCTAGAATGTTGAATTCCTTAACAAAGTTGTATCTAAGACCCTTGAATAATATATCAAAATCATATGAGCTGATATTCTACTTAGAGTAATTTTGGACCAAATTACCCAATCAATGAAGCACAGACACAGTTTACCAGATGAGTAGAAAATCAGACACGAAATGATGTTGGAATCAATGACAACACACCAAAGGTATCCTTCTTCATTCTTCTAACAATATCCCCCTTTTTCATTGATGACAACATGTGCCAAAAATGAAGCTTACTTCAAAACCAAAATTGTGTGAAATCAATTCATTCAACTCCCCCTTACAAATATACAAAAACACAAAACTATTTTTAAAACAAAAATATTATTTACATGAAACCTTTCTCCATATAGAACCTTCTCCCCCTTTGACAACAAGGACAAAGGGTAAATTAAACATAGAATTTTAATCAAGAACTAGGGGCACCTTTTAGTTATTTGAGAATTTCTTCCGAAGTAGGTTTGTCACCATCCCAAATCTCTTTTTCTCTAGTAAGGGATTTATGTAGTGATTCTAGTTCCACTAAACATTCTTCTCCTTCTTCTAGAGTGGACAAAATGGTGTTCATCTTCTCCAATTTTTCCACATGTTCCAAGGCACTTGATATGGGAATATGTCTAGATATTACTAGATCTCTAAGTTATCCAAATTGCCTTATTGCATCTTCTTTTTTCCTCTGTAGAATGAAAAATTTATTCTGAAGGTATGCTATGGAAGTCCAACCAATGTAGTTTCTGACATCTGCAATTTGTATTCTCCAGAGGCATCAACAAGTTGAGACTCTATTGAGTCCATTAAGTCCTTAATGCCTCAGTTGGCATCAGGCCACTACATGCATTATACAAACAATATTTGAGATTCCTCTTCATAGTCCCTTACCTCTTTCATACTTTACAATAATTTTTTATGCACAATTGTACACTTATCTTATAGAATCAGTAACCTTTTCTCTAGAAGACTTGAATCTACCTCTTTCACAATCTATACCTTAAGGTTAGAGGTATATTCCTTGATAGAATCAACTACAAACTTTAAGTTCTCAATTGGTGCTAAAGAATAATCAGTGGTGACATTGAGAGTTATCTCCTATAAAGCTCTAATAGCTTCATTTATCAATTCATTTCCTTTCTGATAAGTTTTAGTAGTTTCCTTTGTAACAGAGTTGAGAAAAGTACCATAAATCTTTATTCTTTCACCTGGTGTAATCTTAGTCAAATCTACATAGCCCAGATGTGATGGCAGATTAGTTAACTAAGGTGGTAGCACAGGTTGAATTCTTGTTTTCCTTGTCAGTAAACCTTTGAGAGTGCTTCCAAAATATTCTCCGGTTGGATTTGATAGCTCAGTAGCCTTGAGGTTTTCTTCTTCCTTTTCCTTTTCTTCTTCTTTTTCTTCTTTTTCTTTTTCTTCTTCGAAGGATTTTCCAGAATTTTTATCTTTGTTTTATTTCTCCTTCTTATCCTTATCATCCTTATCATCATTGTTCTTTTTATCCTTTCTCCCTTCATCTTCATCTTTATCTTTCTCGCCAGTGTTTCTAATAGATTCATGATGTTCTTCTGGTTCATTATCGATATCATTTTTATTTTGATCTTCAATCTGTTTGCTTGTTGTCTCCTCTATATCATTCGAAGGGGTAGGTGTCTCTAAAACATCATGCATTTCACCATCACTTTCCAAAATTGGATGATCCATTACCTCTATGATATTAACATGCTCCTGTGTTTGAGCTGTATGGGATGAAGAACTAGTTCTTATCCCATAATTCCTTGCCAAATTTTTTATTATGTCTAGAGTTTCTTGCCTTACCTTTTCTATACTGTCTTTCCCCTTAGTCATAAGCATATTAACTCTTTGTTTGACTCTAAACAATGTAGAACATTCTTTTAACAACTTAGCAGCCTCTTCCTCAAATAAGGAGGATCCATAAGAATTCAAGGCATCAATTTTCATCTTATCATCAACATCTATAGCGTCATGCCTTCTTTGTATTAATGCTTCCCAAACATTGTTAGTCACTTTGTTCAAGATAGTTTGCATAATCACATTGCAAATAACTATATACTAAATGAAAGCATTAATAATGGTTTCCTTATCTTAAATATTGACTTCATCAAACAACTCAATAGTCGTAAAAATATTTTCAGTCTATCATATTATTCATCAAGGCTTCCAAATTTAGAGATGGTCAATCACTTACTAGAGGAGAGCCAGACATGTCCTCCTTTGGATTTGATGTTCCTTCTTCATTCTTCTTCTCATGCAAATAAATTTTGAAAGCATTCTCTTCTTCCTCTGTCTCTTCATCTATTAAGATATTGACTCTGGTTTCCACTTCTTCATTACTAGTGGAAGTACAGTTCCTTTTATTCCTTTTCAACTGTTGCTCTTCTTGCAAGCCAAGATCTATTTCTTCCTGTACATCACTTAGGTTTCTTTTCTTGATTTCCTTTTGCTTTACTCTTCTTCCGGGAGTGATAGATGGTGTAGCAAGGGCTATGTTATTTCTTTTAGAAGCTCGAGTACTAGGACTCGTGGAAGCAATAACATCGACTGATGCAGGATTACTATGTTCTTTCTTCTTTCCCTTCTCTATTATAGAACCACTAGAAGTAGGTTCGGTAGAAAAAGATATTCTTCTTGATTTCCTAGGTCTAGAGGATTGTTTAGCTGATTTGGTCTTCCTCTCATCAAGAGCTTCCCTTAGTAGATCGATATCATCCTTAGAGAATGAATTCCTTTGGAAGAATGCCTCAACATTCTTTCTTGTTGTTTTTTCTCTTTGGGATGCTAAAGTTTCTAAGTGCACTTCACTATATTTTTCTTCATATGTTCCATGTTGGGGTAGAGAGGGATCCCTGGGACTGCTTAACAACATTTCAATGAACCTCTCAACCATTTTTTCATCAACCTCATATCCTAGAGGTTCTATCCAGATAGTTTTGGGATCAACTGCTTCTATGATGCATTCACAGTGGTTACAAGAAAAGTTTTTTCCTTTGCATACTTCACTAGGCTTCTGGGAACCCTATCTCTTTCATACATATCATTTTGGAAAACTACAAAGAATGCAATCAAAGCATTATTATGTACTCTAAAATATCCAAGACTATACAAGTGATCAAATATTTGATGTGCAACTGGCTTGTTGTGCTCCCATATAATGTTTTTCCTTCCTGGTAACTCCCTCATAAAGTAGAACAATAGAAAAACTACCAATGTACCAAAGTTGAAGGAGTGTTTCTTTGAATTAATCATGCTCAGATTCTCCATAAGTTGTAGTCGAAGCAACTCACACAAATCATAATATCTCTCATTCACTACCATTTCATATGTAGTATGAATTGATGTAGCAAACACAAAATTGCCTTGGTTGGTAAAGTATATTTTCAACAACATATTTCATGGTTGGGTTTGTGATAGGTTTAGTAGTTAGAGCTCTCCCATCAAATTTGGCTCCAATTAGCTTCATGACCACATCATTTATCATAGCTTTTAGCACTGGTATTGGTCTAGTGGAACAAAGAACAGTTTCTAGTTGGATTACCTCCTTGGTGATTACCCCAGCTACGCTTGTCCACACAAAATTATCATGTATCCTACTAAGTGTTATCCTAACAAATTTAGCATCCATCTCATTTGAAAAGTTCGGGAACCAATTCTAAACATCCAGCTTCTTTTGCACTAGGTTTTCATATTCAGGTTTAACAGAGTGATTATCTCTTGTCAATTCATCCGTCCATAGATCCCTAAATTCTTGGTGGTTAAATTCTTCTAACTTTCCATGAATGTATGTTCTAGTGTCTTCAGTGGAAAGGACACTACTCAAAATCTATGAGAACGTACCCACGAGATCCATTTCATAGACTTTCTAGGAATACCTTTTGAATTTAGGTCGGGGTCTCTTAGAGACTTCCACAATAGTGGGAGTGGAATTTCTTTTCCTCAAACTACTTGTATATACTTATGAAAAGTTGCTTCAATTAAAACCCACAAAGTTCAGACAATAATAAATACATGTTCAAGCTTCATTGAAAGCTAGGGTTTGATGCCAAATATTCTTAATCGCTTTCAAATCTTTTCAACTCACTTTGCTTCTTCCCAATTATTCAAAATATGATTTAACTCGACTTAGTTTCTCTTTTTATGTCTTATAGATTTTTCCCTAATTTTGCATTAAATGCATTCCAACTTCAAAAGCTGATAAACACTTTGTAAAATACACTATAAACCCTAAAATGCTCCATAATTCTTCAATTTTGAATTTTTTCTACCAAAAATTTCTTCAACATCTTCAGAATGATTCCTTATATCACATATCCTCATGTCACTACTTAACACTTCTTATATCAGGGGTTTGATAGATTTCTCTATAACCGCTCCCCTTGAAGCCACTACTTGGTTCAATTTTTAGAAGTATCTACACCAGATGTAGGTACATATGCATTTGATTCAACATTATTATCAAGTTCTTCTTGTTTCTTCCAAATCTTCTCCATTCCCTTTCTCACTTCGATAGGATCCACTTTGTTCACAAGTTTGTTCTTTTGTTCTAGATCAAGATTTTTCCCAATTTTGCTTTTGCAAAATTTTGAGATATGCCCTGGTTTGTTGCAAGTGTAGCACACAACATATCTCTAACCAAACTTATTTGAATTTATCCTTGATTTGCACTGGTTAGCTTTATGTCCAAATGCATAACATATATAGCAATAGCCTTGAAAAGATTGATCCATTCTACCAGTCTTGAATCTATTCATCATTATTTGACTTCTACACTCAATAGCTCTATGTCCAAACTTTTTGCAAGAAAAAAATTGTCCAACAAAGAATCCAACATTCTAATTCATTATACTCCTACAATCTGTTATACTATGACCAAATTTATTGCATGAGAAACAAATACCATTAAAAGATGGGTACCTTTGAGCATTAGGTTGTCAAATAGGAATCCTTCCAGTATTGCTTCTTTGGTTCTTGAACTATTTATTATTTCCTTGAGTCTTCCTTTGACTATCAACTTTGTTGGGAATATGATTTTCCTTTGAAATTTTCTCCTAGACCACTTTTAGCCTTAGCTAGTTTCTGAAATGTGATCAACTCATCAAGCATTATAGTAGTAGTTTTGAATTTTTCTTCATGAGCTCTTGCTTTCTCCAAGTTAGATCTTAGGGTTACCACTTCCTGTTCAAGCCTTGTCCATTCATCAAGTTTATTCTAAATTTTAGCTTTTTGTCATTCTTCGATTCTTTTCTTTTCTTCCACTTGCACCTTCAATCTGATGATGTCTTCATTAGCTTTCTTGAACCAATCACTGACTTCTCTATACCTTTCTTTGAACTTCTTGATTTTATCTCTCAATTTTTTGATGCATTCATTTGCTTCTTTTAGGTTTTCCATCAGAGATCCTTTCTCATCTCCACTTTTATCTAGCTCTTCAAGAGTAACATGGAGTTCTTCAGTTGCAAAAATCTCTTCCAAAGGAGCAGGATACTTCTTTTCAACCTTGTGTTCAAATTTCAAGATATTCCTTAAGTTGTGAAACTTTTCCAAAGGAACCAGGCTCTGATACCCTTGTTGAACAAACAAAATACTGAGAGGGGGGGGGATGAATCAGTATTCTACTAAACCATTCAATTGCTAACCATCTAATTATTAACACATATCTAGCTGCAATTGTAAGTAAAAACATGAAAGAGATCATAACATCACACAACTCATAGACACTAGGATTTTTACATGGAAAATCCAAAATGGGAAAAACCACGGTGAGGATTAAATCATAATATATTATAACCGTTCATAAAATATTACAGGGAACACTACAAGGACACGTTGTCCTTGAAAGGCTCACAACCAGAGTACAAAGATATGGCTTACCACTAGAATACAAAAAAATATGGATCACTACCAAGAATATGAACTGAATGGAATGCACCTTTTGTGTACTAAGTACAATTCCAATTAAGCTCTAGAAGATAGAAAATCTGCATCGGATTGCAGGTATACAACAATTGTCATCAACTACCAAAGACTTCACACCATATCACCTTGTCACACATATCACATCCTCACTTCTTATCATTTCTATCTATGTGTATATGTGTGTATATATGTATGTATGGTCAATACAAGGATGTTTCATATATACATGGTTACATCTTCATATATCAATTAGGCTGGCCTAATTGGATGTAAGTAATACTTAACTCAAAATATCTTGTCAGCTTCAAAACAAAAACTTATTTGGTGCTCTAAAAAAAATATGCAAGACATGATTTAGATCGGCTTGGGCCTAAAAAGGAACTCTTTAAACCTCCACGAAGCACGCACCACATGTTCAATTCAGCCAGAAGAAGATCATACAAAAAAATTGTAAGCAAAACTTCTATCTTTTATAACTTTAAACTTATTTGACCTATAATGTTGAATTCCTAACCAAAGCTATATCTAAGACCCTTGAATAATATATCAAAATTATATGAGCCGATATTCTACTCAGAGTGATTCTAGACCAAATTACTGGATCAATGTAGCATAGACACAGTTTATTAGATGACCAAAAAATCAGACACCAAACAATGTTGGCATCAATGACAACAAACCAAAGGTATCCTTCTTCATTCTTCCAACAAAGTAGCCACATAAAACACTCCTCCTAAATAATCCTTTCAAGATAATATATTTGATAAAGAAGAAAAGGAAACAACAAAGAATGCAATAGAGGCTTCAAAAGAAGAAGAGTTAGATGATGAGGAGCCAAAAACTCCTAAAGATGGATAACTAAGTAACCTTGGAGAGCAATTGGAGATGAACATTTTTGAAGAAGATAATGAAAAAAAATATTGAAAAGATGAAGTACATAAAGAATCAACAAGAAACGAAGATGCACAGGAGTTTGACAAAGAAGATGTGAATAAGGATGAAGAACAATCAGAAAATCCGAAAATGGATAAGTCAAAAGAACTTCAAGGAAAAAATAATCCTCACATTGATACAAATACACAAGAGTCAACTACTCTTGATTGGTTAAAAGGAAGCTTGAAACCCAAGCTAGTGGTGATTGAAGAAATAGTTCCAGATTGGAACAATTTTTTGACAAGCTTAGGAAAGACAAAGAGAAAAAGAAGGAAAGAGTGGTTTCAAAAATTATAAGGGATGAGTCTAATAATAGGGTTTTGCACATTTCTACCCCTACAAATGAGAAGAGTAAAGAAGAGGCCACCCCTACAAAATATAATGTACAAATAATCAATTTAGGACCATCTACCAAGAAATAAGAGACCTAAGGTTTGAAGGATTTTGTAAATGTAGTCTTGAAGAGATTGGACAAAGAGGTGCAAGAAAAGGAGAAGCTGCAAAAATAGGTGGAAGAATTGCAAAAGTATATCCAACACCTTGCCAAGCCTTTGCAAACCCAAGATCATATAGGTACATCCACTCAAGCCAATATATTTTCCAGGGATGCCATAAATGAAGTAGAGAAGATGAAAAAATTTGTATAGGTGACCCAACAATAGATAAATGGGGTTTATCAAAAGAGAATTGTTTTGATTGAGGAGATTTTACAATTGCATGAATAGACTTCTTTTCAAGATAATGTGCAATAGATGGTAGCAAAATATAAGGCAATTGATGATAAATCCATGACTAGATTGGTAAAGGTAATAGAAATTCCCAAAGAAATATTGGTTAAAGAAGATATTATAGCCTCTAAAGGTATAGATAATCCTAAATAATGGATTGAGGAATTTAAATTAAAGAGGGAGGTCATGGATAAGGCATTGGAAAAAGGTTCTAGAGATGCAAAATAAACTAGATGATATCCTTGTTGGTTGCATATTATTTTTGGATATTATGACTGAAAGAAAAATCAGTAAGGAATACTTGAAGATTGATCAATTCAAACAATGTTGGAAAGAGGTGTATTCTCAAGTTGAAGATGGATCCATAAAAAAAAATCATTTGGAGGATGCAACTATGTACATCACTATTTTGCATAAATATCAAGAAATGAAAATTGATTGGGATAAATATTTGAGAAAGTATGAAGATGAATTAAAATCAATCAATTTGAGTCTAAAGTTTATCTCAATTCCAAGTCAAGATGACCTCAATAAATTATTCCATAAAGTTCAAAAATTTTCCAGGAAGCAGCAAATGGAGAAAGAGGATGGTTAGGGTAGTTATCTCGAGTTTTGTGCATACTATATCAACCAACTAGAAAGACATGTCAGCCATCTAGAGAATTGTGTCAACACATTTGATTTAATATTGATGTATCATTTGAGGGGAAATTTTAAATACTTTTTTTTAAATTAAATGGGCATTAAAATTGTATTAGGCCGACCTATCTTGGCCAACCTATGTTAAGCGCCTTTATTTTATTTTATTTTGGCCGACCTATCTGATGTAAAACTCTATACATATGAGGTCTCTCCTCATTTATAAGACTTATTCTAGAATTGTTGCAAATTTTGGTTAAGCTAATATATGAGAAGACATTGACTTGGTGCTCTTTTCTATGATATTTCATCTATGTGCATAGCTCCTATGTTTCAAAGTTTTTTTAATTGATTAGTTCTCATATTTAGTTTAGTTCTGTCATGTTGATGATAAAGTGTTTGAGGTTTTTAAGGAATCTTTAGTCCATACATCGGTGGCTTGCTAATTGTAAGTTACTATGTATAGTTAGCTTGTTCCTACTCTTATTGCAATAGTTCAATTATGGGTGTTCATGTATTTCATGTTGTCTTAGATGAATGATTGAATGTTTTACAATCTAAAAATCTTTCATACCATTGGAGATTGCACTGTTTCTGTTATACTGTAGATTTCATCTTGGTTAAGTAGGAATTGGTTTTTAAAGATTGGTCCACCTTGAATGTTGTATTGTTTTCCTGATTGCACTTGGGATTTAGATTAGATATCTCTCTTAAACCTTTATCTTTTGATATTTATTTGAGATCATTGTTAGATTAGGGTTGGAAAGAATCAATAAATTGTTATATTTGATGAAAGTATTATTTTCAAATCATAGATTTGGGAAAATTGTTGTAGGGTTTATACTTCTTTCAATTCTTGCAAAACCCTCATTATTGACTTAAGAGTTTCAGCTTTTGTTTTACCATAAATTCCCTTTGTGATTACCAGTAAATCACATTATCACTAAGTTGTTTGTGTATTGTCAATGTTATCATAATTGTTGTCATTGATGTCAAAAGGGGATTAGGTGTGAGATGGAAACTGATCCTGTATGAAGAGTGGGTTGTCATTGATGTCTAAGGAAAGATATGGTATTTTGAGAATCTAGTTTTGGAAGATGGAGTGTAGGTTGCAAAATTTGCTCAAAATGTTGTATTGTTGCCATGCAACTTTGTCATGGTGTTGCAGTGCACTCTTCTGGTGTTCAAAAAAAAATCAAACGCCAAATTTGACATGGGTTTTCTGAGAGCTTCTAAAAAATGTATTGAGTAGGTCTAAAGGATGCAGATTGTTTCCAGGAATGAATTATGTTTCCACTCGGCTAGTTTTAGGGTTTGCTAATTAAACCCTAGGTGTCTACAGTCATCGCGGCCAGAAGTTTTTATGATTTCATGTTGACTATGCATAGGTGGTAATCAGTTGCATAAGTTATAACTTATGTACTTTAAGCTCATTCAATAATTAGCCCCATTACCTATTCATCCAGTTGATGTCATCGGCATGTTCCTTTGGAGATTTGATGGTGTGAGTTCAAAGCTAGAAGATGCAATGACTATCGCTAAGATCTCATGCATTGTGGAAAGCTCTTTGAAGTTGGCTTGAATTTTTCCAATGAGAAATAGAGATGTATCAATGACTATGATTAAGTTGATCCAATGGTGCCTTCCAGCTCATTGTGTTTGTGGTGGGTCCTGGCTATGCCTCGTGGGGAAGTGAGGTGTGGTTGTGATCAAATAGGTTTTGATCAGACGATGCATAATGATGGTGGACATAGCTCTGGTGGGTCTAGAGAAACATGGAATCATATTGCTTGATCACTTCACATCATTGTTGTGAAGTGAAGCAATTGAATGATTTCAATGATGAGCAATGAGTGTTGAATTATAGTGGAGAATGATTTCAAAAGAAGACACATTGCATTAGCCAGCCAACCCATGAAGATTTAGTGGGCCCATTGTCAGTGCTAGTGGGGGACAGTATTGATTGAATAAAAATTGATCTAGTGGCGATCGCTGATGAAGAAACAAAGGAATATGCATAACAACAAAGCATGATATGTGATCAATGGTGCAAGTTCAAAGATATACGATCAGACGGTGATCGATATGTCTCTTCTTATCATGAAAGCTATTGTGGATGTCCCGTATGTTGTAGCAATCCATGATGACTGTGGAAATGAGGTTAACGACGAAGATTTAAAAGAATGTTTATCTGATGGTCATGTTTTAAAGATGTGATGATGACCAAAAGATGTGGGATTATTGCATGAAGGTAGTTGATTGATGGCTCAAATTTGAAAGTTAGATCACAAATGGCTAAGTCTGTGTAAACAAGGTTTCACTTGTGCACTGACATGAAGGTGAAATTTAAATGATCTACCTACATCAACGACAGATGTAATGAGATTTGATACATAGAGCAGTGGCACAGATGGCTATCGAAGGAAGGATCAAGATCAAATCGAATGATCAAAAGGATGCATTAATTAGATATCCAATCCTAGGGTTTTATAGAGAGAGAATGAAGAAAAATTCTCTACACTAAAATTAAATGTTGTGTGGTTGAATATAGGAGCATGAAAGTATAAAAGATATCCTAAACCCTAATAGAAGATTTGTAGGTGGTGGAGAATCATGAGGCAATCATCATCAATTAGCAACTCTATAAAACATATGATGAGAATATTGTTGGAGTGTAGAGAGTGTGAAGAGTAGATGAGATAGTGTATAGTGGAGAAGTACTTTTGAGCTCTTGAGGTGGATAAAGAATACACTGAATAGAAAAGAGTTGTAGAAGGTGTATGAGTGTGCATTGAGGTGGACCGAGAATGCACTAAAGAAGAAGGAGAAGAACAAAGTCAAACCACTGAGGTACAAAGCAGAGAAGAGAGTTGTTGTGGAAGCAACAAAAACTTGAGTACTTACAAAGTAAGTTGTAACATAGAATTGTGTTCTTAATGAACAAATTGTAATAATCAATTGAGTTGTAAATCTGATAGGTTGGTGCCATCAAATAACTGAGTTGGTGCTTAGTTCATGGGATTGGTGTCTCCTTAGGGTTGGTGCCCTTAAAATTTGTAACAGAAGGTTTCTTTGCGAGGCTAGATTAGGACAATAGCTCCTAGCAACATTTTTTCACCATGGTTTTTCCCATCTTGGGTTTTCCACGTATATTTGTTGTTATGTGTTGATCTTTTATGTGCATGTGTTTCATGTTTTCATTTGCACATCTAGACTTAAGAGTTGTGTCTACATGTATAAGAAGGCTAAAATTTTAGTATCTACTGATTCACCCCCTCTCAGTAGATTGTTGTGTTCCAAAAATTGGTATCATATCCCTAGGTTCCCTAGAAGAACCTTAACCAACTCGGGTAGATTCTTGGATTTGTGAACATAATGGCTAGTCAAGAAAGTTCTACAAACAAGCCACCCCGGTTTGATGGAACATATTACACCTATTAGATCTCATTGATTAAAGGATATTTGGGATCCTTAGGTTTTTATGTATGGATGTCAGCTGTGATTGGATATACACCAATGACCACACCTCCTACTGATGTTGTAGATAAAAAGGATTTCAAGAAAAATGAAAAAGCATGGTTTTCTCCTATGAATAATTTGTCTAGATTTGTGCACATCAAAGTTATGTATTGTAAGAATGCACAAGATTTCGGGGATACATTGAAAAAGATCTATGAAGGAGATGACAAGGTAAAATTGACAAAGCTTCAAACACTAAAAGCTAGATTTGAAGGCCTAAGGATGAAAAAGGAAGAGAAGATCACAAACTATCTTCTGAGAGTTAATGATATAGTGAACTCTATCAAAGGATATGGAGAAGAGTTGAAAGAATATGTTTTTGTATTGAAATTTGTTAGATCAATGAAATACAAGTATGATTCTAAGATCTCAACTATTGAGGAAGGAAGAGAAATAGACAAACTTTCTTTAAATGGGCTACATGGTATATTCACAACATATGAGATGAGGATGAGAGATGAAGAACCATCCAGGAAAGAAGTTTCCTTTCAATATTGCTAATAGGGAGAAGGATGTATCTCCCAATAAAGACAAGGCATAGATGATCCCATCTAAGAATGATGAGTTGATGAAGAAGAGTCAAATTTCATCGGGAGACTACGAAGAGGATTCAAAAAATACAAAGTTAAGTTGGCCTTTAAATGCTTTGAATGTGGTAAAGTAGGTCATTTCATTGCTAAATTTCCCTACAATAAGAAAGGAAACTCTAAATAAGAGGTAGATGATAAAATGAAGAAAATCTACTACCCTAAGAGAAGAAATTTTTAGAGGAAAAAGAAAATCCTTTACATCTAAGAGGATAGTGATGTATTAGATAGTACAATAGCTCATATGATGACCAAATTTTTTCTTTCATTGTAAGAGAAAATGAGTTTCTCTTCATGGAAAAAGAGTCTGAGGAATAGAAAAATGAAAAGGTAGAGGATCTTCATGAAGAAGGTGAAGGAGTGGTTGACCTAGAAGGAGAAATCATATGTGCTCTAGATGAGATTGATGATCTCAAAGATAAGATGAGAATTTGAAAAGGGAAAACAAGCATCAAAAGAAGCTTGCAAAAAAAGAGTCTAATAAACTAAGAAAGGAACTAGAGAGTCTACCTAGAATGTGGTAGACTTGAAGGCGCAACTAGAGGAGGCTAAGAGAGTAGATGAGGTGATTAAATCCAAGCTGAAATATGAAGCTGAAAGATATATGTATCTTGAGGCAAAAATTGTTGCCCTAAGAAAGGATCTCGAAAAAAAGAGAGCATGTGGAAAAAGGTTTGAAGCTGAAAGTTGGTTCTAAAATTCTTGATGAATTGTTGAGTACACAAAAGCCAGCTAACCAAGAAAAATCAGGCTTGGGATTGGAAAAGGGTAGTTTTCCTTTATTGATACTTCTACAAAATTATATGAAAGATTTAGGGAAAAAGAAAAGTCTAAATTTGTCAATGAAAGTGACTGCAAAGGAAGTGATTGCAATGAGAAATTTCTAGAGGCAGAGAAAACTGAAGAAGATAAGAATCCTATTATAGACAAGAAGGATAACCAATCAAATCTTGATCATCAAAAGAAAAAGTAGAATTTCAAAAGGACTGATGTTGATGGATTCACTTGGGTGAGAGACACTAGAAGGTAGATGCCCAAAAGACCCCCTCATTCAGCACAAAATGCTATGACCAGGTATTCTTCATATTTATATGGATATTGCTATACATGTAATCAATTGGTCATAGGGCTAGAGAATGTAGAGTCATTCCTAAAAGGAGTGAAAACTTTGAAAGCAAAAATATATTTGCTCCTTTAATTGATATGAATTTAGTTTGTTATAACTATAATAACTTTGGTCATATAGCTAAAAATTGTAGAATAAAGTTTACAAGACCAAATGTTAAGAATGAGAAAAAGAAAGTTTTACCTCCTAAGTCAAACAAAGAATCTGAAAATGAGAAGGAGAAGGTAGAAAATATAGAAAAGAAAACTAAGAAGGTGTGAAAATAAAAAGGAGAAAGCTTCGCACAATCAATGATTGCATAGACAACCTTGCATTGCCAAAAAGAAAAATCTATGGGTGATAGATAGTGGCTGCTCCAAGCACATGACTGGAGACAAAAGAAAATTCATCAAACTCAAGAAATGTAATGGAGGATCTGTGATTTTGGGTGATAACACTGCAGTCAATATATGTGGTAAAGGTATCTTAAGCTTAATGGTAAAAACCCCACAAAAGATGTTTTGTATGTTGAAGGATTGAAGCATAATCTATTAAGTGTAAGCAAAATGTGTGAAAATAGTTATAAAGTAACATTTAATTTAGAAGGTTGCAAAATTAGAAAGAATGGAAAAATATTTGCTCAAGGATTGAGAACTAATAGCAATCTTTACAACCTTGCTGAAGTAAAAGGTAAAAGCTATTTGATAGGACAAGCTAATGAAAGTTGGTTATGGTATAGATGATTAGGCCATATAAACTTTGATAATTTGGTGAAAGTAAGTTCAAGAGGTCTAGTTAGACATATGCCTAAAGTAACTAAGCCTACAACTGTCATATGCAAAGAATGTCAATAGGAAAAGCAAACAAAGGCTAGTTTTCCAACTGAGTATTCAACCACTAAGCCTTTATAGCTGGTTCATACTAATTTGTGTGGACCCACAAGAACAAGGGGACTAAAAGGAGAAAGGTACTTTATGTTGCTAGTTGATGACTACACAAGAATGATATGGGTGACATTCATGAGAAACAAGTCACAAGTATTTGAGAGATTTAAGATATTCAAAAAGATGGTTGAAAAGGAGATAGGAAGAAGGATCAAATGCTTAAGGTCAGGTAGAGGAGGATAATTCACATCAGGTGAATTTGTTGAATATTGTGAGGCACATGGAATCAAGAGACAATACTCATCCCAAAAAACTCCACAACATAACGAAGTTGTAGAAAGAAAGAATAAAGTTGTGCAAGATGTGGCTAAAACAATGCTAAAAGAGGCCAAATTAACTAATATGTTTTGGAGAGAAGCAGTACATACTGTAGTATACATTTTAATTTTAAATTAGAGTACATAGTGATAGTACCCCCTGTGAGTTGTGGTATGAAAAACCTGCATTTATGAAATACTTCAAAGTGTTTGGTAGTAAGTGCTACATCAAAAGAGAAGATGAGAATTTAGGAAATTTTGAACCAAGAAGTGATGAAGAATTTTTTTTAGGATATTCCACCCAAAGTAAAGCATATAAATGTTGTAACAAAATACTGGACAAGATCGTGGAAAGAATTAATGTCAATATTGATGAATGTATAAAACATATCAAATCTGATCAAAATAATTTTGAAGATGATTCAGATTATGAAGAAAATGTAGCAAATGATGAAGAAGAATCTGAGGAAGTAGATGTTGAGAAGGCCCCTACAAGGTATGTTCAAAAAGAGCATCCAACAGATTAGATAATTGGGGATAAAAATGAAGGAGTTCAAACTAGGAAGAGATTTGCAAAGAACAAAGAACAAGTAAATTTTTCTCTCTTATCTCAAATTGAACCAATGAGCTTTACTCAAGCAAGCAAGGATGAGAGCTGGATAGAAGCCATGGAAGAGGAGTTAAATTATATTGAGAAAAATGACACATGGGAACTAGTTCCTAGACCCCCAAGCAAAATTGGAATTAGTACAAAATGGGTGTTTAGAAATAAACTAAATGAAGATGGAGTTGTTGTGAGGAACAAGGAAATATTAGTGTGCAAAGGTTATGCACAAGTCGAAGGCATTGATTTTGAAGAAACATTAGCACCAGTGGCAAGATTAGAAGCAATTTGAATGTTTCTTTCATTTTTAGTAGATAAAGGATTTAAAGTATATCAGATGGATGTTAAATTTGCATTTCCAAATGGAAATCTTGAGGAGGAAGTCTACATTGAACAACCAAAAGGATTTTAGTTGTCAGAAGATGATGATTATGTGTGCAGATTATGAAAAGAATTGTATGTTCTAAAAACATACCTAGAGCATGGTATTCCAGATTAGACCAGTACCTACAACAACAAGGGTTCAAAAAGGGATGTGCAGACAGTAACTTATATTTCAAATCAGAAGGTGAGAACATGATTATTATTGTTGTTTATGTAGATGACATCATTTTTGGAGGTAGTAATGATAAGATGTGTAAAATATTTGCTACACACATGCAAGATGAATTTGAAATGTCAATTTTGGGAGACTTATCAATTTTCCTTGGTCTAAAAATTGTACAAACTGATAATGGGATATTCATATCTTAAACTAAATATGCTAAGGAAATGCTCAAGAAGTTTAGCATGGAAGATAGTAGACCAGTTAGTACCCCCATGATAACTAGTTGTAAATTGAGTAAATCAGATGAGTCACCTGAAGCAAATTAGACTATGTATAGGTCAATGATAGGAGGCTTTCTATACTTAACTGCATCAAGACCAAATATTATGCAAGCATTATGTTTGGTTGCAAGATTTCAGGTTGTACCAAAGAGTCTCATGTCAACACTATAAAAAGAATATTTAGATACATCAGAAGTACTGTTGACTATGGGATATGGTATCCCAAGAGCAAGGATTTTTCATTAACAACATCTACAGATGCTAATTGGGTAGGAAATGTAGATGACAAGAAAAGCACCAATAGTGGAGCATTCTTCTTGGGAAACAAGTTAGTTTCCTCGATGAGAAAAAGAAAGAATCAGTCACTCTACCCACTGCAAAAGAAAAATATGTAGCAGCAACAACATGTTGTACTCAAGTCCTCTAGATGAAGCAGATACTTAAGGACATCAAGGTGGAGTACAAAGAGCCTATCACCATTCTTTGTGATAATTCAAGCGCCATAAATATATCAAATAATCTAGTGATGTACTCTAGAAAAAAACACATATCCATCAAATATCACTTTATAAGAGAGAAGGTGGCAGACAAGGAGGTTAGCATGAAGTATGTTCCAACCAAAGAACAGGTAGTTGACATTTTCACCAAGGCTCTTCCCAAGGAACAATTCAAATATCTAAGGTAGAAATTAGGAGTGATTTCTCCTACACCATATCACTAAACATTAGTGATAGGGAATGAATCTAGGGGGAGCTTCATTTATACCTCATTCATCCCTAAAAATAGATAGGGTAGATCAAGTCAAGTAACAATGTTTTTTTTTTTAATTTTAACGGCTTGATGGTTGCATATTTAAAGATTCTCACTTTCTCTTTGAATTTCTTGTCAAAGGGGGAGTATAGTGTCAGGGGGAGTCTACCCTTTGCCATTGATGTCAAAGGGGGAGAAATATGTTCTCAAATGGGAGCATGGTGAGAAAGATTTCAATTGGTATCAGATCAGTTAGTTAATTTGCATGAGCATTTGGTTTTTCCATCAATGACAAAGGGGAAGATTGTTAGCATAATTATTGTCATTGATGTCAAAAGGGGATTAGGTGTGAGATGGAAACTGATCCTGTATGATGGGTATGTTTCCATTGATGTCTAAGGAAAGATATGGTATGCTAAGAACCTAGTTTTGGAATATGGAGTGTAGGTTGCAAAACTTGCTCAAAATGTTGCATTGTTGTCATGCAACTTTGTAATGGTGTCACAGTGCACTCTTCTAGTGTTCAAAAGAAAATTTGAAGGTCGGATTTGACATGGGCTTTTTGAGAGCTTATTAGAAATGTATTGAGTAGGTCCAGAGGATGTGTAGTTGCTCCAAAAATGATTTTTTTTCCTCTTGACTAGTTTTAGGGTTTGTTGATTAAACCCTAGATGTCAACAGTCATGGCGACCAGAAGGTTTTATGATTTCACATTGATTGTGCATAGGAGGTAACCAGTCACATAAGTTATAACTTATGTCCTATAAGCTCATTCAGTGATTTCCCACATTACCTATTCATCTAGTTAATGTCATCGGCATGTTCCTTCAGAGATATGACAATACACATTCAAAGTTAGAAGATCAAATGGCTATCACTAAGATCTCATGTATTGCAAAAATCTCTTTGAATTAGGCTTGAAGTTTTGTAATGAGTGATGGAGATGTATCAATGGCTATAATTAAGTTGATCCAACAATTCCCACCAACCCATTGTGTTTGTGGTGGGTCCTGGTTATGCCTCGCGGGGAAGCAGGGAGCGGTTGTGATCAAACAGGTTTTGATCAAATAATGCACAATGATGGTGGATAGAGCTTTGGTGGGTCCAATGACATGTGGCATCATATTGATCGATCACTTCACACCATTTTTCTGAAGCGAAGCGATTGAATTCTTTTAGTGATGAGTGATGAGTTTTGAATGATAGTAGAGAATGACATCAAAAGAGGACACATGGCATTAACCTGCTAACCCGCAGAGATTTAGTGGGCCTATTGTTATTGCTAGCGAGATAGTAGGGGACAATACTGATTGAATGAGAATTGATCCAATGATAATCGTTGATGGAGAAACAAAGGAATATGCATAATAGTGAAGCACAATGTGTGATCAATAGTGCAGGTTCAAAGATATGTGATTAGACAGTGATCGCTATGTCTCTTCATATCACAGAAACTATTGTGGATGTCTTGTGTGTTATAGCGGTATGCGATGACTCTGGAAATGAGATCAATGACGAAGATTTAAAATATTTTTATCTGACGGTCATGTTTTAAATATGTGACGATGAATGAAGGATGTA
The DNA here is from genome assembly GCA_007258455.2 of Sequoia sempervirens. NCBI lineage: Eukaryota > Viridiplantae > Streptophyta > Pinopsida > Cupressales > Cupressaceae > Sequoia > Sequoia sempervirens. The sequence goes on along the minus strand of VDFB02000008.1, from coordinate 336,921 downwards.
GGATAATGGCACGAAGGCAGTTGATTGATGACTTAGATTTGAAATTGTAGATCACAAATGGCTAAGTTCGTGTAAATAGGGTTTTTCCTGTGAACCGTCATGAAGGTGAAAATTAAATTATCTACCTGCATCAACGATATATGTAATGAGATTTGATGCATAGAGTGGTGACATAGATGGGTATAGAAGAAAGGATCAAGATCAGATTGAATGAATTCTTTGTACCAAAATTAAATGTTGTGTAGCTCAATACATGAGCATGATAGTATAGAAGATATCCTAAACCCTAATAGAAGATCTGTAGGTGGTGGAGAATTGCAAGGAAAACATCATCAGTTAGCAACTACACAAAGCATATGATGAGAATATTGGAGTGTAGAGAGTGTGAAGAGTAGATGAGAGAGTCTATAGTAAAAAGTAATTTTGAGCTCTTGAGGCAGACAAAGAATACATTGAATAGAAAATAGTTGTAGAAGGTGTATGAGTGTGCATTGAGGTGGACTGAGAATGCACTAAAAAAGAAGGATAAGTACAAAGTTGAACCAGTGAAGTGCAAAGAAGAGAAGAGAGTTGTTGTGGAAGCAACAAAAACATGAGCAGTTGTGGAGTAAGTTGTAACATAGAATTGTGTTCTTAATGAACAAATTGTAATAATAAATTGAGTTGTAAATCTAATAGGTTGATGCCATATGATAACTGATTTGGTGCTCAGTTCAAGGGATTGGTGTCTCCTTAGGGTTGGTTCCCTTAAAATTTGTAATAGAAGGTTTCTTTGTGAGGCTAGATTAGGATAGCAGCTCCTAGCAACATTTTCTCACCGTGATTTTTCCCATCTTGGATTTTCCACGTATATATGTTGTTATGTGTTGATCTTTTATGTTCATGTGTTTCATGTTTTAATTTGCACATCTAGAATTAAGAGTTTTGTTTGCACTTAGGATAAGAAGGGTAAAATTTTAGTATCTACCAATTCATCCCCCCTCTCAATAGATTGTTGTGTTCCAACAATGAAGGCCTAATATTAGAGACCTTGGGGTTGATTCTTGAAGTTTTCTAATAGAAGTAATCCTTTAAGAGAGGTAGAGCATTCTTGTTCTATATGTGTTGTGTAGTCCTAAAAACACCATCAACAAAATTGGCGCTAGAAGGAGGGATGTGTTGAACAAAGTTGGAGTGAATTTGGTTGTTCTATCCTCAAAGATTTTATAGAGTTACCAGATCTACAACTGATAAAGGAGAGTTGCAGGAATTAAAAGCCCCTACCAGGTCTAGAAAGACCAAGAATTGGGAGGATTCATCATCCACAACACCCACTAGACCTCTAACTCCACCTTCTCCATCATCAACATCATCCCTTTCTTCATCTTCAAATTCTTATCATACTCAAACTATTGTGTCCCAGCCACAAGTTGTAACTCATCCATTACCACCTCCACCTCCACCAATGGCTTGGTTAGCTAACAATCCATCACCACTATCATTTATTGAATATCATGAAATGCCCAAGAATCTTGAAAAATTTTGTTCCAAGTTTCATACTAATGATCCTCATAGGATGACTGAAGAGCATGCCAATATTTTCCAAACCACCCTTAAGGATAGGCAGATTGAGAATGAAGATGTGTCTTGTAGACTATTTTCGTATTCACCAGGTGAAGAGGAATTTTACTAGTATATTCACTTACCTACTGGGTTAATTACTACTTGAGATCTTATGAAAGATAGTTTTCTATAGAAATTCAAAATCCTTGTTAGTCCCACTGATCTATATCAACAATTTATGTCAATTAGGAGGGAATTCAATGAGCCAATAGGTTCTTTTAACAATAGGTTTCATCATGCTTACACTAGGTTGCAAACTTAATATGTTGTTGATGATGCATCTTTTAGGGTTGTTTATATATTGCTTTAGACAATCTTACTTCTATTGTAGTACCCCTCCATTTTTCTTGTGTTTTCTGTTAGCATGTTTTCACATTGATAGACGTTGTTACTTTGTTTTGGATATTTAGATCACTGACATTAGAGCGATGGTGGATTTATTTTGGGATATGGTGATACATTGTATGGTGATAATTAATTTATGATATGCTTTATGTTAGCGTAGATGTTTCCTTCTGATGTTATTGCTATATATATGTTTATGTAGATTAACTATTATTTAATTTGTCAGTTTGATGTGATGTGTATTGGTGTGGAGAACGGAGTTGCATCACTCGCTTGCGAGTGCCCTGTGATTTCTGTGATTTTCTCTGCACGGTGTGCTTGTATAATGGATTATATATATATGTATGTTATTTGTTTGGTTGCAGGATTGCAGGTACATGTCACCAACTCCACCTGGTTACACAGGTCTGAGCATGTCAAGACTCAACGGAAATGTTGATTGGGAGGTAGTAACAAGGTTCTTCCTAGTCTAGTCTTAAGCCTAGTCACAGTATGTCGTCAATTTAAGTCTGGTGTCTTTGGTGGTCTTCTTGTGTTTGATTGGTTTATTTATTTTGAAAGGAAAATTTCATTAAATTAATGATAGATTAATATTCTTTTAATTTAATGTTTATTAAATTAATTTTGAAATGTTGTAAATAAAAGCTTTATATTTTATTTAATTTATTAAATTAGTTTGTTTGGTTAAATAATTTAATCACTGAGATTAAAATTATTTAATTAAATAAATTAATTAATTAAATTAAAGTTACTTTAATTGTGTGAATAGATTTAATTTAAATTAAATTGTTTTGTGGGAAATGGTATTTTAAATTGTTAAATAAATAAATTAAATAAAGAAAAGAAAATTGAAAATTGAAAATTGAATTCTTTAATTCTTTAATAAGCATGCAAATCTTGAAAAAGAAGAAAGAAAGATTTACTGGTAAGTTGTTAGAAGATATTTTCTTCTCGACATGTGTGGTAGTTAAATTTATTGCTTCTTGTTGAGGATTTTCTCGGAGGTTATCTGGGATTTTGGGGAAACAGAAAAATCACTTCACGGGAAATAAAAGAACAGGTTCTGTTAAAAAAAATATTGATTTGAGTAAAATTTGTGAACTTTGTTTTGGATTTGCTGTATATTTCTAGAAGATCTCTTTGAGTTGGTATTAGCATCTTTCTGGATTTGGTGTTCTGGAGGGGCTTTGAAGGTTGCATACTTCAGGCAAGCAAAGCTTCTCTTCTACAAACAATTTTCAAGCTACAGGAAACAGGTTTTTCACTGGTTATTTATTTAATTTGTCCTTTTGAAAAGTTTGTCTGTGAAAAAGAATTAGAATTGAGAAGTTTTGTTAAAATTGTTTAAAAATCGTGTGTGCTTGAGGAAATTATTTGTGTATTAAATCTGTGTTCTTCTCGGCAATTTAATCTATAGAGAATTTGTTATTTCTTTGTTAAAAACTTCCTGTAGGAAATAGTTTGAATTAAATTTGTGAAGGAAATCATTTGTTTGGAAAATGACATTGAAACCTCAGGGAATAAATTAGAACTTGTTGGGAAAAATTTCATGTGTACTGTTAAATTTCTCAATTTCCCCATTACAAACCCTTTGAAAATATATGCATGATTTTAGTAATCTTTTATTCATTTAGTTGTGAATATATATATATATATTCATATATATTCATATATAAATTGAATTGAGGAAATTTTTACATTCTTTGAAGGAATATTGTGAAATCGTTGTACAGGCGAATTGGGGTTATATTTTTTTTTAGAAACGGAATTTAATTTGAAGACGAATCCATGAAAATGCAGATCTTAAACACGGATTTGTGCATATTTCATTTTTGCATTTTAAAGTTAATAGATTTTGTTAAGAGGGCCGCGGGGGGGCTACCCCATAGCTGCCCCCATATGGGGCGATGAGTGTGGAGGCAGCCGGCGCTGCCCTCACAGGCAACGTGCAGCTGTCACACAGTCGCCTCCCCATACGGGGCTGTGAATACAACCATGGGCTGTATGATACACAACACAGTGTATATTGCATAAAACTTTTGTTAACCTAAAAAAAACAAAAACAGAAATTTCGACTATATATTCATTCGAATATGATTTCGATTGAGGGTTTTTAATTTATAATATTTATAATATATATATATATTTATTTATTTATTTAAATTTATTTATTCAAACAAATTTATAAATTCATATTTATTTTGGTAATGAAATAAGAATTTCTTTGAGTATAAATATATGTTAAGAATGACATCAGCTAGATTTATAACTATAAGGATGGAAAAGTAAATTTGACATATAATGATAAGTGAAATTGTGAAAGTTAAAATTAGATTATTTTGATAATAAATTTTAACCAAGTTGATATATTTTCATGCAAATTTTATGTCTTGAATGGATTTAGTAAATCCTAATAGTAGATGTTTATTTTTCTTGATTTGCTTTAAATTGTGTTTCTTTTTATTGGGCAAATTGAGAATGTTTTAGATGTACAAGTCTTCCAGATAAGTTGTATAATGTGGGAGTTGTTATTGTTTAAATAGAATCCTTGTGTTGACTAAGGTTGTGTACATGGTTTTACATGGTGTATATACACCTAGTTTTATGAACATAGACTTGATGTTCATTATAAAATGTGCAGAATTATAGGTTGAATTCTTGTGCACCTTGTTTACCTTAGAGAGTGAACATAGATTCCTTATGTTATTTTTAGGGGAGTGGCTCTTTGTGAGGGCCGGTACACAAAGTGGTACCTGGGTAACTTATGTAGAGTTAGTAAGTCAGTGAAAATTAAATCAACATATTGGGTAATCTAAAATATATAACTGGATTAATTGTGCCTCACTCATGGACTTAAGAGCTAGTTCAGTCTTGAGAATGAGTTGAGAAGGCCTAGAATGGCAAAGTCAATATCTTGTTATTTTAAAATATATTCGAATCTGCAACAGTTTGCATGAGGGGTCGGGTTTCGTAAGAGGTTACCAAGGTAACCCAAGTTGGGGGCCAGAACCTAGGAAGAAACACTAGGGTAACCTATGCAACATTATGATGACACTCCACCTAAAATAACAGTTTACCTTGTGAGCTTAGTATGTTTGATTATCCTGAATCTAGAAGCAATGTAACCATCAGTTAAGTATGTACTTGTGTCTAGGGTTAGTAGATTATGTCTAGGGAACCTTATTACTATCTCCTAGCACAAGGGGTGGACCTACGGGTACAACATGGTTGGGTGGAACGTGCACCTTACTCCGTTGGGTCCCCATTATTGATCATGGCAACGAGAGCTTCATGGATGGAGAGCTTGTATTTGGATATATGTGTACTTCTTTGATTGTATCATTGGAAACCTTGTATTTGTAACATCCCTCAATTGTTTATGAGGTGAATATTTTTAATATGTAATTGTAAACTATTATTTGATCTACCTCATATGGAGAATGAGTATTGTAATGACATTTCAAATGCAATGTATAAAGGAATCTTTTGTGTATGTTATACTTTCATGGATGGAATTCAAATGTTATGCAATGTTTACTTTTAAGTTTATGTTAACTAAATACATGCAATGCTAAATACTAAAGTCGTCTATGGGATTCTCAAGTAGTGTGTCATCACATAACTTAGAGAATGTATGCAACTAATAAAGTTAATAATATTACTTTTTAAAAAAAAATTATTACACTATCGTAGTTAATGCAACATTCCTTAGGTTACAAGACGGGGCATTACAGATTGGTATTAGAGCAAAGGTTCTAACACTGGACGTTCTGGGTAATTGCGAGCCCATTAGGTTGATGTAGTGCGTAGTATCATTATTTGTTAGCCTTGGTTGATTAGTATCTGAGACTCATTATTGTTTATGTGTAGGATCATGCCTAGGTGACGTGGTAGAGGTCATGGTAGAGGTTGAGGTGGAGGCCAAGGGCCAATCCCTCAGGTTACTCCCCCTTTGAGCCCTCATCAGAGTGATCAGGCAGAGCAGTTGGATCAAAGGAATGAGGGATAGATTCTAGAACAGTTAGGAGTAGAGGGATCACAGTTACACCCTTTATTAGAGGAGGTCCTAGCTCGACTTGGACCTAGATAGGAAGTTGATCAGGAGGTAGTTAGAGAGCGTGATAGATCTCCAAGGAGAGTAGATGATACAGTGTAGCAGGATGTTATTATTGCAGGACACATGCGGGATTTGTTGAGGGCACGCCCTCCTACATTTGATGGATCTGGGGGTAGTCTAGAAGCTGAAACCTGGTTGATTGACTTAGGGCGATGCTTTGCAATGCATCCTTATGGTAGCAACACACGTGCTCATTGTGCCATAATGCATCTTAGAGGATTTTCCTCTACTTGGTGGCGCCTGGAGGAGCAGAAGCTCCATTTAGAGATTAGGTCAGTTTCTTGGGAGATGTTCCTGGAGAGGTTTAGAGCACAGTTCTTATCTGAACATTGGAGGCAACGACGAGCTGACAAGTTTCATGATTTATGTCAGATGGCTCTATCTATGGAGCAGTATGAATGTAGATTTTATGAACTTAAGCAATATATAGGAGTTGGAGATGATGAGGCAATGCTGGTACAACATTTTATTAGGGGTTTGAATGCCCACATTAGTGGTGGAGTCAGAGTCTTTGAGCCAAAGACTATGGAAGTTGCTGTGGAGAAGGCTCGTATAGTGGAAGAGAATCTTGTTATGGCGTTGGGTGGTCACACAGGAGTACAGATAGGTAGTGCTCCTACAACAGGTTTTAGTCCATGGGGTGGACAGGTGCAGACAGGGGGTTCCTCTAGGAACCAACAGACACCCACCAAGGGTGGACAGTAGCAACAACAACGTACTCCTCAGAAGAAAAGTAATTCACAGCCTCAACAGGATAATAGTTTTTGGTTTCAATATGGTGGTGGTTGGTTTCAGAATGAGAGAGATCGGAGTGAGCAGCAAGTGCAGCGTGATTGTTCTGATCAGCCTGCACAGAGATTTCAGTCTGCAGTTAGTGGAGGTAGTTTTCCACAGTCTAGTGTACCACCAGGTGATAGAGGATTCAGAAGGAGTATATAATGTTTTACTTGTGGCCAACAGGGTCACATTGCTCGTCAGTGTCCTCAGAAGGGCACTTCTGGGTTTAGTCAGAGACCGGCAGCTTCAGAGTCGACTGTAGGAGATGCAAGCAAGTCGCATAGGGTGTTTACCGTAGTGGATAACCACCAGGTTGAGCACCAGGGTGCAGTTGGAGAGATTCCTGGTGGAGGAACCGGCATCATTCTTTGGGAACCGTGCACATCCTTCTACATCAGGAGTTGATCCTCAGGGATCAAGACATTGACTGAGTACTGATCCAGAGGGATCCTAGTGGCTAGTCTTCTATTTCTTAGGAGGATGTATTTTAGATGTGTGTGCTATTTGTTTTCTATTAGCAGGCTTCCAAGAGTAAGCCTGATCCTAGGGGGGAGGATGTAGTACCCCTCCCTTTTGCTTGTGTTTTCTGTTAGCATGTTTTCACATTGATAGAAGTTGTTACTTTGTTTTGGATATTTAGATCGCTGACATTAGAGCGATGGTGGATTTATTTTGGGATATGGTGATACATTGTATGGTGATAATTAATTTCTGATATGCTTTATGTTAGCGTAGATGTTTCCTTCTGATGTTATTGCTATATATATGTTTATGGTAGATTAACTGTTATTTAATTTGTCAGTTTGATGTGATGTGTATTGGTGTGGAGAACGGAGTTGCATCACTCGCTTGCGAGTGCCTTGTGATTTCTGTGATTTTCTCCGCACGGTGTGCTTGTATAATGGATTATATATATATGTATGTTATTTGTTTGGTTGCAGGATTGCAAGTACATGTCACCAACTCCACCTAGTTACACAGGTCTGAGCATGTCAAGACTCAACGGAAATGTTGATTGGGAGGTAGTAACAAGGTTCTTCCTAGTCTAGTCTTAAGCCCAGTCACAGTATGTCGTCAGTTTAAGTCTGGTGTCTTTGGTGGTCTTGTTGTGTTTGATTGGTTTATTTATTTTGAAAGGAAAATTTCATTAAATTAATGATAGATTAATATTCTTTTAATTTAATGTTTATTAAATTAATTTTTAAATGTTGTAAATAAAAGCTTTATATTTTATTTTATTTATTAAATTAGTTTGTTTGGTTAAATAATTTAATCACTGAGATTAAAATTATTTAATTAAATTAAAGTTACTTTAATTGTGTGGATAGATTTAATTTAAATTAAATTGTTTTGTGGGAAATGGTATTTTAAATTGTTAAATAAAGAAAAGAAAATTGAAATTTGAAAATTGAAAATTGAATTCTTTAATTCTTTAATAAGCATGCAAATCTTGAAAAAGAAGAAAGAAAGATTTACTGGTAAGTTGTTAGAAGATATTTTCTTCTCGACATGTGTGGTAGTTAAATTTATTGCTTCTTGTTGAGGATTTTCTCAGAGGTTATCTGGGATTTTGGGGAAACAGAAAAATCACTTCACGGGAAATGAAAGAACAGGTTCTGTTAAAAAAAATATTGATTTGAGTAAAATTTGTGAACTTTGTTTTGGATTTGCTGTATATTTCTAGAAGATCTCTTTGGGTTGGTATTAGCATCTTTCTGGATTTGGTGTTCTGGAGGGGCTTTGAAGGTTGCACACTTCAGGCAAGCAAAGCTTCTCTTCTACAGACAATTTTCAAGCTAGAGGAAACAGGTTTTTCACTGGTTATTTATTTAATTTGTCCTTTTGAAAAGTTTGTCTGTGAAAAAGAATTAGTATTGAGAAGTTTTGTTAAAATTGTTTAAAAATTTTGTGTGCTTGAGGAAATTGTTTGTGTATTAAATCTTTGTTCTTCTCGGCAATTTAATCTGTAGAGAATTTGTTATTTCTTTGTTAAAAACTTCCTGTAGGAAATAGTTTGAATTAAATTTGTGAAGGAAATCATTTGTTTGGAAAATGACATTGAAACCTCAGGGAATAAATTAGAACTTGTTGGGAAAAATTTCGTGCGTACTGTTAAATTTCTCAATTTCCCCATTACAAACCCTTTGAAAATATATGCATGATTTTAGTAATCTTTTATTCATTTAGTTGTGAATATATATATATATATATATATCATATATATTCATATATAAATTGAATTGAGGAAATTTTTACATTCTTTGAAGGAATATTGTGAAATCGCCGTACAGGCGAATTGGAGTTTTTTTTTTTTTTTTAGAAATGGAATTTAACTCGAAGACGAATCTGTGAAAACACAGATCTTAAACATGGATTTTTGCATATTTCATTTTTGCATTTTAAAGTTAATAGATTTTGTTAAGAGGGCCACGGGGGGGCTACCCCACAGCCGCCCCCATATGGGGCGACGACTGTGGAGGCAGCCAGCGCTGCCCTCATAGGCAGCGTGCGGCTGTCACACAGTCACCTCCCCATACGGGGCTGTGAATACAGCCGTGGGCTGTATGATACACAGTATAGTGTATATTGCATAAAACTTTTGTTAACCTAAAAAAAACAAAAATGGAAATTTCGACTATATATTCATTCAAATATGATTTCGATTGAGGGTTTTTAATTTATAATATTTTTAATATATATATATTTATTTAAATTTATTTATTCAAACAAATTTATAAATTCATATTTATTTTGGTAATGAAATAAGAATTTCTGTGAGTATAAATATATGTTAAGAATGACATCAGCTAGATTTATAACTATAAGGATGGAAAAGTAAATTTGACATATAATGATAAGTGAAATTGTGAAAGTTAAAATTAGATTATTTTGATAATAAATTTTAACCAAGTTGATATATTTTCATGCAAATTTTATTTGTCTTGAATGGATTTAGTAAATCCTAATAGTAGATGTTTATTTTTCTTGATTTGCTTTAAATTGTGTTTCTTTTTATTGGGCAAATTGAGAATGTTTTAGATGTACAAGTCTTCCAGATAAGTTGTATAATGTGGGAGTTGTTATTGTTTAAATAGAATCCTTGTGTTGACTAAGGTTGTGTACATGGTTTTACATGGTGTATATACACCTAGTTTTATAAACATAGACTTGATGTTCGTTATGAAATGTGCAGAATTATAGGTTGAATTCTTGTGCACCTTGTTTACCTTAGAGAGTGAACATAGATTCCTTATGTTATTTTTAGGGGAGTAGCTCTTTGTGAGGGCCGGTACACAAAGTGGTACCTGGGTAACTCATGTAGAGTTAGTAAGTCAGTGAAAATTAAATCAACATATTGGGTAATCTAAAATATATAACTGGATTAATTATGCCTCACTCATGGACTTAAGAGCTAGTTTAGTCTTGAGAATGAGTTGAGAAGGCCTTGGAATGGCAAAGTCGATATCTTGTTATTTTAAAAGATATTTGAATCCGCAACAGTTTGCATGAGGGGCCGGGTTTCGTAAGAGGTTACCAAGGTAACCCAAGTTGGGGGCCGGAACCTAGGAAGAAACACCAAGGTAACCTATGCAACATTGTGATGACACTCCACCTAAAATAACAGTTTACCTTGTGAGCTTAGTATGTTTGATTATCCTGAATCTGGAAGCAATGTAACCATCAGTTAAGTATGTACTTGTGTCTAGGGTTAGTAGATTATGTCTAGGGAACCTTATTACTATCTCCTAGTATGGGGGGTGGACCTACAGGTACCACATGGTTGGGTGGAATGTGCACCTTACTCCATTGGGTCCCCATTATTGATCGTGGCAATGAGAGCTTCATGGATGGAGAGCTCGTATTTGGATATATGTGTACTTCTTTGATTGTATCATTTGAAATCTTGTATTTGTAACATCCCTCAATTGTTTATGAGGTGAACATTTGTAATATGTAATTGTAAACTATTATTTGATCTACCTCATCTAGAGAATGAGTATTGTAATGACATTTCAAATGCAATGTATAAAGGAATCTTTTGTGTATGTTAAACTTTCATGGATGGAATTCAAATGTTATGCAATGTTTATTTTTAAGTTTATGTTAACTAAATACATGCAATGCTAAATACTAAACTCGTCTGTGGGATTCTCAAGTAGTGTGTCGTCGCGTAACTTAGAGAATGTATGCAACTAATAAAGTTAATATTATTACTTTTAAAAAAAAAATTATTACACTATCGTAGTTAATGCAACATTCCTTAGGTTACAAGACGGGGCATTACATCTACATTAGTTAAAAGGATGCATCAACCTCCAAGGACCCTAGTGGACGCATATGCAGAGGCAGTCAAGGCTAGTACTAACTTGGGACAACAATTAAATGGACCATTTCCATCATTGGGACCCACTGCTAATCCTGGGCAGATTCAAGGGTTGAATCAAGCTTTATCCAATTAGACACCCTTGATGAATCGAATCCCTCATTTTCTATTAGTCCCTCATCTAGGTCCACCATTAGTTAGGCTACACTAGTCCCTAGTTATTTGTAGAACTCCATTCCACTAGCATATCCTCAAAATCCAAGATCCCTTCATACTTGCAAAATTTGGAAGTGCCTTCTTACCAACAAAATTCTTCTAGAACACACCCTATTTATGTGCAAAATTCTATCCTAGCACAAAACAAGCTCTAGAAAGGTTCACTGTTGAGGTGGATGAATAATTGTCTACCAAGATTGTCAGAAGGGTTCATGCAATTCTTCATTTCCTGTCACAAGATCATCTGGAATCACCTCCAAGGGCTACTGCTCATGATTCTGCAAGTTCCAATGTCCTTCATCTCTTCCCAATTTTGCAAAATTTAAATTTTGCCCCTTCTATGCATTTTGAGGTCAGAGTCTTGCATGATTGCCATGATAAAAATATCCCTGCAATTCAAATGGATGAATAGTATTGCTAGTAGCGTGGGTTTGTTTGGGCTCCTTCTGTTGTAATTATCATAGTCTATTAATGATGGTATAGTTTGTATGTCTATTTCAGTATGGTTGGCTTTGTGTATTCTAGCTATCTAGAGCCTTCGTATCAAATTTTGTGTCAAAATTGTATGGTTACAGTGTCTCATCTGGCTATTTAAGATCCATCAAAGTAGATTTTTCTATCATGAACAATGTAAATCCTTTATATATATATATATATGGGCTCTATGCTCTTTGCTTAAAATAAAAATGTGGAAAGGATTGGCTAGATGAGTTAGTTGAACAAGTGAAGAAGCTAACAACATAGGTCACTTATCTAAGGAATCAGAATAATCAATTGCAAGCTTCACAAAGGAGTATTCAAACTAATTACAATAGAGATAATTGTGATCTTGGACAAAACTTAGGGAAGAATTTTGAAAGAGGGCAAGGCTTAGGACAAAATTTTGAAAGAAGACAAGCTCCAAGGAAAAACAAAACCTGGAATACAAGTCCTAATAATGGAGGAGTCCCAACACCATTGGATCCACCTAGAAATCTAGAAAAATAATCAAGCAAATTATATTTAGCTGAAGCTGCATTGTTTGGGTGGTGTAGAATTCATCAAACAAACAAGCATTCTGGATAGGATTTTCTAGAGTTCCAGGTTGTTGCTGCAATATTCTAGATGGAGGTACAATATGCTACTAGCAGTGATGGTTTAGGTGGATGTGAGATCATGCCTTCAAAGCCGTATGATTCAGTTCTAGTGTTGAACTAGGCTCCTTTCCCTAAAAGTGAAGAAAACCAGCCTAAGGAGTTTGCTGAAGATGGTATCAAAGCAGAGGATGTATGTAATGAAGAAATATTATCCCAACTATTTGAGAATGAAAACATCATGGATAACGGTCCAAGATATGAAGAAGAGCAAAAGGAGGAAGTCTAGATGTTCCATCAACATTCTACACACTACAATCTATGAAATAGACAAGCTAGTGGCCCTTTCACTACTTCCATTCCACCAAACAATCTCAACATACTGCCAGATCCTAATGCAAGAAATAATCCTTCCTATCCCAAGGTTCCAACAGAATAATTTTCCAAAGGAGGGTAGTCTAATTTTACCAGAGGAGGACAGACATATCAAATCAAAGGTAGTTAGCTTGAAGTTGATGTAGAACAAATGGGAGAATATGTTGTTGAGGAGCTTAAAAAGGTAAAATTTAGTCTTTCTGCTTTTGAATTATTAAGAGTGCCTAAAATTAAAAATGCTTTTTTTAGATCTTTGAATGGTAATACACCTTTTAAGTCTTCACAAGATACTACTACAAAGAAGGTTACTTTTAGCACTACTGAAAATGAGCCAGTAATCAGAGAAGTTGTGGGGAAAGTTCAAAATTAGCAACCAACTAAAGATCAAGTTAAGCAGTCATCAAAGGATCAAAGTCAGATGCAAACCAAAGATAAGGGTAAGGAGAAGGATAGAACTCAAGTGGCTCACATAGACACTCCCATGTGTTTATTTCAAGGAAACCCTGAAAATCCTCCTTTCTTACTTAGTATTCATTTATTAGGGAAGAATTTGCATCATTGTTTGTTGGATTCTAGAGCATCCATAAATGTCAGGCCATTTTTTAGTATGTAAAGCATTGGGAATCACTCATGATCCCTCTAAACAAAAATTCACTCAATTGGATAAGACGAAGGTGAGTGTGGTTGGAGAATTAAATAGGATCCCTATGCAGGTTGCATCGAACCCAAGGGTGCAACAGATAATTAATATTTAGGCGTTTGATATCTCTAATAGATATTGGATGATTTTGGGTAAAGATTTCATGGGAGCACTTAATGGTTACATCTCTACCGATCATTTGCACATGTGTCTCCCATGGAAAGGAATGCCAAATCAGATTTGTATAGAGCGTGAGCCACAAATGAGGTTTATGATCACTGAGTATAACAACGCGACCAATGAAGTGTTATTTTTTGACATTGAACTAGGAAATTATGTTCCTGTTGTAGTAGCATATGAAGGACCAAAAATAGAGGAAGTTTTGATGTTGCACAATGTACCTAAATACCTAACTCAACTTCCTACTAGCACTGAAGTAGTGATTGAATTTGATGATGAGGAACTACAAGTTGATGGTAATATCAACCTTCTTGAAAGTTTCTAGGAATTTATGAAGAAATGTGTTAAGGATCAAGAAAATCTTGGAGGAAGGATGTTTTAAAGGAATTGTTATTGCCTAGCTAGTGTAGAGTACATGATGCATCCCATTTTGAGTATGAATGTTGCCTTTTCCAATTAGTTGTTGATGAAATTAAAAGGTAGATTAGTCCAATAATAGTCCAAGCTGATAATCAGAAAATCCAGAGTGAACTGAAAGGTGAACAACAGAATCTACAAGATGATCCTTTACCCAAGAATGATGTATGTTCAATGAATTCAAAAGGTACCACCAAGTTCTATAATTTTAATTTCAAAGGTTCTAAATCAAAGCAAGGAGTAGGGGTTGGCTTTGAACTAATTAGTCCAATAGGTAAGAACTTTTTCGCTGCACATAGATTACAGTTACATTGCAAAAATAATGTAGCAGAATACGAAGTGTTAGTCCATGGATTACTGATGCTGTTGCAAAAGAAATTCAAGGCCTTGCAAGTCCTTAGAGATTCAAAATTAGTGATAAAGCAGGCTAGGAAGCAATACTCGTACCATGATAGAAGATTGACAAATTATAGGAATAAAGTATGGGATTTAATGGAGGTATTTGATGCATTCAACATTAAGGTTAATTCCTCATCACAAAAATTAGACTAATGATGCATTAGCTCAAGCTTCCAGTACCTTACAACCCTTGTCATTTTCTGGCTTGAAGAAGTTCATAGTTGAGCTCACTCCAATTCCATCAATGCCTGATAATGTCACTAATTTTTAGGTATTTGATGATGATAAGCATATTCTAGATTTTATCACTAGTTTATATGTTTTTGCTTCATAGATTATTGACAAAGTGGAACCAAAAGAAGAAAAACTTGATATGGAAGGAATTATTAATCTCAAGACCAACACAATACCAAGAGGAAGTGTACAACTGGAAAGGATATTTGATTTTGATAAAATAAGAGATCAAAATCGGTAGGCCAGAAAAGATTCAACAGATAATCAGTGTGAGACACACAACATGGGTGCTATAGAAGAGGTAAAGAATGTCTTCATTGGTAAATTTTGTACTCCAGAAAGGAAGAAAGGGATAATTGATGCATACATTGATATCAATATATTATATCTTTGAGCTATGAATATCTCAAGACATATGACACATCAATTATTATGCATACGATTCCACTTAAATTTGATGCAAAGTCATTTAGATAGAGATAAAGATCAATAAATGCACTACTTGAGCCTATCATTCAGAAAGAAGTGATGAAATTGTTGTCTTTCTATATTATCTTTCTTGTTAGACATTCTACTTGGGTGGTGAATCTAGTACTAGTATGCAAAAAGAATGGTGAAATCAGATTGTGTAGATTTCAGAAATTTGAATTGCGCATATGAAAAAGACAATTACTCGGTGCCATCATTAGACGAGGTATTGCAGATTGTTAATGGCTCACAAATGATGTATTTTCTCGATGGATATTTAGGCTACAATCAAGTGTTGTTTCAGTATGAGGATAGACACAAAATGACTTTCACAATGAAATGGAGAACCTTTCCATATAGGAGAATGCCATTCAGGTTAATCAACGCTAGAGAAATGTTCCAATGAGCAATGGATTTACATTCAAGGACTTGATAATAAAGTGCATCATTATCTATATGGATGACTTGAGTGTGTTTTCAAAGAAAAGGGGAGACCATATTTCAGATCTATGCAAAGTATTTTAGAAATGCAGAGAATTTAACATCTCTTTGAATTCGAAAAAGTGCATCTTTGGAGTGATAGAAGGCCAGCTTCTTGGGAATGTTATTTCAGAAAATGGCATATCTATTGACCTTGAGCATATTCAGGCCATACTGAAAATTTAGCCTCTTACCAGTAAGAAGGAAATGAAGTCATTTTTTTATAAGATCAACTTCGTCAGAAAATTCATTACTGGTTTTCCTGAAATTGTGAATCCTTTGAGTGTAATGTTAAAGCAAGATGCTAAAATAGAATGGACCCCTAAGGTGAAGCATGCATTTGAAGAAATAAAGTGAGTGATAGTTGAGGCCTCGATCTTGGTAATTCTAGATTATTCTAAGCCATTTTACATATATTTGTTTGCTTCAAAACATTCATGTGCTAGTATGTTGACGCAAAAATTAGATCAAGGGGATGAACATCCCATTGTATTTATGAGTGCTCCTTTTAAAGATGTGGAGTTGCAATATCCTAGTGTTGAAAAGAAGGCTTACGCACTAGTTCATAGTGTGAAGAAGTTAAGGCATTATATTTTATGGAATAAGGTGTTTGCAATTATTTCAGACCGAGCTGTCAAGATTTTACTAATGGAGAATGAGTTGGGTGAAAGAAGGACTAAATGCATGCCAATGCTACAAGAATATGATATGGAGATACAACCCATGAAACTAGTTAGAGGTAAAGCATTTACCCACACCATGGCTAAGACCAATTTGAAACTTACAACACAGTAGTATAGTCTCGAAGATGTTTCTTTGGATGAATGGTATGATGATGTTGTGTATTACTTGCTAAATAAAAAATGTCCATCACATCTGAATAATGTGCAGAGGAGAGTGTTACATTTGAATAGTAGTGATTACATGTTGAAAGGAGTTATATTGTATAAGAAAAACTATGAGGGTATCTATCTTCACTACCTTATGAAGGAAGAAGTAGTTCGTGTAATGATTAAGTTTCATGAAAAGTTTGGGATAGGCCATGGTTCAGCTCGATCCACTAAAAATTAGATTCTCTGGGCTAGGTACTATTGGTCAACTTTGTTTAAGGATGTTCACGCACATGTACGATCTTTCCACACCTTCCAGATTGCTACTGCTAACCTGAGAAGTATGTTGTTGTTTTGTTGCAACCAATGGTTGAAGCTCGCCCTTTCGCACAATGGGGACTAGAATGTATTGGTATGGTCAATCCACCATCTACTATGAGACATAGGTAAATTCTAACCACTACTAATTATTGTACTAGATGGATGGAAGCGATCCCATGTAAGCAATGTATAATTGAAGTTGTTATTAGGTTTTTAGAAGAGCACATCATTACGTGCTTTGGTTGCCCATTTGCATTTGTTTGTAACAATGGTCCTACCTTTGCATCATTGAATTTTTTTGTATGGGCTTGTGATTATGGGATTATTCTTAAGTTTGCTTCAAATTACTATCCCCAAGGTAATGGATTGGTTGAGTCCACAAATAAGAATTTGCTAACAGTAATCCACAAATTGTTGGATAAAAACCCGAAACCCAAAGGATTGGCATACCCAGCTTTGATTTGCTCTTTGGGAAAATCAAATGCATCAAAAGGTTTCTTTAGGAACCTCCCCATATCACTTTGTGTATGGTCTAGAGCCTGTTTTTCCTATCCAACTGATAATTCCTATCTCGCAGTTTACTCTCCCTTTCAAATTTGATCACAAAACCTTACTAAAATCAATACAAGAGGGCTAAAAATACATAAAAAGAACATAATTTGGAAGAGAAAATATGCAAGTTATATTATATTCAAATATGCAAAAGATTACATAAAATTGAAGCTCATGGGCTCCCCTTCAATCTTATATGCAACACTTGCAACAAACATGTCTTCAACATTTTGGCATAATTTCGACAACATCTAGGTATGAAAACTTCACTTCTCCAAGCCCCCTTCTCAAAATGAAAAGGAATCAATAAATAGAAAGAGAAAAAAGAATACAATCCATGGTTTCTCAAAACCACCTTCTGGAACCACCTCTAAAAACCAACGCCCAACTAAAGGAGTTACAAATTGGTGCAGAAGCACCTTGTTGCATTCAAGCCTCCATGAAGCCATATTGTATAAATTTATTAAATTAGGTGTTTTAATGTTGTAATAAGGTTGCATGATCCATTTTATATATTTTTGAAGTCATTTGGAGTCATTGATGAAGGTTTGGTGTCATTTAGTTGAAAAATGAAAACATTGTCAAAAGTTGTCAACTTTTTAAAAGTTTGTTAAAAGTTGTTAAATGGTAGTTGTAGGTTGGTTGGATCATAACTTGATTTTACAAGCATAAAAATGGGCCTCCAAGTCGAATGGGGGGTTGGAATGTAGTTTGGAACAAGAATTTATGAAGGAAGACATGATTTTTTTTGCAATTTTCCAATGTTTTGCCCCGTTCTTTTACATGGTACGGATTTGTATGAAGTTGTACAAACCTGAAATTGATTTTTATTGATAGAGGAATGAACTATATTTCATTTTCAATTGGTTTGGTGTATTTTTATTGAGTTTGGAGAAAGTTATGACCATTTTACTATTGGCAGCCCTATGGGATTGTTTTCTCTGGAAGTTGCAGGTTGTTGCAGAGAATGGTACAGATTATATAGATCAAATAAAGACCTTATACCTATTGTAAATGTTAGATATGTGAATCTAGTTTCATTTTCAATTTGTTTGATCAATTTTCATGGATTTTTGAGTGATTTATGATGTTTTTGGTGAAGACTACTCAATTCTAGAACTAGGGTTTCCAGCAGATAAGAAAAATTCATATCTTTTTATTCCACCATCAAAAAGTGATAAAAATTGGTGAAAAGTTATGTTTTTAAATTTTCTAAAAACCCTTTAAAGGAAAAATATTCATTTATTTATTTTCATTAGTTATGGTAGATTATGTGTTTCATTTTGGTGGAGAGTGGTAAAAGAAACATGGTTTTCTTGATGTTTGAACAAAGCTATGCATAGTTTGTTTATGGTTGGCCTTAAATAATTGTTGTTTAATCTTTGGATGGTTGTAATAGGTTTTTGGGATGAATCTAATCATGTTGAAATAATTTACCAAGTATGATAGAGATTGGAGTCCATTTTTGTAAGTTGGAGCCCATGTTGCTCAAGGTTAAAGGATTGAGATTGCCTCAAGAATGAAGAATTTCATTTGTGTACTTGATTATTGCCAAGAATATAGAAAGTTGATGGTATGAACTCTCTGAATCTGCATTAGTTTGGTATCAGAGCCTGAAGATGCTCTGGGAAATTTGTTTGTGGTTTGTGTGTGTGGTTGTTTGCAGGTTGGTGCAGTGAGAAAGTCCAAGAGACTAGGGAGAGCAAAGCGGAGACACCTAGGAAAGGAAGAGAAAAGTTGAATAGAAGCAAGGAGATACTTGCTTGTGAAGATGGATTTGGTGAGAATATTGGGGAGAAATTTTTTGGAAGAGGAAGAGAGGAAAAAGAAGAAACAAGAGGAAAAAGAGAGGAAGAGAAAAGAGAAAGAGATGAGGAACAAGGAGATTGATCAAGAGATCAAAGAAATAGAGGAAAGGATAGAGCAATTGCTCAAAAGAGTCACAAGTTGGCACTTGACCATGAAAAATAAATTTGAATGGCCCATACAAAAGATTATTCAAAGAAGAAAAATACAAGCAAGGATGGCATCAAATGAGGCAAAGGTAAAGTTTGTTGAGCAAAGTAAGTTACAGGTTGAGATGCATGATATTCCAATTATGTTTGAAGATGAACAAACTTCTTTGATTGTTGAAGAACACATTCATGTTGAGATTAATGATATGGTTGTTGTTGATACTCAAATAGTTGATGAAATTGTTGTTGATGAACAAGTAGAGAAGGTTGTTAAGGTTTTTGATAAGGTTGGTACTAATCCTCAAGATGTTGTTGATAATAAGGTTGATAATGACAATGTTGCAGTTTTTTTGCTAATGAGATATATGGAGATTTTCAAGGATATGATGCAGGTTATATATGGTACTCTGATGATGAGAGTGAAGGTATAGATGATATTGCTAAGGTATATGCACAAGAAATGAACCTTTGGGACATGAATACAGAAAAATTAGTAGATGATTCAATGGTAAAGGTAGAAGAAGATGATGAAGAGTTGGTGCCTATACCTGAAGAAGAAGAGGACAAAGGTGAAATAGATTTGTAGTTACAAATTGAGCCACCGAGGTATGAGAATGAGATATTTACTTCATTGTTTCATGATGAGACTAATGGCATTTTTAGTTTTATCCATGTAGAAGTTTGTTGTTATCTTGAGACAACAAAAATAGAGCCATTATGGTTCCAGGAAAATTATGGTGCAGGGATTGTGGATGAGTTTGAACATGTACATGATGGGAAGATGGAAAGAAGATACCTTCTTCTTGTTGTGTTTGTAATTTCAAGGAAGAAAAAACCATGGGTTAAGATGAAGATACAATTTTTTGTGATTACTGGTGATAGTGAAGATTGATTTCTATTTGCAGGTCTTTTACTCTTTGCTCCCTCAAGGGACTTGAGTTTTTTCTTCAAGGGGAGAATGGTGCAGAAGCACCTTGTTGCATTCAAGCCTCCATGAGGCCATATTATATAAATTCATTAAATTAGGTGTTTTATTGTTGTAATAAGTCTAAATAATCCATTTTATATATGTTTGAAGTCATTTGGAGTCATTGATGAAGGTTTGGTGTCATTTAGTTGAAAAATGAAAACATTGTCAAAAGTTGTCAAATGTTCTCATAACATCTCTTCTTGTTAAATGACAACTTTTTAAAAGTTTGTTAAAATTTGTTAAATGGTAGTTGTAGGTTGTTTGGAGCATAAATTTATTGTACAAGTGTAAATATGG
Organism: Sequoia sempervirens; assembly: GCA_007258455.2. Taxonomy (NCBI): domain Eukaryota; kingdom Viridiplantae; phylum Streptophyta; class Pinopsida; order Cupressales; family Cupressaceae; genus Sequoia; species Sequoia sempervirens. The sequence continues at coordinate 316,349 of VDFB02000008.1, read as the reverse complement.
GCCTCCAAGTCGAATGGGGGGTTGGAATGTAGTTTGGAACAAGAATTTATGAAGGAAGACATGAATTTTTCTGCAATTTTCCAATGTTCTGCCCTATTATTTTACATGGTATGGATTTTGTATGAAGTTGTACAGACCTGAAATTGACTTTTATTGATAGATAAATGAACTAGCTTTCATTCTCAATTCATTTGGTGTTTTTTTGTTGAGTTTGGAGAAAGTTATGATCATTTTACTATTGGTAGCCCTATGGGATTGTTTTCTCTGGAAGTTACAGGTTGTTGCAGAGAATGGTACGGATTGTACAGATCAAATAAAGACCTTAGACCTATTGGAAATGTTAGATATGTGAATCTAGTTTCATTTTCACTTTTTTTGATCAATTTACATGGGGTTTTGAGTGATTTATGACATTTTTGGTGAAGACTACTCGATTATGGAACTAGGGTTTCCAACAAATAAGAAAAATTCATATCTTTTTATTCCACCATCAAAAAGTGATAAAAATTGGTGAAAAGTTATTTTTTTACATGTTCTAAAAACTCTTTAAATGAAAAAGATTCATTTATTCATTTACATGAGTTATGGTAGATTGTGTGTTTCATTTTGGTGGAGAGGTAAAAGAAACATGGTTTTCTTGTTGTTTGAACAAAGCTATGCATAGTTTGTTTATGGTTGGAATTAAATCATTGTTATCTAATATTTGGATGTTGTAATAGGTTTTTGGGATGAATCTAAGTATGTTGAAATCATTTACCAAGTCTGATAGAGATTGGAGTTCATTTGTGTAAGTTGGAGCCCATGTTGCTCAAGGTTAAAGGATTGAGATTGCCTCAAGAATGAAGAATTTCAGTTGTGTACTTGATTATTGCCAAGAATATAGAAAGTTGATGGTATGAACTCTCTGACTCTGCATCACAAATCTACAAATTAGGAATGAAATACAATGCATTCCAACCTTTTCTTGGGTGCCTAAGTCTTGACCAATCAGATTTGGGTTGTTATGATAACTTACAACCTCTTACGAATTCCTTACAGCTTGTCGGTTACAATTTTACATGAAAAGACATGCAAGCAACATGCAAGATTCTTTTGTAGCCCACTTTATGACATTTTATGACACGTACATGCAAAACATGTCAAAGTTATTAAAAGAAAAAAAATATTTGTCCTCACCCAAAAATGGATGCAAAAGGAATATTCTCCCACAAGATGCTTTTACTGCTTAACCAAGACTTATTACCCATCAAATTTATAGTTACATTTTCACCCAAAAGGGAAATTACATTGTTGTAAATGAAAATATTATTTTTCCAACCCTTAAGCCCTTATTAAAAATAAAAATTGAAATAACTATATTTTTGGTGATGCAATATTGCTAGTACCCCTAGATGCTCTTGCATCATAAATGAATATTATGAAGAGGGGGAACGTCTTGCAATCCGCTTGGATGAACTTCTCCATTTGGAAGAAAAAAGAGATGATGCCATAGAGAATTTTGATAAACATTAGGGCATATTTAAGCATTGGTTTGATTGTAAGGTGAAATTCAAGGCCTTTAGAATTTCTGACTTGGTCTTGTATTAGGATAAATCCCATGAAAAGAAAGGGGAACATGAAAAATTTGATAAGCTTTGGCTTGACCCCTTCTAAATATCTGAGATTTTGGGAGATAATGCATTTTTCATGAAGACTCTCACTAGAGAGTTTGTCTCATTGCCTATCAATGGGCAATATTTGAAGCATTACTTCCTTGCTTGAGTTGTCTCGGATCACTCATGTACATAGTTAGTTTAGGTGATTTTTTTTTCTATACCTGTTAGGTTGCTTTTGTTGGTTTTGGTTTTCTTTTGCTTAGGTTTATGTTTGCTCATTGTTTGTTTTGCTTTTGCTTTGGTAGTATAAGTTTGGTTTTTGTTTTTCTTTTTTTGGTTTGGGAGTTCTTCCTATTTTCTTTTGGGAATGTTTACATGCACAAAAATCATTTTAATTATGGATTTGTTTTAATTTTTTTCCTTCAGAATATTCAATAATTCTTTTCAGAATGGGTGGTGATGACCCTCTATTTGGTGTCACATGCTCTGAATAGATAAAAAGGATAAGTCATTGGTTTGAGTTAATCCCAAAATATGTTGAAATCTTATACTTCTCACACATCTTAAGAATCTTGAGGTTGTCGTAGGTTCCTTTGTAAGGTCATGATAAGTGAAAAATATTAGATTTCTACTTCAATGCTATTGTGATTCTCAGCCTCGATTGTGAGCTTCATTGTTCACTGGTTGAAAAATGAAAAGAAATGAAAAGAAAAATAGAAAAGAAAGAATAAAATATGGAAATCAAAAATAATTTTAATCTCTCAGAGGATTCAAATAAATCTACTAGGGATATGGATGTCTGGCTGATAGTAGAGCTATATTTGAGAGAATCATAGTGATAACCTCGTCGGGGCTATGGACCCTTGACTAGTAGTGAGGCAATATCCAGGTTGCTTTTGGAGTCAGAATCATTCATGTAGCTTAACTTGACTGAGCTTTGGTTTTTGTGATAACTTAAAGAGGGAAATTAATACATTTGCACACACTTGGATTTGCAGTATATGAGGGGTTAGTTCACCTAGTGATTTTGATTCTTTGGTTTAATAGTTGTCCTAATATGAGGATTGAAACCAGAGTTTTGGGTTCATGATTCTAGTTTGTCATTGAAATGTTCTAGAGCATTTCCCTAGAAGAGTCACCATTTATTGTGCCTTTCTTACACACACGCCCCATCGGAGGCAGGGTCCCTCTCTTTTTCTTCTCGTTTTTCTTTAGGTTTTTCCTTTTCCCCTTAAGGGATAAGTCCTTTGAATTTTTTTTTATTTCACCTTTTTTGATCTTTCAATGGTGACATTAGTGTTTGGGGTGAATTTATATTGCAACAAGTGACCTTATGTTGAAACATTAGAATTTTCCAAGTCCTTAAATGATCAAATGGGTCTAAGTTCGAAAAATCCAACACCCTTCAGATTCCCCAAAATTCATGACTTTTCGAAGAATCCATGACTAGGAAAATTTCCCGAAACTTGCTTTCATCACTAAATCCTTAACCCTTTAGATTTTTTGAAAACCTCCTTTTCACGAATTCCATCACTAGGTGGATTACCCAAAACTTGTATCTTCATGGATTTTGTGGATAGCTAGATTCCCTGAAAGTTTTCTTCATGGAATCCCTGCTTCTATGGATTCCCTAAAATCTTTATTCTCGTGATATCTAGCCCCTTGTGGATTCCCCGAAATCCATGTTTTTTGTGAAATCCATCTCTTCATGGATTACCCAATGTCTTGGTGTTGTCTTGTCAAGTAATTTATTATGCTCTATGCACATTAATGCTTCTTTTGGGTTTGATTTATATTATGATTTGGAGTCTTTTGAGTTCATTATGCTTTTGATATCTAGAGAGTTTTGATGCTTGAAGAGCTTTTGAGTGCTTGAATAGATTGGAGCTAAGGTTTTGAAGATTGTGCATGGATTCCTTTATCATCGCCTAGGGCTTCCAAAGTGCAATTTACTTGCTTCATTTTTTCCATTTGAATCACAAGGTAGGATCTAACCCCCCTCAATTTGGTTTTGCAGGAAAATTTAGTGTCAATTTAAAGGGTCATTTTTTCTTAGGTTGTGATTTGAGTTGCATTTTGTGTTGATTATCAAAACTATGAGCTTGAACCCTATTTCATATGGATTTTCACTTACATTTTTAATGGTTTGTGATATGTGACTTGTTTTTATTCTAGTTTGTATTTTAAAATTTCTATTATTGTTTTCTCATATGCATTCAAAAGATTGATTGGGTCTAGGGCATTGTTTTGCATAACTAATGGACTAGGGTTTATGTTTTGATTTAAAGCATATGTTGATTTTGGATTTGATGGGAACAAATTAGGGCATATTTGAGTTGTGTTTGAAATTTCATTAATAGTCTAGTTTCCCTTGTATTGATTAAGGATGATTGGGTGCACTCATGTTTAAACCCTAGGTCATTTCACTTTGAAGAATGAAACTAGGAACGTTGAATGGTTATGTTCATTGAAGTGCAATGTATCTGGGTTTGTCATTAATTTGAGTTTATGATTTGGTGATTGCATTCGAGGAGTCGAATCATGGTCAAGTGGTAGATTTAGAGGTGTGATTATCCAAACTTGAAGTTCTCATCTAATCCTTAAGAGTTTGGAAAGCCTGATATGCAACCTTCATGGAATTCACATGATTTAGAAATCATTGAAATATTATTCTTCACAAAATTCGTTGTCCTTTGAATTTCCCAAGTTATGAGCATTATCACTAAATCCTTGACTATTTGGATTACCTGAAATGTTTCCTTTTGTGGAATTCATGTTCCTTTGGATTTCTCGAAGAACATTCTTTTCATGGATTTCGCCTGCCTATGGATAACCCGATGACCGTCATTTCGCTAATTCCATGCTTTCTTGGATTGTCTGAGATATCATTATTGTTACTATCTTCAGTGCCACGATGAAATTTGAGTAATGATTTGTGCTTATAAGGTTTAAATTTTAGTTATCAAATGCATTTGAATCATAAGGGAGATTGCATAACTCTTGGTGATCATTTTTCCCATATGTTATTATGTTTCATAGAATTTATGTGCTCGTGGAATTTTTAAAGGATGCTTCTTCACGAAATCCATGGAGGTTTGGATTCCTCAAAAATCTATGAGGGGTCAAAATATTTGAAATCCCTGGCATGCTTGAAAACTTGAAAGTTGTTAAAACCTGTCTTTTAAGGATTTAGATCTTGCTTTTTTTAGCGTAATACTAAATAATGAAATGTCACATATTGCTTATGAGATATGATGGTTAAGATAACAATGCAATGATGTAATGATTAATATTTCTTTTCATTTTGAGTGATTATAGTGTTTGGTCTAACCAAATGTAGGTAGAGCCAAGCAAGGCCAAGACCACTAAAGGAAAGTCAACTGAACCAGTCAAGGAGGAGTTGTCCAGAGTGGAGAAAATGAAGTATGACTTTAAAGGAAGGCTCCCAGAGTCCAAGATAGATTCTCATTGAGGAGTGGGAGATAAAAATATGGGATATGTTGATTATGAGTACAACAAGTAGAGAATGTATTGCAATGCTCCTATAGAATTGGCAAGAATATTGGTAAAGAATGGATTGGCAAAAGTAGCAAGATTTCCTCCATCAGTATAGTGTCCAAAATTGATCATGGAGTGTGCCAAAAACTATAATTTAGATGGAAGAGTGATAGTTGGTCCCCAAGGAAAAATAATGGAAAATATAACAGAGGAATCCTTGGCAGAGGCATTTGATATTGCTGCACACAAGAAGCTAGTGAAGTTCAACATAGACACTGCCAGGAAGTTTTACACTGATGATATCGAGCAAGAACTAAAGATAATGAATGCCTTATGGATTGATAAGCATAGATCCCATTATTCCAAGTTTCCAAAGTAGTTGCATAGAAGTGATTTCAAGCTAGAATACAATAATATGATCACTCTTCTCAGAAGAGTGATGGGGTTAGAGAGAGTTGCAATGTTTGTGTTACCAATTTTTCGCTACAGCTCAATTGGTGGAGCTAGATTAAATACTGTTATATTTAAAGGTGGAAAATATAGTTATTTCTGCATATGCTAAGTGTTGATTGCATCTTGTTTATTATTTTATAAGTGACAATTATGAATTGAGGTGAGGAAACCGAGTTTCAAGAATTGTTTATCATTTTACAATCAAATGAAGTATAGGATTGAGCGTTCAATAACAAAGCATTTCAATTGCTTTCTTTTATTTCATAAAGTGATTCATATTTATAGAATTTCATTTGATTGCGAGAATTCAAATGATAGTACAAATTTGCAATGAGATGCATTTTTTCTTTTCAAAATGAAAAGCATAAGATTGAAATCAAATATCCACACAAGTCATGGATGGGACTGTCATAGTGCATCATAAACAACACACTACACTATGGAAGATGCATAAAAGGGAATCACATAAGCATAAACATAATCATCATTGCTTATTGATCGATGGCCGACGTAGAAGTGGTGCACCATTTTTCTTCTTCGAGCTCCGTTGACCTGTAGGAAGGAAGAGAGGGATGTTAGAGGCTCTGACTATGAATATACCTACATGAACCATCAACGATAATGTAGTATGCTACTGATCATGCACTGAAACAATCAAGTGAAGTGTAGAAACATAGGCTGAAAAAGAGACATCAATATCATGATCTATTGTTTTTTATGCTAACATCATTCACTTCTTTGTCCAGGTATAGGAAAAATCATGAAGTTGATTATCATTCGAAGACCAAGCGTGTGGAGAAAAATGGGCTCCCATAAGGGTAGAGCTCGACATGCTACCCCTTATTCATTACATGTGGGTTGACATAGACATTGCAATCATCATATTCATCAAGAAAGGAAATGCAACTAAAAGAGTAAAAGAGAGTTCATATGTTAAGCCATCAAACCAACGGTCCACTCATAACAAAAAGAGGGTGCTTTCTAAAGGCTACAGGTGGACAGTTAATTTAAATCAGCTTGATTATTTCAACTGAGTGCATTCATCTCAAACATTGTTGTATGGTTTATATTCTTCTGACATAGGTGTTAAAGAATACATCTTATTTCGTGTTATTATAGCAGTGTTATTTTTCTGATTTGAATAACCATCCATAATGCCTCATTACAAGAGGCACTATTCAACAAAAGAGAACAAAAGGTATTGTTGTTTTCATTAGAGAAAGGTATTAGTGCATTAAACAGTTTACATAATGAAGGCAAGTCCCAGTTTCTCATCATTGTAAAGGAGTTCCAGATTTCAATCAGAATTAGGAGACAAGATCAATACGGTGACCAGTAGCCAACTGATTAGCAAAGTGAAGTGAATGATTTAACAAGATAGCCAGTTTCAGTTTGGCTGAGAATGCAAAATACCTCACTGATTTGAAAGGAGGACAATTAGAATACACTGTTTTGACATTTGTGTTGTTCTATCATTCAATGGTTTTTGTCATTTAAGCTATACTTTCAGAAAATTCACAATTATCAAGCAGGATTTCAAGGATTCATAGACATAGAGTCATTTTCAGAACGAACAACATCTATGCATTGAACATGATATGGATGAAGGTTTGAGGTGCATCCATGAAGGGCATAACTGTGAGAGACTAAAGCAAACAATAGTCTACAGGTTTAATTAAAAAGAATTTTGTGTGCAAGGGGAAAAGCAACATTATAATAATAATTGAAAATGTAAACATAAGATACCTAAAGGTTCAGTATGTTTAAGGTACATGAAGCCATATGAATGTTTAAATTCAAGATATTTTGTTTCAGAATCTCATAAATTCATTTGAGGATTTTCAACAGAACACAAAGGGAGTGTGTTTTTCTTTTGAATATCAGTTATCATGGTGGGGTTTTAACAAAATACGAGCTTTACACAGTGTTCCATGGCTGGGCTGAAATACAACAAAAAGTATATTCAGATAAGATTGTTCTCCAGAATTTAAAATACCCATATGAAGGGAAGTCAAAATTTTAGAATGTCAAAGGAAATACATAGTGGGTCAAGCGAGCTCTAGAGGAGGTGAGATTTCTAAAAAATAAGGAATGCCCATGTCTAGTTTTGCAATTGAAAGTGCAAAAGAAGTAAAAAATCATCGTGGGTCAAGCCAATTTTACATGAATATCCAAACACAGATTTTTTCTCATTTTCCAGAATACCCATATTGGAGTTCACTTTAAAAAATAGATTTCTTCAAAATACAGTACACCCACATTGGGGTTTTGAATTTAAGGATAAGATTTTCCAATTTTCTGAGTTACCCATATTAGGGTTTTTTAAGAAAATGCAAAAGAAGGTAAAATATTGTCATGGGTCAAGTTCCAGACTAGGTAAATACAAATTCTTCAGGAAATACAAACACCTATATGAGGGTTCGATAGAAGTCTTAAGGAGGAAAGAAATCGGTTTTGTGGGTCGAGCCCAAGCAGCCTCAGATGTCTTTTCGAGCCATAATAACCACGGCCAAGAAGGAGTATTTCAGGCCCAATTGTCATTTGAAACGAGAGTTCTCTTTTAGCTTGCTATCAAAGCCCAAAATCTGAATAAAAACAATGATAATCATGCAACATTTCTTAGTGGGATGCATTAAATATAATCTGACCATGGCGCGGCCTGTAGATGGCCTTGAAGTTTTTAAATAAAAATGATATCTTGCTGGAGTATACGAAGCCTTTTAGCTTTTTTTTTATAGAAAGACAAAGAAGCATGATGGAGAGGTGAGAATTTACCATGCATGCCTGAAGAAGACTAAGAGGTTGCAGCCAGAGCTAGTGGAACTTTAAAAATCCAAACAAAACACCCAGTGCGAGTTCATATATGGCGGCCAGTGGATACAGGAAACACAGATAACAAAACACCAAGCACAAAAGTAGAGAAATCATCATATTTTTATCTCATGGCTGCGGCCTGTGAGGATTTTGTTCTTATCAAAGAAGCTCAAGGAATGAAGAGAAAACAATCAATATAACACTTACCCTAAGTTATGGAGGCCGAATATGATCAAATCGAAGAGGAGTGGGCTCGAATCAAGTCTCAAAACTGTCAAACCCTAGCTCATGGTGGCACTCACAGCAGAGCCATTTTCTCCAAAAGTTCACTTTGCAAAATGATGCGAAAAGATAGGGCATTCTTCACATTTTGTTCATTAGGGTTTGCTTTACCCTAAGTCGACTTAGGGATTTTCCCTTAGTTTTATTAATATCAATGCCCAAATCAAATACACCTAGTAATGGCCGATTTACATAGCCTTGAGTTTTCTATGCATTATTTTCAATACCTAAGGCATTCCATTCTATGCCTATACTTTGGTAAGGGCTTTCATGCCTTAGTTATATTCTTTTGATTGATTTTCTAGAAATCAATGTAAATGTTTTCCCTTGGTATTATTTTCAATTGATTTGTGAGAGAAATCAATTAAGATATTGATAAGGGAGAATACTATGCCTTGTATATTTTATAATTTTTTTTGAGAAAAATCAAGATTGTATTGGAGTAATCGAGATATAAGTTTTATTCTTTTGCAAAATATTTCAAAGCAATCTTTAATTGCAAAAATAGGCCAAATTGTAAAAATCTGCATATCATGTAAAGTAGGATTAAAGCAGCGCTTTTATAAATCGATTTATTCTTTGCTATTTTTAGCAGATTGTTTTTGTTTTCTTCCTTGGTCGGATTTGAGTTTCCTCTTGGAGAGATAAGATGTTTTTTTTGTTTTAAAAGCAAATTTAGCTTTTTTTTAGGAGCTTTTCAGTATGAACATGGAAAAAGTGAGTTTTTTCTGCTTTTATGCAAACTTTTGAGACAGTTTGATGCTTTTTTCTTGAGCTTTCTTTTTGAGCTCGGATTAGGGTTTGGGAGGATTATATTTTGAAGAAGACTTAGTTTTTCTTCTTCTCAGTTCAGTTGATAGTTTCTTTCTCTTAGCATTTTGAGCTTGTAAACTCATTTGTACTCAGTTCAAACAGATACACTCTTTCAGTTTCAATAAAGCAGCAGAGTTCTTTTCATTTCTTGTCTCAACCTTGTAACAACAGTTTCATGTCTTTGTGTTTTCAAATTTGAAGCCTTATATGTCTTTCTTTTATGAGTCTTTGCATAGAATTTCATGTTTTCAAGTTGCATGATGTATTCAATTCCTTCGAATCTTCATGCAAATTACTGATGAAACCATGTACCAATGAGATTGTGAGAGCTATTGTAATAGAGGAATTGTTGTGAGTGGTAAAATCTCAATTTTTCAAAAATAACAGTTAATCATCAATTAGTGTTAAATTTCATTTTCAAGCTATCCTTCTATCCCTTTTCCCATAAATCACTTAGAATAATATTTATCATTCAGAGAACCAGCTCACTCTGGAGATTCGTATTTGCCACGAGTTACCCACAACTCAAGAACGTTTCCATGTGTCAATAGATTGTTGAACCTTCAGTTTCAATAGGGTGCAAATCTATTTGATAACAGTTTTTGGCACGCCTAGTGGGACTCTGAAAGCCATTTCAGAGAATTTTTTGAATTTTTGAATTTTGTTGTTTTGTGTATGCAGCAGATTTTTGCAGCCTTTTGGAGGTTCATTTCAATATACTTGGCGACTCCGATCCTAATTTTGCATGCAGACCTAGTGCAGCCTGCGCATGAGAAAATTACAGACCAGATCAAGTACTGTACCCTTCAAATATCGAGAGTTGTCCCCACCATGAAGAAGAGGAAGAACAACAAGGAGGCTCTTTGAGACACTTGCAAGATCGAAGTCAACACCTCTTGTTTTCAGTTCCTTGGTTTTATCACCAGGAGTACCGGTCCCGATATCACAAGTGGCAGCACCAAGGTAGCACCCGTTCACGCCTTTCAATCGAGGCAGTCCATTAAACATTGTTCAAGATGATGGCATCCTAGTTGCAGCCCTTAGGAGTTTGCCATACTTCACCAAGGAGGACCTCACTACACCGGTTGAGCATGTTCGTGATGTAGCCACCTTATGCTCGGTTCACAACATCACACAAGAGAACGTCGCGTTAAGGCTGTTGGTTGCGTCGCTTAAAGGGAAGGAATTAAAATGGTTCAGAGGCCTCGCAGCCAACTCAATCGCGACATGGGAACTTATATCAACAATTATCTAATAAATCTGATAATCTATCTTTGTTAGAGCAGTTGAGCACCATTCAGAGGGCGCCACACGAGCACTTGGCTAATTTCAACTATCGATTTTAGAGAACCTGGGATAGGATTCCTGCAACGGTAAATCCTTTACTAGCACATTCTTTTATGTTTTACTTAAAAGCTTTGAATAGTAAGATTTCAGTCATGACTCAATCTATTGGTGGGCTTACACTCCCTAACGCCTATGACATAGCCATTAGAGCTAAGAACTGTCTCATCCAAGCTAGAGACATAAATCCTATACCTCCTATGCCTTTGTTTCTAGAAATATAGCCACCTACCCCTACTGTTGTACCTCCCTTAGTTGTTGTCCCGCCTGTTCCAGCAATAGGCTATCATAACGTAGCCTAAGAAGTTATTGCTCAAACCCCAAACCAAGAATTTCAAGAGATTAAAAGTATACTCAAGACCTTCGGGAATGATCTTTCGAGCATTAAGAAGCAAGTAGGTCATGAACATAAGCCTTATCAAGCCACTTATCAACAAAACTAGCCAAATAGGCCTGCTTTTCAAAATGATTACCAAGCCCAAAGAAGGAATTTTAATACTAGGCCATTCCAACCATACAATCCAAATGTAGCCAGTTCGTCAAAGGAACTTGTGCCCCAAAATAATGTTGCCCAGGATTGTGATTGGTGTTATCCGTGCAATCAACCCCATAACCAATCAGTGTGCGCTAATGGAATGAGAAATCAGGCTTTAATGGTTCAAAATAACTATGCTGGTTTAGAAAATATTGCAGATTAGAATCAAGAACAACAAGATAACGTGGAAGTTTCCTTGCCAAACTGGTAGAGCTCTGAATTCTATGGCATGAATGGCCAAGATCAGAAAAATTCTCCAATTTTGGCTAATACTAGATCGAAAAAGAGAGCTATGGATTCAGGACAACAAGCTGGAAATTCACAGCAATAGCCCACAAACAATAAGCAACCCATTTCATCAAATGTTAACAATGCAGCACAACCTAAAGTGCAGATTCTGCAAAGAGGCCAAGAGATATCTAGAAAGGAGTAGTCAAGAACGCATTCACAGCCTTTGCAGAGGAAAAACAATGCTATAGTCACAAAAAACTAGTAGAAGGTAAATTCTTCATCATTTAATATTGTTGAGCATCTCAAGAAAACCACTATCAATATGTCGGTATTAGATTCTTTGCACCTCCCAGGGCAGAAAGGTTTACTGCAGGAAGCTTTAGCTGAGTTGTCTATTTTTGACAACGCTAATCAAGGAGATGCAAAGGTCGTGCTTGCTAACAATTTGGAGGATAAAAATAAGCAGAAAACTAAAGAGGTAAAGCCTCCTCCATTTTACTTAAGTCTGATTATTGGCGATCCAATCGTTCATAATTGTATGATTGATTCTGGTGCCAGTAGTTTAGTCATGCCTAAGAGTTTAGTCGATAAGTTAGGTCTTGTTTATGAGCCTAATCCCTAGAAGGGCATAGTGCAATTAGATGGGTCTACTGTTAAAATTGTTGGTATTATCAAAAATTTGGCTCTTACTTTGCACGCATCCCCAAGTTTTTCTATTCATCAGGATATACATGTCATTGACTTGCCACCGCACTTTTCCATTTGTCTCTCGAGGGATTTTACAGCCAAGTTGGGTGGGTTTCTATCTTCTGATTGGTCTCATTTGTTTTTTAGAACAAGGTATGGTACGAAAGTGACCATAAAGTCTGAGCCTCTTGCCAAAGACCATATCGAACCATATTCACCAAATCCTATAAACGCTAACCTCTACGCCACCTCTGTATTGGAGGAGCAAACCATGACCTCAGATTGCAACACCCATATAGAAAATATCAATCTAGATGAATGGGCAGCCAAAGATCACGAGCTTGATCCTTTTCAGCACACAGATGAGATAGGATTAGGAGTCTATATGATTCGAGAACCTAATTTTGATATGCCTAATCTTTGTAAAGAGGAGCAGTCTGCAGAAATAGAAAGTGATCTTTGGAAGCTTTCTTTCGATGGTTCAAGAAGTAGCATTGGTGCTGGAGGTGGGGCTATGTTGATTTCACCAGAGGGAGATAAATACTTTTTAGCTTGCAGATTTGCTTCCAGCTGTTCGAATAATACAGTTGAGTATGAAGCGTTGGTGCATGGCCTCGAATGGGCCCACAAAAGAGGTATTAAACGCTTGCAAGTTTATGGTGATTCAGAACTAATTGTAAATCAAATTAGAAATTTAAATGCTACCAAGAATGACTTGCTTAAGAAATATAAGCATCGTGTATGGGATTTGATGGAAGATTTTGATGCTTTTAATATTGTTTTGATTCCTAGAAATGAAAATAAGCATGCTAATAGGCTCGCTTTCATAGGAGCCCAGTTTGATATTCCCAATGAAATTCATAAAGTAGAGGCACGTCAATATGTAAAAATAGTGGTCAGACCTTCCGTGCCTGACAATAATGTGAGCTGGTAGGTTTTTGACAGCGATGAGCAAATTGTAAATTTCTTGATTGTTGAAGTTGAGTTTGTAGATGGAAACCAGCAAAAATGGCAGCAACAGTATGATGAACAAATTGTGTAGTTGAAGACTAACAAGCTTCCAAAAGGGTTGGTGACCTTGGAATCTATGTTCAATTCAAATGACCAAGCGTGGAAAGAAAAGTGTGGCCTGACCGTTAAGGAAGAACATTATGCAACCATTGAAATCTTCAAGGGAAAACTTCCTAAGCTGGGGAAGGTATGTAATAAAGAGGAGCAACAAGCATTTATTCTGTTATGTCAGAAATTTAGTGATGTTTTTGCTTGGGAGTACAAGGATTTGAGAGGTTTTAACCCAGAACTAGCCCAACATACTATTGAATTAAAACCTGGCGCAAAACTAGTAAGGCAGAAGCAGAGACCGCTTAACTCCAAATTAGAACACCTTATGAAGGTTGAATTGAATAAATTAGTTGAGAGTGGTATTATTTTTCCTATTAAGCATACCTATTGGGTGTCAAATTTAGTACCAGTCAGGAAGAAAAGTGGGGAAATCATATTATGTGTCAATTTCCGAGATTTAAATAAGGCTTCATTGAATGACCCACTCCCTTCCATGGAGCAAATTTTGCAGGTAGTTTCTGGTTCTGACAGATTTTCTTTACTAGATGGTTACTCATGATACAACCAGATTCTTGTGAAGCAGGAGGATCAGTTCAAAACAACATTTACAACTAAGTGGGGCACGATGGCCTACAAGAAGATTCCTTTCAGCTTATCCAATGTTGGAGCAAATTTTTAGCGAGCGATGGATATGGCCTTTCACGGCCTTATGAACAAGTTCGTTTTGGTATACTTAGATGATATTACTATTTTTTCTAGAGATGCTAACAAACACCTTGATCGTTTGGAGCAGATTTTTCAGAGATGCAGAGAGTTCAGAGTGTCTCTCAATCCGAAGAAGTGTATATTTTCAGTGCACGAAGGCAAATTGCTCGGACATATTGTTTCAAAGCAAGGTATTTCTATAGACCCTAAAAGAGTCTTTGCAATTCTAGAATTGACATTACCAGCTCACAAGAAAGGCTTGCAAAGCTTTCTTGGAAGAATAAATTTTGTGCGGAGGTTCATACCGAATATTGCAGCTTTGCTGCAACCTCTCATTTCTATGCTTAAAAAAAATATGCCATTCAGTTGGACCAAGGAAGGTAAGAGAAGCTCTTGCAGTTGCTCCTACTCTCATTAATCCAAATTTTGACAAGGACTTCATCCTGTATGCCTTTGGAGGAGTAGATACAGTTTCAGCTATGTTATGCCAGCAAAACGATGAAGGCTTGGAGCAACCTGTAGCATTTTTCAGCCAAGTATTGCATGATTACAAGGTGAAGTATTCTTTTGTCGAGAAGCATGTTTTTGCTATTGTGAGAAGTTTAAAAAAATGCAGGCATATGTTGTCCAACAACAAGATTCATTTGTTGGTTGCTCATTCAACTATTAAGGAGTTCTTACTTAACAAAGCTATAAATGATAAGCATGTTGGTTGGATTACCAAAGTAATGGAATTTGACGTTGATATAAAGGTAACCAAGCTCGTTAGGGGCAAAGGTTTGTGTGAATAGATTGCTGGAAATGAAGACAACAACTTAAAAGAAGCTGCAAATACAGATACAGTGCTAAACAATGAGGATGCATATGTTGTTCCAGCGTCTCCTACTACTTGGTTGCAGCAAATGATACATTATTTGCAAACTGGTGAGTGCCCCGAAGGCTTAGAGAGAGCAAAATGAAGGTATTACAGATTACAAGCCATTCCTTATGCAATCATTGATGGAATTCTTTATAGGAGATATTTCCAAGGTGTTTTATTGCGTTGTATTCAGCCTAATCAAGTTGACAAGCTTTTAGCAGAGTTTCATGATGAACCTTGAAGAGGTCATTTTGTTGCAAGAACAACAACCCTCAAAATTATGCGGGTTGGTTATTATTGGCCAGATCTATTCAAAGATGCTATTGCTTGGGTCAGAAAATGTGAGAAATGTGCTTTATTTTCTAGAAAACAAAGGCTTGTAGTGCTGCCCCTACATCCGATTCAGGTAGAATAGCCCTTTGCCAAGTGGGGCTTAGATTTTATTGGTCCTATCAATCCACCTTCAAGTGCGGGTCATAAGTGGATACTTACTACCACAGATTATTTTACAAAATAGACCGAAGTTGTTGCTTTGAAAGAAGCAAACGAGACTTCAGTGCTTAACTTCTATCAAGATCTCATATCAAGATTTGGTTTTCCAGACTCAATCATTTCTGACAATGGTTTGGCTTTTATTGGTTTGAGGATTTCTGATTGGTTAGTTAGAAATAATATTTATTTGAACACATCTTCTAATTATTATCCGCAAGGCAATGGTCAAGCAGAATCTACAAACAAAAATCTACTTCGGATAATCAAGAAGATTGTTGAAGATAATCAACGGACATGGGATGAAAAGCTGAAGTTAGCCCTTTGGGCTGATAGGATAACTCCTAAAAGGGCCACTGGTTGTTCACATTTTGTTCTAACTTATGGTAAAGAAGCTAAGTTACATGTTTCCATTGAGTTACCAACTTTAAGTTATGTTAAGGAGCTGGAATTGCTGAATGAACAACCTCTTGAGGTGAGGTTTGCATAGCTAGTAGAGCTCGAAGAAACCAGGAAAGAAGCTCTAAGGAAGCTTGAGATACATCAAGCTCAGATGAAGAACTCTTTTGATAAGAAGGAAAGACCACGTGATTTCATTATTGGAGATCTGGTTTTCAAATGGAATGAATTTAAAAGCAAACCTAGATGACATTCCAAATTCGATGCAATTTGGGATGGGCCTTATGTGATCATGGAGTGCAAGGAACACAACATGTTCCAACTTTCTAAATTGACTGGAGAGGTGTTGTCTATCCCAGTTAATGGGATCCACCTCAAGAATTGCCTCTGAGATAAGTTCTATCTTGTAGATAAGTAGAGTAGTATTGCAAATAAGTGCGTTACGCATATTTACTTTCAGTATTTTTTCTTTCCCTAAGCATTGTTGTTCATGTTCTATTGGCCATCAGGGCCTATTAGTTTGCTTTCGGTTCTGTTTCGTTTTGTTTTGCTGTTGTTTGGAGTGTTGCTGTTCAAGTTTCTGAGTTTCATGAAGGGGCAGTTTTGACTCCACGCCCAATGGAGTGTTTTAAGGCAACTGATCTATGCTTAGCAGGCAAGCATTTAGTGGAAATCGCCAAAATGTTACCAATTTTTCACTACAGCTCAATTGGTGGAGCTGGATTAAATACTGTTATATTTAAAGGTGGAAAATATAGTTATTTTTGCATATGCTAAGTGTTGATTGCATCTTGTTTATCATTTTATAAGTGACAATTATGAATTGAGGTGAGGAAACTGAGTTTCAAGAATTGTTTATCATTTTACAATCAAATGAAGTACATGATTGAGCGTTCAATAACAAAGCATTTCAATTGCTTTCTTTTATTTCATAAAGTGATTCATATTTATAGAATTTCATTTGATTGCGAGAATTCAAATGATAGTACAAATTTCCATTCAGATGCATTTTTTCTTTTCAAAATGAAAAGCATAAGATTGAAATCAAATATCCACACAAGCTATGGATGGGACTGTCATAGTGCATCATAAACAACACACTACACTATGGAAGATGCATAAAAGGGAACCACATAAGCATAAACATAATCATCATTTCCTATTGATCGATGGCCGACGTAGAAGTGGTGCACCATTTGTCTTCTTCGAGATCCGTTGACCTGTAGGAAGGAAGAGAGGGATGTTAGAGGCTCTGACTATGAATATACCTACATGAACCATCAACGATAATGTAGTATGCTACTGATCATGCACTGAAACAATCAAGTGAAGTGTAGAAACATAGGCTGAAAAAGAGACATCAATATCATGATATATTGTTTTTTATGCTAACATCATTTGCTTCTTTGTGTAGGTATAGGAAAAATCACAAAGCTGATTATCATTCGAAGACCAAGCATGTGGAGAAAAATGGGCTCCCACAAGGGTAGAGCTCGGCATGCTACCCCTTATTCATTGCATGTAGGCTGAGATAGAAATTCCAATCATCATATTAATCAAGAAAGGAAATGCAACTGAAAGAGTAAAAGAGGGTTCATCCGTTAAGCCATCAAACCAACGGTCCACTCATAACAAACATAGGGTTCTTTTTGAAGGCTACAGGTGGACAGTTAATTTAAATCAGCTTGATTATTTCAACTGAGTGCATTCATCTCAAACATTGTTGTATGGTTTATATTATTCTGACATGGGTGTTAAACAATACATCTTATTTCATGTTATTACAATAGTGTTATGTTTCTGATTTGAATAACCATCCATAATGCCTCATTACAAGAGGCACTGTTCAACAAAAGAGAAAAAAAGGTATTGTTGTTTTCATTAGAGAAAGGTATTAGTGCATCAAACAGTTTACATAATGAAGGCAAGTCCTAGTTTCTCATCATTGTAAAGGAGTTCCAAATTTCAATAAGAATTAGGAGACAAGATCAATACGGTGACCAGTAGCCAATTGATTAGCAAAGTGAAGTGAATGATTTAACAAGATAGCCAGTTTCAGTTTGGATGAGAATGCAAAATACCTCACTATTTTGAAAGGAGGACAATCAGAATACACTATTTGGACATTTTTGTTGTTCTATCATTCAATGGTTTTTGTCATTTAAGCTATACTTTCAGAAAATTCACAATTATCAAGCAGGATTTCAAGGATTCATAGACATAGAGTCATTTTCAGAACGAACAACATCTATGCATTGAACATGATATGGATGAAGGTTTGAGGTGCATCCATGAAGGGCATAACTATGAGAGACTAAAGCAAACAATAGTCTACAGGTTTAATTAAAAAGAATTTTGTGTGCAAGGGGAAAAGCAACATTATAATAATAATTGAAAATGTAAACATAAGATACCTGAAGGTTCAGTATGTTTAAGGTACATGAAGCCATATGAAAGTTTAAATTCAAGATATTTTGTTTCAGAATCTCATAAATTCATTTGAGGATTTTCAACAAAACACAAAGGGAGTGTATTTTTCTTTTGAATATTAGTTATCATGGTGGGGTTTTGACAAAATACGAGCTTTACACAGTGTTCCATGGCTGGGTTGAAATACAACAGAAAGTATATTCAGATAAGATTGTTCTCCAGAATTTAAAATACCCATATGAAGGGAAGTCAGAATTTAAGAATGTCAAAGGAAATACATAGTGGGTCGAGCGAGCTCTAGAGGAGGTGAGATCTCTGCAAAATAAGGAATGCCCATGTCTAGTTTTGCAATTGAAAGTGCAAAAGAAGTAAAAAATCATCGTGGGTCGAGCCAATTTTACATGAATATCAAAACACACAGATTTTTTCTCATTTTCCAAAATACCCATATTGGAGTTCACTTTAAAAAATAGATTTCTTCAGAATACAGTACACCCACATTGGGGTTTTGAATTTAAGGATAAGATTTTCCAATTTTCTGAGTTACCCATATCAGGGTTTTTTAAGAAAATGCAAAAGAAGGTAAAATATTTTCATGCGTCAAGTTCCAGACTAGGTAAATACAAATTCTTCAGGAAATACAAACACCTATATGAGTGTTCGACAGAAGTCTTAAGGAGGAAAGAAATTGGTTTTGTGGGTCGAGCCCAAGGAGCCTCAGATGTCTTTTCGAGCCATAATAACCGCGGCCAAGAAGGAGTATTTCAGGCCCAATTGTCATTTGAAATGGGAGTTCTCTTTTAGCTTGCTGTCAAAGCCCAAAATCTGAATAAAAACAATGATAATCATGCAACATTTCTAAGTGGGATGCATTAAATATAATCTGACCATGGCACAGCCTATAGATGGCCTTGAAGTTTTTAAATAAAAATGATGTCTTGCTAGAGTATATGAAGCTTTTTAGCTTTTGTTTTACAAAAAGACAAAGAAGCACGATGGAGAGGTGAGACTTTACCATGTGCACCTAAAGAAGACCAAGAGGCCACGGCCAGAGCTAGTGGAGCTTTCAAAATCCAAACAAAACACCTAATGCAAGTTCATATATGGCGGCCAGTGGATACAAGAAACACAGATAACAAAACAAGAAGCACAAAAGTAAAGAAATCATTAGATTTTCATCTCATGGCCACAGCCCATGAGGCTTTTGTTCTTATCAAAGAAGCTCAAGGAATGAAGAGAAAACAATCAATATAACACTTACCCTGAGTTATGGAGGCCGAATATGATCAAATCGAAGAGGAGTGAGCTCGAATCAAGTCTCAAAACTGTCAAACCCTAGCTCATGGTGGCACTCACAGTAGAGCCATTTTCTCCAAAAGTTCAATTTGCAAAATGATGCGAAAAGATAGGGCATTCTTCACATTTTGTTCATTAGGGTTTGCTTTACCCTAAGTCGACTTAGGGATTTTCCCTTAGTTTTATTAATATCAATGCCCAAATCAAATACACCTAGTAATGGCCAATTTACATAGCCTTGAGTTTTCTATGCATTATTTTCAATACCTAAGGCATTCCATTCTATGCCTATACTTTGGTAAGGGATTTCATGCATTAGTTTTATTCTTTCGATTGATTTTCTAGAAATCAATTGTAAATGTTTTCCCTTGGTATTATTTTCAATTGAGTTGTGAGAGAAATCAATTAAGATATTGATAAGGGAGAATAATATGCCTTGTATATTTTATGATTTTTTTTGAGAAAAATCAAGATTGTATTGGAGTAATGGAGATATAAGTTGTATTCTTTTGAAAAATATTTCATAGCAATATTTAATTGCAAAAATAGGCCAAATTGTAAAAATCTGCATATCATGTAAAGCAGGATTAAAGTGGTGCTTTTATAAATCGTTTTATTCTTTGCTATTTTTAGCATATTGTTTTTGTTTTCTTCCTTGGTCGGATTTGAGTTTCCTCTTGGAGAGATAAGGTGTTTTTTTGCTTTAAAAGTAGATTTAGCTTTTTTTAGGAGCTTTTCAGTATGAACATGGAAAAAGTGAGTTTTTCTGCTTTTATGTAGACTTTTGAGACAATTTGATGCTTTTTCCTTGAGCTTTCTTTGTGGGCTCGGATTAGGGTTTGGGAGGATTATATTTTGAAGAAGACTTAGTTTTTCTTCTCAGTTCAATTGACAATTTCTTGCTCTTGGCATTTTGAGCTTGTAAACTCATTTGTACTCAGTTTAGACAGATACACTCTTTTAGTTTCAATAAAGCAGCAGAGTTCTTCTTTTCATTTCTTGTCTCAACCTTGTAACAACAGTTTGATGTCTTTGTGTTTTCAAATTTGAAGCCTTATATGTCTTGCTTTTATGAGTCTTTGCATAGAATTTCATGTTTTCAGGTTGCATGATGTATTCAATGCCTTCAAATCTTCATGCAAATTACTGATGAAACCATGTACCAATAAGATTGTGAGAGCTATTGTAATAGAGGAATTGTTGTGAGTGGTACAATCTAGATTTCTCAGAAATAACAGTTAATCATCAATTAGTGTTAAATTTCATTTTCAAGCTATCCTTCTATCCATTTTCCCAAAAATCACTTAGAATAATATTTATCATTCGGAGAACCAACTCACTCTGGACATTCATTCTTGCCATGAGTTAGCCACAACTCAAGAACGTTTCCATGTGTCAATAGATTGTTGAACCTTCAGTTTCAGTAGGGTGCAAATCTATTTGATAATAGTTTGAAGACTAGATGTTCTATGTGATAGCTCAAATTGAGAAGGGAGTCAATTATCATTGGGCACGATAGAGTGTATGAAATATACCCTAGCTCCATCTAAATACTTCAAACTAATAAAAGGTAAATGATACCTTTACTATGTATATTACAAGAACTTTGTAGGAGGCACTGCATGTAAGGATTTCTAATGATGCTATGAAGATGATCAAGAGCTATGGGTACTAGTTCTTGCAGTTCCCAAAGTTTGCATACATTAGGATCCAAGGTAGTCCTAAGGTACCGTACAGGCTCCCGAGGTATCTGATAGCTAAAGTTGTATTGCTGGAAGTAACAAGGCAACTAGTTTGTTTTGATAAAGTTTTGAAAGTATGGACAAAATTGGAGTTGGTGGGGAATTCCCCTTGGCTATCAATGGTTAGGAACCTTTTCCAACAATCCAAAGTTCCCAACATTCATGGTATGATATGGAACGCCTCCATTTTCTCTTGCATTCTACCATATACAATTTTGATCCATATGGAGTAGCTTAGAAGCTTGCTAACAAGGACTACAGGCACAAAGATAATATAGAAGACTACTAGGCTAATTATAGAGATGAATTTTAGGTGTTCAAGAGGAAGTTCTCTAGGCCCTCATTGAAAATATAAGGTTATATAGGATTGTACAAGTGCTTGATCAAATTCAGGATGATGAAGAGGTAATAAAATATCATGATTATATGCAATATCAGAACAAGCCTCTACCTCCTATAGACTGGGATGAAGAAGAAGTAGTAGAGTTGGACCAAATTAATGCCCCTATAATCAAGTATTCAAAGTAATGGGTAAAACATAAGATGTTTAAAATGGAAGCAGATGGAATCAAACCAATAGATGAGTTAATGGGAGATTTGAAATCTCAGTCCTCTTTAGAGGATGATTCAAAGAAGACAAAAGAGGATATTCTTGGTGCTCAAGAAGAAGAATATAAAGATGAACCTCTTATTATTAAGAGAAGAACCAGAGGTCAATCCAAGACAAAGGCTAAGGCAAAGGAATCTAAAAGGCAACCCATGCCAAAGAGAAGAAAGTCTACTAAGACAGTTCCTAAGGAAATAGAAGAAGTTCAACCTCCCAAAACAAGGAATTTAGTCAAAGGAGGAAATAAGGGTGATTCTCCCGAAAATAAATCAAAGAAGATAAATATAGTTAAGAAAATATGCAGGATGTAGAGGGAGAAACTCAGGAGGAGGTAATTGAAGTGGAGAGCTCTTGAGCTAAAACTCAACTATATACCAAGAAGGCTTCTCCTCGGTCTTGGATACCATTCCAAAATTCAGAAAACTTAGAGAGGGTGGTTGAAGAGATAGAGAAGGATACAAGTGTGCCGCAATATGATCAAGAGGAAGTCACAAGAGAAGTAGCCATAGAAAACACTCCTAAATCATCCTTTCAAGATAATATCTTTGATAAAGAAGAAGAGGAAACAACAAAGAATGCAATAGAGGCTTCAAAAGAACATGAGTTAGATGATGAGGAGCCATAAAATCTTAAAGATGGATACCTAAGTAACCTTGGAGAGAAATTGGAGGAAATTTTTTGATGAAGATAAGGAAAAAAAGCTTGAAAAGATGAAGTACATGAAGAATCACCAATAAAGAAAGATGCACAAGTCTGACCAAGAAGATGTGAATAAGGAGGAAGAACAATCAGAAAATCCTAAAATGGATAAGTCAGAAGACCTCCAAGGAAAAAATAATCCTCACATTTATACAAATACAAAAGATTCAACTATTCCTAATTGGTTAAAAGAAAGCCTGAAACCTAAGCGAGTGGTGATTGAAGAAATAGTTCCAGACTGGTACATTTTTTTTACAAGCTTAGGAAAGACCAAGGAGAAAAAGAAGGAAAGAGTGGTTTCAACAATTAAAAGGGATGAGTCTAATAATAGGATGTTGCACATTGCTACCCCTACAATTGAGAAGAGTAAATAAGAGGCCACCCCTATAGACTATAATGTGCAAACAATCAATTTGGGACCATCCACTAAGAAATAAGAGACTAAAATTTTGAAGGATTCTTTATATACAATCTTGAAGAGATTGGACAAGCAGGTGCAAGCAGAGGAGAAGCTGCAAAAATAGGTGGAAGAATTTCAAAAGTATATCAAGCACCTTGTCAAGCCTTTGCAAACCCAAGATCAAACAAGTACATCCACTCAAGCCAATATATTGTCTAAGGATGCCATAAATGAAGTAGAGAAGATGAAAACATCTGTACAAATGACCCAACAATGGATAAATAGGGCTTACCAAAAGGGCATTGTTTTGATTAAGGAGAATCTACAATTGCATGAAAAGAATTCTTCTTTTAAAGGTAATGTGGAGCAGATGGTAGTAGAATATAAGGAAATTGATGATAAATCCATGACTAGGTTGGTAGAGGTAATAGCAATTCCCAAAGAAATATTGGTTAAAGAAGATATTCTTTGCCTGTAAAGATATAGATAAGCCTAAAGAATGGATTGAGGCTTTTAAATTCAAGAGGGATTTCATGGATAAAGCATTGGAAAAGGTTCTATAGATGTAAAATAAACTGGATGATATCCTTGCTAGCTGCATATTATTTTTGGATATTATGATTGCAAGAAAAAATAATAAGGAATACTTGAAGATTTGATCAATTAAAACATTGGTGGAAAGAGGTGTATTCTCAAGTTGAAGATGTATCCATAATAGAAAATCATTTGGAGGATGAAGATATGTACATCATTGTTTTGCATAAATATTAGGAAATAAAAATTGATTGGGATAAATCTTTGAAAAAGTATGAAGTTGAATTAAAATCAATCAATTTGAGACTAAATTTTATCCCAATTACAAGTTAGGACAACCTCAATAAAGTATTCCATAAATTTCAAGAGTTCTCTAGGAAGCAACAAATGGAGAAAGAGGATGACTAGGGCAATTATCTCAAGTTTTATGCATACTACATCAACCAGCTAGAAAGACAAGTTAGCCATCTAGAGAATTATGTTAAGGAATTTTATTTAATATTATTGTATTGTTTGAGAGGCGACTTTAAATACGTTTTTTTAAAATTAAATGGGAATTAAAATTGTATTAGGTTGACCTATCTTGATGAACCTATGTTAAGCACCCTAATTTAATTTTATTTTGGCTGACCTATCTAATGTAAAACTCTATATATATGAGGTCTCTCCTCATTTGTAATAATGATTCTAGAATTGTTGCAAGTTTTGGTGAAGCTAATATATGAGAAGACATTGACTTGGTGCTCTTTTCTATGTTATTTCATCTATGTACATGGTTTCTATGTTTCAAAGTTGTTTCAATTGATTAGTTCTCATATTTAGTTCAATTCTTTCATGTTGATGATAAAGTGTTTGAGGTGTTCAAAGAATCTTCAATCCATACTATTAGTGGCTTGTTGATTGTAAGTTACTATGTATAGTTATCCTATGCCTACTCTTATTGCAATAGTTCAATTGTGGGTGTTCATGCATTTCATGATGTCATGGATGAATGATTGAATATTTCACAGTCTGAAAATCTTTCATACCATTGGAGATTGCAGTGTTTCTGTTATACTTTAGATTTCATCTTGGTTAAGCAACAATTTGTTATTGAAGATTGGTCCACCTTGAATGTTGTATTGTTTTCATGATTGCACTTAGGTTTTAGATTATATATCTCTCTCAAACCTTCATATTTTGATATTTCTTTGAGATCACTATTAGAATAGGGTTAGAAAGCATCACTAAATTGTTATATTTGATGAAATTATTATTTTTAGATCATAGATCTAGGAAAATTGTTGTAGGGTTTATACTTATTTTAGATCTTGCAAAACCCTCATTATTGACTTAAGAGTTTCAACTTTTGTTTTACCATAAATTCCCTATGTGATTACCAAAAAATTGCATTATCACTAAGTTGTTTGTGCATTGTCAATACTTGACATTAGAGACCTTGGGGTTGTTTGTTGAAGTTTCTAATAGAAGTTACCTTCAAGAGAGACAAATCATTCTTTTTTTGTCCATTTTGTGTAGTGCTAAAAAAACCATCAACATGTACCTCCAAGTCTAAGTGTGAGTAACAATCCTTCTTTTCTTGAGGCACCTACTAAGTATCTCTCTAAAGGGAATCAATCTGAAGTTGAAGTAAATTAGATGGGAGAATACATGGCAAAAGAATTGAAAAAGGTAAAATTTTGTCTCACGAACTTTGAGTTGTTAGGAGTACCAACAATTAGAAATTCCTTTTCCAGATCATTGAATGGTACAACGTAACCAAAGGGTTCGCAAGATACAACAGCTAGGAAAGTTCCATCCAACTTGGGAGAAAATGAGTTAGTACTCAAACAAGTTGTGGGTAAATATCAAGGCAAGGAGCAAGCCAAAGACAAAGGTAAGGAGAAGGAGAAAGAATAGTCTCAAGTATCCCAAGAAGATACTCTTGTAA
The DNA here is from genome assembly GCA_007258455.2 of Sequoia sempervirens. Classification (NCBI taxonomy): domain Eukaryota; kingdom Viridiplantae; phylum Streptophyta; class Pinopsida; order Cupressales; family Cupressaceae; genus Sequoia; species Sequoia sempervirens. The sequence goes on along the minus strand of VDFB02000008.1, from coordinate 290,945 downwards.
GCCTAATTCAAGGAAAGCATGAGGCTCCTCCTTTCTTATTGACTATTCATTTATTTGAAAAGAATTTGCACAACTGTTTGTTGCATTCAGGACCTTCCATAAATATCATGCTATTTTCAATGTATAAGTCCCTAGGCATTACCCCCACCCATTCATGATGAAAATTAATGTAGTTAGATAAAATAGAAGTGAGTGTGGTTGGGGAATTGAATATAATCCCTATGTAAGTAGCATTAGATCCAAGGGTCCAAAAAATAGTTGACATTCAAGTAATTGATATTCCTAATGCATACGATATAATTCTAAGTAGGGAGTGGACTAGGATGCTCAATGGTTATATCTCCATTGACCATTCACACATGTGGCTTCCTTAGAAAGGGATACCAAATCAGATCCTCATAAAGCGAGAACCAAGAATGAAGCACATGATCATGAAACATAATAAGATGAATGAAGTGATGTTTTCTGAAACTAATTTGGGAAAATTATATTCCTTTGGCAGTTGTAGAGGGTGACAAAGAAGAAGAGGTGTTTGATGTTGCATGATGTATCTAGAGACCTAACTCAAGTTCCTAGTAGCATCGAAGTGACCATTGAATTAGATGATGAATATCTTCAAACTCATGGTGACATTAGATTATTCTAAGGCTTCCAGGAATTCATGAAGAAGTGTGTACAAGATCATATTAGCCTCGAGAGTAATGTAGACTTCAAGGATCCATTTTTTCCCTATTGGTGCATAATACATGATGCTTCTCATTCAAAATTTGAATGATGTCTTTGTCAAACCAAAATAGAGGAGATAAAAAAATAGATCAACCCTTCTAAGATTAGGACTAAGGACCAAAAAATTTAGAAAGTACAAGAATTAGAACAACAGAGTAATCCTAAGACAAATCCTGCACCAAAGGATGAGGTATGCTCTAATAATCAAAAGGGTATGTACCCAACAAAGTTTTGGACTTTACATTTTGATGGGTCTAATTCAAATCAACGAGTTGGGGATGGTTTTGAATTAATTAGTCCAACTAGAAAAACCTTCTTTGTGACACATAGGCTAAAATTCTATTGCACTAACAACGTAGTTGAATATGAAGATTAGTGCACAAATTTTTAATGGCATTATGGAAGAAGGCTAAGGTGTTGTAGGTATTTGGTGACTTTGAATTAGTGATAAAGCAGGTTAGGAAGAAGTACTCATGCCATGATAGAAGGATGACTAACTATAGGAATAGATTTTGGGATATGATAGAAGGTTTTGATTCCTTTAATATTCATTTGATTCCTTACATCAAGAATTAGACTATTAATGAACTAGTTCAGGCGGAAAACACTTTGCAACCTCTTTCATTATCTAGGTTGAAGAAATTCATAGTCAAACTTACTCCTACTCCATCAGTTCTAGACAATGTTACCAACTTTTAGGTCTTCGAAGATGATAAGCATATATTGGATTTTATAGCTAGTTCTGATGTTTTTTCCTCTCAAATTATTGATGAAGTAGAACTCGAAGAAGTGAAGTTGGACATAGAAGGGGTAATTAACTTGAAGAAAAATACAATTCTAAGGGGAATAGTGCAATTGGAGAGGATATTCAACTTCAATTAGATAAGAGATCAAAACCAGCAAGAAAGGAAGGAGTCTATTGATAGCCAATGTAATACATACAACATGGGTACCACGAAGAACATGAAGAACATCCTTATTGGTAAGGGTTGTACCTCAGTTAAAAGGAAATGCATAATTGATGTGCTACATATATATCAAGATGTTATTGCATGGAGTTATGAGGATCTTAAGACATATGATACTTTTGTCATCACACATATGATTTCACTCAAGGTTGATGTGAAACCATTTAAACAAAGGAAGTGGCCAATCAATGTACTGCTTGAACCTATTATCTATAAAGAAGTGTAGAATTTTTTGTCGACTCGCATTATATTTACTGGAAGGAATTCAAATTGGGTTGTAAATTTGGTACCATTCCATAAAAATAATGGAGAATTTTGTTTGTGTGTGGATTTCCAAAATTTGAACCGTGCATCAAAAAAAGATAATTATCTGGTGCCCTCATTAGATGAGGTTCTAGAGATGGTGAGTGGTTCCTAGATGATGTCCTTCCTCGATGGATGCTCAAGATACAACCAAGTTATGGTCTAGTATGAGGATAGACATAAAAAAACATTTACTACAAAATGGGGAACCTTTTCCTATAGGTGTATGCCTTTCGGTCTGATCAACATTGGGGCAATGTTTCAATGTGTGATGGATATTGCATTCAAGGACCTAATAGGTAAGTGTATCAACATCTATATGGACAATTTGATAGTATTCTCTAAGAGGAGAAGTGATCACATCTCAAATCTATGCAAGCTATTCCAAAGGTGTCAAGAGTTTGACATTTTTCTCAATCCAAAGAAGTGTATCTTTGGAGTAACTGAAGGTAAGTTGCTTGGTCATGTAATTTTAGAGAAAGAGATATCGATTGACTCCAAGAACATTCATGCCATATTGAAGATCCAATTTCCTACGAGAAAGAAAGAAATGAAGTACTTTTTTGGTAAAATCAATTTGGTAAGAAAGTTTATAACTGGTTTTGTTGAGATTGTGAATCCTTTAAATGCAATGTTGAAACAAGATGCCAAAGTAGAATGGAAACAGGAAGAAAAAAAAGATATTGAAGAAATAAAGTGTGTGATTTTTGAGGCCCCGGTCTTAGTCCTAATTATACAAAGTCATTCTACATCTATTTATTTTCTTCAGAACACTCATGTGTAAGCATGTTGACACAAAAGAAAGAGAAAGGAGACAAGCACCCCATTGCTTTCATGACTACTCTAGTTAAATATGTTGAGTTGTGCTATCCAAGCGTAAAAAAAAAAGCCTATGTATTGGTTCATATTGTCAAAATTTTAGGCATTACATCTAGAGAAATAAGGTGTTTACAATTGTTTTGGATCCGACTGTTAAGATTCTTTTAATGCAAAATGAGTTGGGTGAACGTCGGGAAAAATGGGTAATGGTGATGCAAGAGTATGACATGGAGATTCAACCTATGAAACTAGTCAAAGGATAGGCATTGAAATGGACTATGGCTGAAGTACACCCCAAGTTGACATACCAACAATATAATCTAGAAGACATATTGTTGGATGGGTGGTATGATGACATTGTCTACTACTTACTCAATCAAAGTTTCCCACCACACTTGAATGTTGTCTAGTGACATGCCTTATGTTTGAAGAGTGGTATCTATATGATGTGAAACAAAGAAAAAGAGGGTGTAATCACCAAATGAGATTAAAAAATGAGTGCACCCAATTTTTGACTAGTTGTTTTGATTAGGGGTAAAAAATGGGTTTTGAAGGGGCCCATAACCCTTTACAAAAGAAGACAGTTGATACACAAGAGATCAACAGTAAGCACGAATCATCCCAAAAACAACAAACTACTTAAAAAGATAACTCACCAACCACCAACAGCCCAACAACAACCTCTAACATATTATCATGACAACACAGGCTACAAAATACATACAAGCATGGGCCCGAAGCCCAGAAACAACTTGGTTTTATCTTGGACCAGAAACCCCACCCAAATTTTGACTATAGAAACCACCTGAAACACTCAGGCAACAAAACCGCAAAGCAGCAACCAACCTTTTGCTCAAAAACATCAGAACAAAACCCAACAAGGGAAAAGGAAAATTAATGGTAAAGACCACCATAAAACCCAACCACCTAATCAAAAACACCAGCACACAAGAGGAGAAACACCCCTTGAAGCACCCAAGTGCACCATAGACCAACTCCAAGTCCACCTCAAGAGGACTGAACTCCCCTCTATAGGAGAGGATACTGTGAAAACCCAAAACACCGAAAGCACACCTCTCCAGCAACCTCAGGCTCCACCTCGATAGGATAAACTTCCACCTCAATAGGAACACCACCAGAGGAAACCAGAAAAGAGGACTTCCATCCACATCCAACACACCCATGTCCAACTCAATAGGGAATGACTCCCGATCATCAAGATTTGTCTTCTCCTCAACAAAAGACATAGTGCATAGGAAATGGAAGAAAGTCACAGCTCCTGAAGACTGGGAAAACACACCATCCTTTGGCTGAGCATACAAGGGCTCCAAAAGAGAGACCACAACCAAACCAGAAAAAATATCCAAGGGAGAAAGAGGGAACAACATTCCACTCCACCAGCTTAAAACACCACTCATCTTCCAAGACAGGCCCAATAATAGAGGACTCCTCCAAGAGAAAGCTCAGAGCCAACAACAAAAGAAAACCCCCTTCAAGAAAGATAGCCAAGATAACCACAAAGGGTACCCAAAAGCTTTGATAGAGAGCCCAAGAATAACACAAGAATCCAATGAAACCCACCTCCCAACAGGAACCACCGAAACTCCATCATTAGAAACACTAACCATAGTAGAGAGACCCCACAATGGGTACTTAAAAGCTTTGAGAAAGAGCCCAAGAGACAACAGATCCCAAGAGCCCTGCAGCACAAGCATGTGCCACACCTCCAATAGCCAAGGCTTTTCTCGAATATCCAGAGCATCCAAGTAAACCCATCTTTCAACAGGAGGAAGAAAGGGCTTCTCCAAGCCAAGAGAACCACCCCTAACCAACTCAACACCAAAAAAATTGAGAATAACAAAGCCTCCTCCCAACACACCATGAACAACCACTCCTAGCTAAGGGAGAGTCATAGAGTGCACAACAACACAATAGAGGCAAGAGAAGCCAAAGCACACCCACAATAAAGAAGGAAGCCCCAAAGAGAGTCTAGAGGGAAAGAAACCACACCCTCCCAAAAAAACTCCAACACCACCAAGAAAAAGAATTCTCCACCCAGCATGAAGCCTGAACCAATTGGGAGAACTCAAGCCAAACCAAATCCAAGGCCACATGGAAGGAAGGTCATCAAAAAACCCAATCCACAGGTCGAAACAAAAAAAAGAGCCAATAGATACCTCTTTCCACAAGCACACCATTCATACCAGAGGCGTAGCCCAAGAGGACAACCACATCTAGCCATAGACAGCCCAAGGAGCAAAGAAAGCAGTCCAAAAGGAATCCACAACAAGGCCTCCAAAAAACTTCAACCACTACAAAAATAAGCAGATCCCAACGATCAACGCACAAGGCAAGAAGAGCCCAGGTGGAACCCATCTTCCATCCGTCTCCCCTTTGTCCTCTGCATCCTTTGCGTCCTCAACAATTTCAAAAAAACTCCTCCCGCCTAGTCTGCTCCGCCCTTCGCTCGATGCTGTCAATTTTTGACTAGTTGTTTCACTCAATTATGAGGGGTATAATGCATCAATAACAATTAAAAAATAAACCTAATTATTATAACAGTAAAAAGATAGGTTTTAAGATGCTAAAATAATGTGTACCTTTTTGAAAAAGTGTTTTTTCGAGCCTCACTAAGGACTCATTCGCCCAATGGTGAATGGGTCCCTGCTAGGGTTCTAGAAAAGTGATTTTTGGGTCTTGTTCTTCAATGCCTGCACCCCCAAATCTTAGGTGTTCATATCCTAAAAGTTGGAAATAAATTTTGTAGCTTAGTTTCTATGATCTTGCAAGAATGACAACTTTGATAAAATTTTCTCTCCAATTGATCTTCAACCTAAAACTTGCAATCACACATGAAAGAGGGGGAAAATGTTGATTGTTACGAAATAGGGGTTTGCCTTGGTCAAACCCCATTTTGGTAATTAAACCTTGTAATTAAATAATGCATAAAAGGAGAGATGAATGAACAATGCAATGCCACAACTCACCAATCCTCAATTGAACCTTGGAGTACAAATCAATAATCTTGCATGAAGTGAGCTCAAAGAATGTAGATCTTGATCACAACACTTGATTAGAAACAACACCTTGAAGATGCTTTAATTGGATCTTCAATGCTACATCAACATGATAGCTCAACAACATGCATGATGCATTATGCATTTGACATGATGAAATTAATCTTTGATTGCTACAATAAACTTTATAAATCTATCTTTGAATGCATTCTTGAATGCTCTATAATTCTCTTGTAAAAGTACTCTTGATTGCTTATGAAATTCTAGGATGAAACTATGTGAATTAACCTTATATTTATACTTAATATTTAATCCCAAAATTCAAATAACACAAGCTGAATTAGATCTAGGATTTGAAATTATTAAAATACTACCAAAAACACATCCCAAGGGGGGTGTCCTAAGTTAAGGAAAACCCATTCGCCATAGGGTGAATGGGTCCTAACATACTTAACTAGGACATGTTTCGGGGATTGTAAAATGTCATGCCAAAAGGGGGTCCTAAGACCTAGTGAGGAACCATTTCTAGGTGGTGAAATATTAGGACACAAACCTTACAAAATTAAGTGTTGTTTAATATCATTTAAGAGTGTTGGGTTTTCTCCCTCAGAAAATGCAATAACATAGGCTTGAATTTGAATTTAAGGGGCCAATTAACCTCAATTAACCTCAATTAATTAATTAAAGCCCTAGATTAGTGTGAAAGTGTAAAGATACACTTTACAACACCCTAAATAAGGCATCATTAAGTCCATTTTATTAAAAAGGTTCCTAGACTTAATGTGAATGTTTAAAAAACATTACAACACTAAATCAAGGTGACATTAGGCTCATTTATTATTAATTATTCCCAAATTAAGTAAGGAGAAGGGATAGTTTTTTTGCTACTACATGATGAAAGGCATAATCCTATACAAAAAGAATCATGAAGGAGTTTACCTTCGCTGCCTAGGGAAAGAGGGAGCAGTAACTGTGTTGAAGAAATTTAATGATAGGTTTGGGACTGGTCATGGTTCTGGCCCTTCTACAACAAATCATATTTTAAGAGCAAGTTACTACTATCCCACGTTATTCAAGATTCCCACACACACATTCAAACCTACCACACTTTTCAAACTATTGTAGTTCAAGAAAAGCATGCCCCTATCCTATTACAACCTATAGCTGAGGTGTGTCCCTTCGCATAGTGGGGACTTGATTTCATTGGTATGATCACTCCACCATATTTTATGGGCCATAGGTATATTCTGACTACTACTAATTATTGCACTAGATGGATAGAAGCAATTCCATGTAAAAAATGCATTGTTGATGTTATTAATTTTCTTAAGGATTACATTGTTACTCGTTTCGGATGTTTATTTGCATTGGTATGTGATAATGGTCCAACATTCACTTCTCATAAATTATCAGGATGCACTTTTGATTATGGTATCATGTTGAAATTTTCCTCTAATTATTATCCACAAGGAAATGGGATAGTTGAGTCCACAAACAAAAACCTATTAACTATCATTCATAAATTGTTGTACAAGAACCCCAAAGACTGGCATACCCAGTTATAGATAGCTCTATGGGTAGATCATACTCACTAGAAGGCCACCTTAGGAACCTTCCCTTACCATATAGTCTATGGTCAATAGCCTGTATTTCTCATTCACTTGAAAATCCCCATGTTACAATTCATTAACAAGTATTATGATGAGGTAGAAAGGCTTGAATCCCATCTTGCTAAGCTTCTCCATTGGAGGAAAAATGAGATGAAGCCATAGAGAATTTTTCCAAGCACTAGGGTATTATTAAGCGATGGTTTGATTGGCATGCAAAAGTTAAGTCCTTTAGGATTTTTTACCTGGGTTTATATTGGGATAAGGCCCACAAATAAAAGAGGGGGCATGGTAAGTTCAAAAGGTTTTGGCTTGGCCCCTTTCAAATCTTTGATATTTTGGGAGATAATAATGCTTATCATTTGAAAACTCTCATGGGAGATGTCCCACTGCTTGTTAATGGGTAGTATCCAAAGGACTATTTCCTTGCATGAGTTGTTACAACTCATCCCTATACATAGTTACTATAGGTGTTTCCTATAGGATAGGTTGCTTTAGGGTAGTTTTCTTTCAGTTTGGTTTCACTATTTTTCCTCAGAAGTAGGAAAATTTTCTTGTTCTATCAGTGATGATAAGTGTTGTGCATAGTCAAGTGAATGTACTACTGAATGTTATTGTATGTTTCTTTTATAAGCTTTCATAAGTTATTCTAGAATGTCTATTAGTCTTGGTTATCAAGTCTCCTTGATTGATTTCTTGCTTGATTTGAAGAGGAACCATTATTTGAATCCTTTTACACTTGCCTCAATCCTAATAATCTTCACATTTTATTATTCCTTGAGAGCTTGGTGGTGAGTATCACGATGCTTAGGCAAGTGAAAAATCTAAAATCCGCTTCAATGACTACTACAGTCTCCAGACCCATAATAAGCTTTAGTGCTTATCAGTTTGTAAATAAAGTGTTTAAGAATGAAAACCAAAGAAATATCTAAATAAGCAACTAAATGGGTGTTTGAAAAACTTTATTAGGGCTATGGATGCTCAGCTAGTAATAGAGAACTATTCGTGGGGGCTGTAGCGATAACCTCATCGGGGCTATGGATGCTTGACTGACATTGAGGTAATTTCCAGGTTACTTTTGGATTTGGACTATCTACATATCCTGTCATGGATGAGTGATTGTTTATCTCAAGTTTTCTAGGGGAAGGAATGAATTCACACAACACACACTTTGAGATCTAAGATGTGACATGAATGGATTCAACTAATGATTTCATCTTCCTCTTAAGGATTATCCTAGGAAGCTTTGATCTAAATCCTAACTAGAGATTTTTGGTTTTATATAGATTTTTATCCTTGAAACGTTCAGGAATGTTTCCCAATAGAGTTTCCATTTGTTGTGCATTTTGTACACACATCCCATCAAAATGGGGACCCCCTCTTTTAGTTTCACTTTAGGTTTCCCCTTTTCCCCTTAAGGGATGGGTCCTTCAAATTTTGATGATTTCACTTTTCTTGAGTTTGCAAAGATCATTCGAATTGGAAAGTGAGTAAGTTTTGCAACAAGGTTCTAGAGGTCTACGAATTTGAAGATCATCACTTAAGAGTTCCTCATGTTAAACTTGGCTTAGGTCTAGATATTTCCTACCTTTTGGAATTTCCCAATAGCTTTGAGTCTACAAATTTCTTTCCTTTGTGAAATCCCTAATGCCTTGCCTATCATGAATTTCTCACCTTTGAGAAATCCTCAATGGATTGTTTCATCACATATTTCCTTTATCTGCAGATTCTCTAGTTACCTCTATCTCATGGATTTCATGTTGCTATGAATTCTCTAATGAGTATCCTGTTGTGGATTTCATGATGTCTTGGATTTTTTGATGAGTGCACTATCATGTATATTTCATGAGGGGATGAAACCCCTGATGCTACAGAAAAGGTCATGTCAAGCATTTAATGCACTCTGCAGTATGAAGATTTCTCATTAATGGAAATGTGGTAAATGGATTTTAAGCGTAATATGAAAGTCATTTCTTCACTTTATTGTTACTATTGCAATTTGTGAGTTTGAGCAAAAGAGTTGAGTATCCAAGAGTGATTGAAAGCTAGGGTTTCATGGATTGTTGTGTGGGATCTCTATTGGTGATTCAAGCTCGTGGACTAGTCTGCACTTCACATATCCATTGTTCAAGTTCAAAGGTAGGGTTATGGCTTTATTTTACATTTGAAGCAATGATTGATTCAACATGAGTTAGCTATTTTTTCTTTAGTTTTTCCTTCAAATCGTCTTTCTATATTTTGTTCATTTCATGTGGGTTTTATTTAAAGTTAGGGCATCAAGTTTGCATAGCTAGTTACAAAACTAGGGTTAGGGTAATTCATGATGAGTTAAACCACGTCTCAAAGTCCTAAAATATTATGAATTTGGCATAAAATATTATCAAATACCAACGAATAAGGTTTGTGGTAAAATTATTGAACTACATTACACAACCAAACCATCATATGATCTTGTCTTGGAGTGGGATTCAATCCTTATTCATTGGTGGCTTAGGAAAGATCAGTATGAACACATCTATCTTAAAACCTATGACATCTCAACTAGTTGAAATACATATGGATGAGTAACAAGGGAGTAAAATTGTTATATGGTTAGTGACAAACTCAATAAGAAGGGTATTTTGGTCTTTCTTGTGCATGAAAAGCTTACATCATTATAAAATATTCACCTCTTCACATGCATTTCATGCACCCTCAAAATCCTCGATAAACTTACATAGTTGAATTCCTTAATACTTTGTCAAAATTTGAAGTTTCAAAGTTTTGTCGCTCAATCCTTTCATCCTTGAAATCCCAGGGCTTAATCTTTATCATTGAATTCTTATCCTTGTGAAATGCCCAAAGGTTATTCCATCATTAAATTCAAGAGTCTTGAAATACGCGAATCAACTTTCATCTCAAATTCCTCTGTCGATTGAAAAATCCAATGAACACTTCGTCACTTATTCCATGGGCACTTGAAATACCCAACATAGTTGTCTATTGTGAGATCCACTTACCTGTGAAATCCTCAATGAACCATTTGTCATGGATTTCATGACTGGCTGAAAAAACTGATGCACCTTGCTATCGCTAAATCCCAATCTTCTCAAAATTCCTGACAACTTCATTTGTCATGGATTCCTTCTCTAGCTAAAATCCTTGAAACTTTTCATTGCTAATTTCTTGAATGCTTGGATTTTTTGAGGAATTGTGGGGAATCATGATTTATGCTTTTAAAGATTTGAATTCTCTCATATAGAAGTGTTCTTGGATATAAATATTAAAATTTCACACATAAATGATGAGCCAAAATGATACTTTGTTGACATACTTCCTTGCATCACGGATTTCTCATCACTCTGAAATCCATGATGGGTTCCCTATCATGGATTTCCTAAGTTGATGAAATCCATGGATTTCCTATAAGGGTGAAATCTTTGGATTTATTGTGTGGCTCTAAAACCTAATGACTATTTTGAGATTACATTTAAGAACAAAAAAAAGAGGAACTTTCAAGAGAAAAAATGATGAAGTGTGACTTCAAAGGAGTGCTTCGGAGTTAAAGATTACTTCATATTGGGGAGAGGTTGGGAATACCAACCTTGGAAACATTGATCTAGAATATTTCAAAAACAGGATGTATTGCCTAGCCTCAACTGAGTTGGCTATGAGATTGGATAAGACTGGGTTAGCTTAGGCTGTAAGGTTCCCTCCATTTGTTTAATGCCCTAAACTAATAGTTGAATGATCCAAACATTATGATTCAGATAGAAGAATGATAATTGGCCCACAAGGGAGGATATTGGCCACTATCACTGAGGATTCCTTGGGCGAAGCTTTTGGGATTCCTTCACACCAAAAGCTATTCAAGTATAAGATCGACATAGTTAAGAAGTTTTACACTGACAACCTTAAGAAGGCCCTTCAAATCATGAATGCCACATGGATTGATAAGCCTAGACAACATTTCTCTAAGCTGCCCAATATTTTGCATAGAAGTGACTTCAAGGTGGAATATAATGACATGATCACTCTCCTCAACAAAGTGATGGGATTGGAGAAGGTATCTTTGATTGAAGATTGGATGTTTTATGTAATATTAGAGATTATAAAAAGCACTAATTTCCATTGGGATTACCTGATAAGTGATAATTTGGACAAACAGCTCAAAGATGTTCAAGATACAAAGTTCACAATGACTTCTTATGTAGTCTACATGTTGGCTAGAAATTTCAAGTATAGAGGGCTAAGCTATAAAGGCACAATTAGAGAGGCCAATTTTTATCAGTTTTACACACAATTGCATTTGTGAAGCACCTCCCACTACTAGAGAGTCAGCCATGCCTTCACTATGTACATCACAAGGATATTGCAAGAGTCCCTGCATGTTAGGATATCTACAAAGGGAATGGAGCTTGTTAAAAAGTATGTGTATTGGTTCCTACAATTCCCCAAATTACCATATATTAGAGTACATGGGTTCCCACTTGGTACCCAACAAATAAATTGATCTTGTTGGAGGTGACAAGACAGTTGGATGAATTTGATAAAGTGCTAAAGAACCTACAAAATACAATTATTGGAGGAGAGTTACCTCTAAAGATCAATGGTTGGGAATCTTTCCCTTCCTTTCCAAGTGCACAACATTTTGAGATAGAGATGGAATACTTCCACCTGCCAACACACACAGTGAGAAGATATTTTGATCCATATGGAGTGGCACAAAAGGCTACCACTAGAAACTATATACATAAGGCCAATATTGAAGGCTACTAGGCCAATTGCAGGGATGAGTTAGAAGTTTTCAAGAGGTGGTTTTCTAGGTTGTAATTGAAAATGATAAGGCTAACCAAATAATGGATGTTCCTGACCAAGTGGAGGATGAGGATGATGTAATTCAACATGATGATTACATGGATGTATCAAATAAACCCCTCCCTCCAATTGACTGGGCAATAGAGGAGATTATAGACCTGACCCAAGTCATTGACCCTATAATAAAATACTATAAGCAATGGGAAAAGCATAAAATATTGGAGTTAGAGGAAAATGGAGTGAAGTTCTTATATGATTTAATGGGTGACCTTGAGTCACAATCCTCCTTAGAAGAAGAACCAAATAATGAAAAAGAAAAGGTTGTTGAAGGAGAAGAGTTCAAGGAAGAGAGACCTTTAGTTATCAAGAGAACAAAGGGAAAGAAAAAGACTAAGGTCAAAAAAGAGGAGACTCAAAGGAAACCTATCCTAAAGAAAATGAAGCCCACTAAGCCATTATTGAAGAGACATCACCTCCAAAGAAGAGAAGGTTGGTTAGGGGAAAATGAAAGGGTGCTTTCACTTATACACCTCCCAAGAAGCAATAAAAGTTGCATAAGGAAGAAGAAAATGCAAATAAATAAGAAGAACAAACCCAAGATACAAAGATAAATAAATGGGAAAGCCTTTGAGAAGAACTGAGTGAACAAGAACTAGACACAAATGTTGAAGTGCCCATGACTCCAGATTGGCTCAAGGAGAGCCTAAAGCCAAAACCAATTATTGAAAAGGTAGCTCCCAATTGGGATGAAATTTTGATTGGTTTAAATAATACTAAGGAAAAGAAGAAGGCTCGAGTAATTTATGACATTGTTAAGGATGATTCAAATAACAGGGTGTTTAACATTACCACCCCTACTATGGAGAAAAATAAGGAGGAAATTAATCCAGAAGAGTACAATGTACAAACTATTAATTTGGGGCCTTCTACGAAGAAAAAAAAAGTTGAAGACCTCCAAGGATCTATGGATGTCATCTTGAAAAGGTTATAAAAGGAAGTTAAGGCCAAGGGAAAACTAAAAAAAGAGGTGGAAGAACTGTAGAGGTATATCAAACACTTGGTGAAGTCACTCAAAAATGAAGTTGGTTCTTCTACACAACCCATCATCCTTTCTAAATATGTCACTTAGTGAATTGGAGAAGATGAAATCATTTGCACAGGTGGCACAATATTTGGGTGTCTAGAATTTATGAGAAGGGAATTCCCTTCATTTCAAAAAATATACAATTGTATGAAAAATCTTCAGTCCACCTAGAAATTTTTTAGAAGATTGCAATTGAGTGTAGGGCCACAGATGATAAATTATCAATAGTGAGGCTGAATGTGTTGATTGGCATCTTGGAAGAAGTGATAATTGAAGAGAAAATTCTCACAATAGAGAATATTGAGAATCCTAAAGAATGGATTGAGGCCTTTAAGTTCAGGAGAGAAGTCATGGATAACGTTTTGGAAGAATGTCTAAAAATGGAAAAAGATCTAGAGGAATTTTTTGCAGGGTGTGTTCTTCCTAGAAGCCATGACTGGTAAATCCCTCCGTAAAGACTTCATTAAGTTAGATTTATTGAAAAAATGGTGGAAGGAAAGTTTCCCTCATGTTGAAAATGGGAATTTAAGTGAAAATTATCTAGAGGATCTAGCCATCAGCATGATGCAAAAATATCAAGAGTTAAAACTAGACTTGAATAAATTGTATAAGAAATATGAAGCTGAGTTGAACTCAATAACTTTCAAAATTAAAACTATTCTAGTTCCAAATCAGCAAGAATTAAATAATGTTTTGCATAAGCTCCAAGAGTTCAATTAAAGATAGGAAATTTACAAGGGGAGAGAATAAAGGAAAATCTACCTAGAATTCAGTGCCAATCTCCATCGGGCCACAAAAGGATAACTTGGGCAACCTTGTCATCAATGCCAAGGGCACTTTATTTTGAATTTAAATGGGGTTTTAATGTAAAAACAATATTTTGATATTTTAATGTTTAAATTTAAATAGACATTAGTATCACATGTTGTTAACCTATTTTGGTTAACCTAATTAGGGTGCCTAATATGATGTAATCTCAACCATTGATCTAAAACCCTAATTTCATGACAAACTCTATAAATATGAGGCCTCTCCTCATTTGCAAAGTTGAATATGGAATTTTTGTAGACTTTATGAAGCTAATATAAGAAGGAATTGATTTTGTGTTCTATTACTTGTGGTTTCATTTTATTCCATGGTTCCTTTATTTCCAAGTTATTTCCAACTATTTAGTTTCAGGTTTAGTTTTAGTTCTTTCATGTGCATGGAAAAGTATTAGATATGTTAGATGAATCTGTTGCTCATACTATTTTTGGTTTTCTGATTGTAAGTCACTTTGCATAATTGGCCCAAGCCATATTTTATACAATAGTTCAACTGTGAATGCTTATTCATATTATGCCAAAATCTAGGTGTATGTTTAAATGCTTTGCAGTTTGAAAATCTTTATATTCCTTTGAAGATTGCACCATTTCTAGAATACAATAGATTTATCTTGGTTAAAAAAAGATTGGTTTATTAGGGATCTTTCCACCTTGAATATTGGATTATTTGCATGATTTCACTTAGGTTTTATATTAGAATCTCTTTGAACCCTTGATATTTTCCTTTTTTTTCAATCTGTGTTAGTTTGAAGATAAAGGCATCACTAAATTTTTTGTATTTGATGATAATATTGTTCCTAGATTTTAGATATGGAATGTTTGGTTAGGGTTTGGCTTTGTCTTTATATTTTTCAAAACCCTTATTTAAGCCTTATAGCTTATAGCCTTGTTTTACCATACATGCCCTTTGTGATTACCAGCATAACACATTGCCATTGAGTTGTTTTTTACATTTTCAAGACCTATATTTATGAACCTTGAAGTTATTTTTTGAAGTTTTCTGATGAGAATCACCTTTCAAGAGAGATAGGAAACTTGTTTTTTATCTATGTTGTGTAGTGCTGAAACACTCATCAACACACCAGACTCCAAGAACACAATCAAAAATATTGTACCAGGTTCCTTCTTCAAGTATGAAGGTCCTCAAATAATTTGACTCTTTTTCAATGGATGATTCTTTGTTCTCCCTAGTGGATTCACCAATCTATTGGTGGTTTTTTTTGCTAAAACCTGAAAACTCTCTAAAGGAAATCAAGCTCTTATACTCAAGGATTTCAATATTGGGGGTCAATGAATGGGAAATGGATTTAACACTTCAAGCTTTGTAAGACCTAGGTTGATATCCCTATATGACATTGGATGTAGATATCTAGCTTATGCTGCAACACAGTGTAAAGAAGATAAGCTTCATATAATACAACAAGGATGTGTATGGCTGCATCAAATGATGGTACACCCCTTGTTCTAATTTCATTACAAGTATGAAGTAGGAACATATAGAAAATATAAACTAATAAAGAAGGGAAATGGTTTTTGATTTCAAAGATTATTTTTGAGGATGGGGTGGGGAAACTATGTAAGACCAGTGCCTACCTTGGGCTACAGAGTCATATATTAAGGATTTTATGATGATAGAACCAAACATATTTTGGGGGTCTTCTGAATAGACTATCACCTTGTGATAACCTGACCTACACAAGCCTGCTATGTGACTCTCAATACAAATCCATTTGAAAGCATAATACCTTCACTAATTTTTGCAAGCAATTATATTACTCCTCGAATGACAAGAAAATAGACAACTAGGTCAAATAGATAATATGTTTAAATAACCTAAAATAGCTTTACTATTTAGTTTCAAAAGACATTACATTTTAGAGTTAGACAATAGCATAATAGTATAATTCATATATGGCACAATTACAAGATACAAAGGTACTATCAAGTAATGATTGATAAACACATGCCTTCATTATTGGCATTCAACAATAATTTGTACATAGTCTCTAGCCAAAAATTTATAACCCTAAAAGGAGAATTGACCTCAGAACCCTCTAGAGGACTGACCTCAAAACCCTTAAAAATAAAAAAACTTGCCTTTATAGTTTAAGCATAACTCAAAAACATGACCATCCACAAACCCTAACCCAACTAGGGTTTACCCAAGCTTACAAAATATCTTCTTAGGAGAAAAATCTGGCTAGATTTGAGAAGACATCTATTATAAATGGCCTTGACATCCATGTTGGACCCCCATACAAGCAATAAAGAAAACCCAAAAAATTAACATCAAATCATGGTAAGGAAGATATATTTGATAGAAAGGATGCCTCAAACCATAAAGAGGTATGGACAACACCTCATTCCAATGGGATTTGGTACAATCAACATTAAATACCATCCCTTTCCTCCCAAATATTAAATCAAGCCACTAGAAGAGTTGCTACAACATCAATGGTGTTCACAACAAAAACACGTCAAACCACAAACTAAAATTTTTGGGCCCAAAATAATTGTTGGATTAAAATTAAATGGTATTCCAAGCTAAAAAACTATCCCTATTAGACATCAGACTTGATTCCTTCTTCATACTTCATACTCTTTATTTACATTGACATCAGGCTTCGAAGAATCACATCAGGCCTATTGGATATTGCCTTCCATAAGGTTAAGGCAAAGGGTAAGAGGAAGGAGAAATTCCTGACACCTAAAGGTAGGTCATCGAGGGTCAGGGGTCAAGTGGAGGACTTACTTCCTAATAAAAGGAAGTAAGAGGAAAGAAGGGAACCTGAGACTTGAAAGTCTAAAAAATAGACCTAGTCAAATTTTGAAGGAAAGGGATTTTAGGGATCAAGGGGTGAGAGAAAGGGTTAATCCTTAACATAACAATGTTAAGAGGTAGAGGATATGGCTAATCCATGATCCCCAAAACATTGACACTTAGTTTATTTTCAACTTTCAAAAGAGGGGTCAAAAAATAGGGGTTGGGCGAATGGCCTAACACTTAAGATGAAAAGGAGGAATGAGAAAATTTTTAAGGAGAAAACTCAATCCCCAATCCCTGAAAGGCTGACACTTAGACAAATTTCAATAGATGAGATCTAGTGTCGAGGGTTGGGTAGAATGATTACATCTTACCTTATTAAGGTAAGAGGTAAAGAGGAATCCTGATCCTCGATCCCTAAAATATTGACACTTAGTTAATATTTCAAATAAAGGGATTGAGAATTAGTAGGAGGGGAGTTAAAAAATGCAACAAAGGGTAAGGTTTAAGCCTGATGGGAAAAACCCAAAATGTCTAGAAAAGAGATGGAAATAAAGCGAGAAGGAGAGTAGGAGTGATAGAGGAAGTATGCAAGGAAGTAGGGAAGAAAAAACTAAAAAGTCCAAAACCACAACACTTAGCCAATTTCATGGCTTTACAAATGGATTCTTTGTTATAATTTAATGAGAGGATTTTGTAACTTATAAAAGGTCTTGAGCATAATGCATCATTAAGATCTCTCAGATTGGTTATAACCGATGGTCATCATAAGGGGGATGGCACAAGCTAAAAATAGTGTCATTGGAGGTGAGGTAGTGTTGCATCTATCCAAGTGTGGGATGGTTTTTCCCGGATTTGTGGTTATAGCTTTGAAGGTTAAGGCCATGGTCTTAGGAGATATCATAGAAAGTGAAGCCTTTGTAGTCATTAGCCTTGTGTTGAGGAAGGGTTGGAAAGTTTGTGTGCCTTACTCTTGGTTGAGTTAGTAGCTAGATGGAGTTCTTAGCTATTGTGGCAGTCCTTGAGTAGGACATTGTTTCCTTGTGGTAGTCCAATCCAAAAAATTAGTGCAATCCTTGTGTAGCTTAAGATAATTCTTTGAAAACTATAAATGGTGCCTCCCATCATTCCTCAAAACCACTTATTACCACCCCCTCCTTCATCATACCCACCCAAAATTACTATCAAGATCCCTCCATCCTCTAAATTCATTTTTGGCCCCTATATCCTAAAATCACATCATTCATCTCATCCTACTCATCCCCTCATATACAAAACTCTTATCCCTATCACCACTCATAGAAAAATTTCTCCTATAATCCCTAGAAAATATCCACAAAGGCACACATAAATGAATCTAATCCACCATTCCACCTCTATTACTACATTCATATTATCTCCATATCATCCATATTCTCACACCCATACCATTTCTATTGGAAGCAATTTGGATGCCAAATAAAAAATGTATAGATCCAAACATCCACCTAAATTTAAGGAACAATATGTCCCCACAAAAACACATTCTAAAAAAAAGAAAAATATAATCTAAAAGTTAAATAAATCCTATATGTTACAAAGGACCACCAAAGAAAAATAAAACTCATGTGAATCCCAAAGCAAAAAGAAACAATGCATCAAAATGAAAAATCCAAAATGGCATCCAAATTTTATAATCCAAGAGCTAAGAATCCCCACAATCCATATCCTAAGTCTATTTTGGGTCCCTAAGTCCCAAAATCCACTATAATATATAATCCATAATTCCCAAATCCTATATCCAGCTCTCATTCAAACCTTCAACACCCATTATGACATTTTCCAATGTTGGTATTGACAACATTCCCCTATAGCAACTCCATCCAATTCTCCCCTCCATAAATTTCTACACCTCATCCCTTATCCTATATATATCCCCTATCACACTCCTTGATACATGAATTTACATAATACATCCATCCTCCCTATGGTGCCTTATAAAAGCCCCCTCATAAGATTCTACCAACATCTAGAAATTATTCCAAATGGGCCCTTATCACCTTGGTACGAAAAAAAATTCTTGAGTCCTCCATCTTACCATTTACTCATCCATCAACATACCCATACAAATAATCATTTCTACTCCCATCCCACACACATAAACTTCTACAAAAAATAAAAATAAAAAAGACAAAAAATAAATCCAAAAAACCCAAAAACAAAGTAAGAAGAGAAAAATATGTTCAATAATAAAAACCTAGCAAACAAATTCCTTGGGAAAGTACCATGATGAAAAATTGGAAAATAGGAAATTTGTAAATCCCCCTATCTATTTCCTCTCTACACTTTGGGGGGAAATTCTTGTAGCTACCTATCCACCATCTCCTCCTTCCCATACCTATCCTACCCTTCATATCCTATCTATTCCAATCCCTCCATCCTTCTTTTGATCTTGATAAAGACATAGGAATCTCTCTATACATGCTTTAGAAACCTCTTGGATTATATTCCCATATTTCACCTTTCATCCTTTATCAGCCCATCATCCTATCATCCATCTTGTCATGAGCATCCTAGTGCCTCATCATACATGACATATCTAGAGTGGGGCATCTTATTCATCTATATCATAGTAATTGAATATCACATTCAAACCCTCAATCTATCCAATAATTCCTCTCAAATCCTATCCAAAACCTTCATTCATTCATCAAATAATCCTTCCATCTCCCAATACTTATCTCCTTATCCTCCATCGATCAATCCCTTCTACCACCTCATCCCTTCATCCCTTAATCCCTTGTTATTGGTATCTAGCTATAGACTACTCCCCAACAAAACCCAATATCATCCATTCTATTAGTCCATCACTCCCAAATAATTTAAATTCTTTATGCAACCAAAATTATAATAAAATATTAAAAAAATGTAATCCAACTATACTATCTATGCAAATCAGCCCATCATCCTATCATCCATCTTATCATGATCATCCTAGTGCCTCATCATACATGACATATCTAGAGTGGGGCATCTTATTCATCTATATCATAGTAATTGAATATCACATTCAAACCCTCAATCTATCCAATAATTCCTCTCAAATCCTATCCAAAACCTCCATTCATTCATCCAATAATCCTTCCATCTCCCAATACTTATCTCCTTATCCTCCATTGATCAATCCCTTCTACCACCTCATCCCTTCATCCCTTAATCCCTTGTTATTGGTATCTAGCTATATACTACTCCCCAACAAAACCCAATATCATCCATTCTATTAGTCCATCACTCCCACATAATTTAAATGCTTTATGCAACCAAAATTATAATAAAATATTAAAAACATGTAATCCAACTATACTATCTATGCAAATAATCTAATCACATCCTTGGTATTGTTATTATCCTTGTTGCAAGCCTTATCTAAATCCATCATCATCATCAAGATGCATCCTCCCCCAATATCTGTGCTTTATGCAACCAAAATTATAATAAAATATTAAAAACATGTAATCCAACTATACTATCTATGCAAATAATCTAATCACATCCTTGGTATCCTTGTTGCAAGCCTTGATCTAAATCCCATCATCATCATCATCATCAAGATGCATCCCCCCCAATATCTGTGTTGTTTTTGGATATATTGTTCTCACACCAATAACACTCTATCCATCATCAATCAATATTGGATTTTCATTTTGACTGAGAAAATATCATGTTTGTCTTTGAATTATTTTGTACATGCTTTCTTGAATGCATTATCATTTTTCTTGTACCTATATCAATCCTTTTAACCTACTTGCCACATTGGTATCACATTTTTCTATATAATGGTTCTATATGTATCATATGATTTCTTGTGACTTATCTTTTTCTATGTATGGGACACATTGTCACCATTGTTCCTTATACCCTGGTGCATAATGTCTAGTGCTATATCAAATAAATAGCATTCAATATAAAGCAAAATAATGATGCATTTAATTCATAACTCTTCTTCCTTTCATTATCTCTTCATCCTCCTATCGCCTATCCCTTACCACCTTCCATCCATCATATTGCGTCATTTTTCCTTATCTCTTCATCCTCTCATCCATTTTTTAGAGCACACACATTCTCCAAAACTTTCCTGTCCTCTTAAGGATGCATCCTTATCCTCATCCTCATTCTCATCAACTTTCCTCCTAGTCACTCCTCTTTAAAATTATTAGGGAATATTCCCTAATCTATTAATTTTCTTCCAAGTGCTATGTTCTAATCTTCTTTAAAATAATTTTACTTCACTGCACAATTTCAAAGAGGGGAAAATGTAGACAATTGAAATTGATAGTTTTCCAATCCCAATTATTTCTTCTAAATTTTATTATTTACATTTGATCAATTATCCTTATTTATAACTCCTATATATATATATATATATATATATGATATCTAGGGAATTGGAATCCCAACGAATTGGATAAATTTTGAATACCAATTGTATGAACATGATGATCAACAAGGTGAGTCACTATAACTCCCAGATCAACTAGGATGCCCCCAATCTCGACCGATAGGGTGAATGGGATTTGAAATTGGGTGGGAAAACTAACACACACTTAGAGCAAGTAGCCACACCACTCAAGCTCAACCTCAAGGGCTTAAATGTGTTCTTATTATTTATTTAATATTCCATGTTAATTATGTTATCTCCATTCCTCATCTAGAACCATTTTCCCATTTATCCCTAAGGTTTAGTCTTTAAATAATTATTTGTTAATTATTCATTTAAAACCTTATCCCCCTTTCTTACTAAAATCAAATAAATATTCTTAGTTTATTAATCCCAATTTTGTAATCCATTCATTAATGTCCATTATCATTTAGTTATTCCTTAATTATACACACATGGTAGTGCCACTTGTGATATGAGGCACTTGCATGAGCATGAAAAATTTTATTCAAAAGGATAGAAAAGTTTTTACCTCTCTTGTCATTTTCCCTCCATCAAAATCATCACAAATCTATTAAATGCATCGCATCCAATATATTTCTATAATTACCTCTTATGCAATATTATGATACTAGCAATAGTAGTCACATCCAACCATCCATGAGCACAACCACTTCATCTTGGTGCAACAATGTTGATTTTGGTAAAAACTTTATTTATTTTACTAATTTTTTATCAACTATTATCCTTAATTTGAGTGTTACATCTAATTATTGGTAAATAACCTTTTTGTTTTTTTAATTATGTTTATAAACTAGTGTGGAATCACCAATTAAGAATAATTTATTTAACACTATAAACCTAGACTTGGATACATTGCACCCACCTTCTAAATCAATTATATAATTGAGGAGCCCTTTTTATATTTTATTTTATCACCTCATGAACCTATGGATTTATACCATCATATAACATGCAATTATCTCAAAGATAATAAGTTTCCACAATCCATATTGTTAATTGCAAAATATTTCTGGATTCGATTGTGTATTAATTTTTGCATCAATGTTTCAGATCACACTCCATGATCCATCATCAGGATGAAAAAGAGAGAACCAAGAGAGAAATGATAAGAAGTAGACCAACCCATCCTCCATCCTTCCCTTCTCAAACCTTTTTAGGAATTGCTTGGTCTGCTTCTTATCATTTCTCTCTTAGTGCTCTCTTTTTCATCCTGATGATGGATCATAGAGTGTGATCCAAAATGTTAATGCAAAAATTAATACACAATCAAATCCAGAAATCTTTTGCAATTATGCAATTATCTAATATTGGGCCTACTATTGATGTGCTTGGATATACAAGACTCCATTCAACCTTGGTAAAATTTAAATTATGAGGACACCTTCAAGACCTATCCTCCCCACCTCTAAAGTGATGATTCATCATCTTTATCATCTTTTAGAATTAACCCATTTGTAAATCATAAAACACCACCACTCTTAATAGATTTTAACTATCCATACCCTCCATCAAGCCAATTCGAACATCTTGAACCCAATCTATTTTTTGCTAACCTTGGACAAAATATTAAAAATCAGAAAGTAAATGGGCTAAATTACAATCTTCAAAATAATTGTCACTTCAAAGTCATACTATTAATCAACCAACCATGAAAACCATCACTACACATTAATTCCAAGGCTACACCCCTCCTACTCATGATTTAGGCTGAGGATTTTATCTATAATATCTTAGAGAGCCTTTTGATCACAAAATTGGAGTGTTGACCTTCCTTGACCATTGTTAAACCTACCCAAATAGGTAAAGCATACCTTGTTCCCACATCAATGATTATATGTCTATTGTTCAGTATTTTATCCCTAGAGAACCAATTTTTTTAAAACTCTTGAAGAAATTTTCTAGTATTGACACTATAGGTTGTCCAAGGTATCCATCTATACATTTTAGTAACTAGAGAATTTTTAAGGTCTCTCTCATAGATAAACAATTAAAAAACTATCATTTAAGATATTCTTTATATTAGGCAAGAGCATGATAAATTAGTTAGTTTCCAACTTTATCACTTAATGGATGAAAGTGGTTTGTGCTTTAGATAGTACTTATTGTGCATGGATTCAATATAACTATAATTTTTCCCTGTATTTTTTTGACATTATTATTCATTATAAGTCTCAAAAATTTCCTTGTCAAACTTATAATGAGCTCATGGATAATATTTTATGTATCAACTAGGTAGCTATTACGAGAAATAGAAAGGCCTACGATGACCATGACCAACTAATATAGGATAGAATAAAACCCATTCTAGAATCCTAAATAATAAGGATAACTCTAGTAGCCCATAAAACCACACCTTCAAAATGTACCAATGTGGAAGTTATCTTTTTATATTCTTTTAAGTGTTTAAATAGTATAGATTAATACTTTAGACTAATCTAGAAACATAATATGAATCTAATTTATTAAGATAGAAGCTAAAGAATAACAACTAGGAAAGAGAAAACACATGCAAATAGGAAATAAAAAATAAAACCAATCTATGGAAAAGGAAATGAAAAAATGAAACATCAATCGGTGCATCTTGAATCTTACTAATTTGATGTTAGAAATTCATTTTAGATGGATTTAGGAGATGAAAATATAAATTTTGTTAAATTTTAAGAAAAATTTAGTATAATTTTTGTAAACAAGTTTTTGAACTATTATATTTTATGTGCAAGTGTCTTCTACTCAAATGACATAAAATTTATATGATAGATTGATGTTAATCATTGGATATATTTTATCTTCTATCACTTGTCAAGATTCAACAAGTGAAATATGACCAAAAACTTCCACCATAGATTTATTATGAAAAGAGAGAATTTTGAAAATTAAAGTGAATTAACCAATAAAAATAGACTATGAAAGCTAAATATAATATAGGCAATTAGTGAAGGTCATTAGGGAAATCTATAACTATTTTCATGCAAGGACACTTTGTGAAAAGACATTGGGGGAGGATGGTATGAGGGTGCTAGGGTTGGGAGCTCTATTATGAAAAAATCCAAATTGATTGAAATTTATTAGGAAATTCTATGATGAGATTATAAGAACTTATTATTTTTGGGTCAATAGCTAGATATGTATTATTTTCTCTATAAATCACCTAGAAGCTCAATTTTATATTGAAAAGCTTAAATTGTATTTTTTTTATAAAAGACACATAGGCTTGAAATATATTAATAGAATAAAAGTTTTGAATTACATAATTAATACCCATATGTAGATGGGAAACAACCTGAAACTAGACAAAATTTTGATCCTTCATTGAATTTATCGGTGCTGCATATGGAAAAACTATGCTATCTTATTTTATAAGATTCCCTTGATACAAGGAATGTCCAAATTATGTTTAATAAAGGGCCAACTAGGAAGAGAAAAATATTTTACATAGCTAGAAATATGAAAAACTGACATATCAAAAAACATTCTTTACCCATGTTCACGACAATGCTTGTGCATATGCAGGTGACAGAGGATTTTCTAGAGGGTGAGGCTCATGAAAGAGGAGAACAGTTAACACCTTGCAAACCTTCAATACCCAATTGTAGAAGTGTGCTCCTGCCTTGTTTCTATGCACATGGAATGCCTCATCTAGCTCTACCTTAATTCTCTTATGCAGTGCATTTTTCATTGCCACATAAATGCAAAGATACCCTAAGCATTTGTAGAGTTGTTTGTGTGAATAACCCACCAACCAAAGCCAAGCCATTATGTAAATCATATCCTCTAATGGTCAAATTGAGTGCTTGGCCTACCAAAAATTTCTCTTGCACATAATCAATCACCAAATATCCCCTTTAAAAATATAAATTTTAAAGGGGATATTTCCTCTATAAAATCCCTTGTGGATATTAAAAATATCCACATGAATAGGATAATGAAAAATATATAAATCAAATCCAAGAAATAATAATGATAATTGAAAGCATCAAAAGTAAAACCTTAAGTAGGAAAAATAAAAACAAGGAAACTAGGAGATAGCAAAGTGAAGGAAATAGAAAACATGAGATCAAATGAATATAAAAAGGGATGGAAAAGTATTTTATATGGAGAGGGATGAGAGGAGATTACCAATAAGGAAAACTAGGCATAAATTAAGTGAAATACAATGGTTATAGAAGGGAAAATTAGATAGCATGATAAAAATAACAAAACATTAGGGTTAGAGAGACTAAAAAGCTTGAATTAATATATGGGAGGCTGGAAAAAACTACTTTAAATCTCCAAAGTGATGCTCCAACAAATGAAAATTTAGCAATCATTTACACTAAGTGGATATTTTAATGTCCCTTCACCCAAGGAAGCTCAAATTTATAGGGGAGGCTAAATAGATGAAGGAGAATAATATGGGTCATTTTATCTCAATTTGATCCATGGGAAGTGTGATTTAAGGAGAAAATGGGAAGAATTCACTAGACATAGAGGTAAATCCATAAACATCAAATTATAGGTGGGAAAGGCTAACTATCACATTGGAAATGTAAACAAGGCTCATATGAAGGGGTAGAAATAGGTGAGAAAGGGGGAAAAATGGGTATGAAGGTAAATAAAGATAATAAGGCTGAAATGGGTATAAACAAGAGGCTAAAATGGGGTAAAATCACATCCTAAAAGGGAGCACTAAATTTGATGAAAAACATTATTAAAGGAATTGGAAGGTACATAATTTTCATCATTAAATTTTCCCCCATTTTAGTAGGCTAATGAAACTCTAAAAGGGAAGACACATGATAGAGTAAGAGTAAATTAATTATAGAAAATTGTGTAAATACCAAGGATGCAATACCAAAAGAGAGACAACGATCTATATTTGTTCTTTGATCTTTGTTTAAGTGTGTTTACGTGATCTTGTAAAAAATCCAAAGAGATTATTCACTATATGCATATGAAAGGGATACTTGGACAACACATATAGGAAATGGAAACATGACAATGCACTAAGCATGGAAAAATATAATAATGCATAATACAAATAAACATAAGAAAAAAAATCACAAACATAAAGTACAAAATGTATTTTCATAACATGAAAGAATATGAAATTTGAAAATTAAAAATTAATGTATAGTTTTGTAAAAGGGATCTATGGATATTTACAACAAAAAGATGAAATTATAGACATAAAAACAACTAGATATATGAAGAAGGAAACTTAGCAAAGGTAAATAAAAAATTGGAAATAAGAAATTGAGAACATAGAAACTAGAAACTAGAAACTAGATGTTGATCATGATAATAAGCGATATAATGTAGCCACTTGAGATAAGGATAGGTCAAGAAAAATTAAATTATGATGATGGTTATGATAAAATAAAAAAATAAAAAAATATGAATAGTAAATAATAGAAAGGGAATTGAGGCTGTCACTCATGGATTGAAGGTTACCACCCATGCCTTTGATGTTGTCACCATTTTTTATTTATGGTTGCGAAGTAAAATTGAAAAATATAAATAGAAATAACAATGATGTAAGAAATGGTTAAGTGGTAACCACTATATTTGATAAGTTACTAGGCAATGCTCGATTTAGTAAGGATCTATTAGTTGTCATGGTCATGATAAAGTAAAAGAGTGAGTGTGGGAGATAAATAATATATGCTCCCTTAAATTGATTGGTGAGAAAATGAAAGAATAAGAGTTAATCAATTTTAAGACAAAGTGATTAAGTAGAGAAAGGAAATATTACCAAGGATATAATGAGGAGGAAAGGAGGAAAGTGGAAGGTAGAGGGGAAATTTTAGGTCATTCTAGTGAACAAGAATATTTTGAGACAATCAAAGGATTCAAAGCAAATAGGAAATAATAATCAATAACCCTAATCCAATAATCAAATAGACCTATTACCAATGAAGAGTTAGAAATAATCAAATAACAAGAATGTAAATCAAACTAAGCTAATCTAACCTACTTCACCTCACCCAAAAATGTCAATCCTTACTCCATTATCAAAAGTATAAGATTATACTTTTTGATATGATATGTGGATTGATCATAAATCTAGCATAACCTTGTTGTGAAAAGGTAAGAATGATGATGTGATATGAGATATTGAATGCCAATTCGAGGAGGAGTTGAATGATCAAAGAATATTTAGTTTATATATTTTCAGGATGTGAGATCAACGATGAGAGATGTAACATCAAATCAATGGATGAGAATGGATGAGAGATAAAGAAGTTGTGCAAGGCTTGCATGGAAAGATGAAGTGAAGAAAATTGAAGTTCACTCACTATATTTAGGAAATAATACTAAATTTAGTTTAGTTTCTAAATTTAGGTTTTGGAAGAATCAAGAAAGGACATGCTAATATTGGGAAATAAATAAAACAAATACTTTATTTATTTTTGGAGGAATGAACAACTAAATAAATTAAACATTTTATTTAATCTTGGAAGAGTAATTAGCATATTTAATTATGATGATAAGAAATAATACATGATCTTTAATTAAATAATTAAAAAAAAATTAATTATGTGGACAAGAAAGAATGCATGATATTTAATTAAATAATTAAAAATTATTTAATTATGCGATGAGGGAATATTTGAAATTAATTAAATAATTAAAATTATTAAATTAAAGTAGACGAGGGAAAATGAATGAATGAATTAAATAATAAAGGTGATGAAACGAAAATGATGAAATAATTAAATAATAAAAAAATATTTAATTATTGGAGAGAAATGGGTTATTTTAATTAAATAATTATTATTTAAATAAAAGTGATGAAAGGGGTGATGAGTGATAATGACTGAAAATGATAAATTAAAAGAATGTGTGATGTGAGATGATGTTGGGAGATGATGAAGTAGATGAATCTGTTAGATAATTTTAGGTGTCTAAAATTCCCTAAAGTGATGGTAGGTGAAGAGTGTCATGAGGGGAACAAGTATCTCATGCACCAAGGGATTAAAGGAAAAATAATATAATGTAAAAATAACGAAAGGGGCATGCTAAGGTCATATGCCTAAGAGGCAAGAAGAAGAAGAAGAGAAAAACATAGAGGAATAAGTGTGTCATGAAATCAAATGTTGTATGATGATACGATGTCCCTTGAGAAGAGGAAAAATAATGGTATGACAAGAAAATTCAACAAGGGAGATAACACAAGAGATAAACATAAACATATGAGAGAAGTGAGGGATAGAAAAGAGGAGAAATGAAGGTAGAAGTGATTTTTTCCTAAGGCATAAATCAAGAGATGTGCTCCTAAGGGAAAGGAAAAGATCAAGATAAAAGAAAAGGGAAACAAGTAGGAAAGAGAAAAAATAAAATAAGTAGAATAAATAAAATGAAAAATGAAGAGTGTAATAGTTGGTATAGAATGCTCTATACCATGCAATATTTAGCCAAATATGTAGCCACCCAAGATATAGAAGTTTCAATAAAAGAAATCATAAGATGTAAAAATGATACAATATGATTAGATTAGGATGATTAAGATTATAAAGAGAACCTTTGGTTATATAGGTCAAGGTGAGACATAGTACTACATAATATTATGACATGTGTATTAATATTATTACTTGAGACATAAAATGATAAGTATCATATGTGTAGCCTAAGTACCAAGGTAATCAACCAATTAGGTAAAGCACCTCGTTCAAATTGAAGCACCTCCTTAAGTTAACTTAGGGAGAATGTGAAAAATTTAATAATACAAATATGCAAGGGTCTAAGCTATGAGGTCGTGTTATGTAACCATGTATAATGAATCTGTAATAAATGGAGTAAAGGAGAAAACCCAATGGGATAAAACTCCTCCCCAAAAGAGAGTGAATACAAGATGCTCTCTATAAAAATAAGAACAAAACCCCATGTGAGGAAAAAGTCCCCCTATAAGAGAATAAGAATATAGACCATACAACTACAAGTACAATCTATTGTAATGATAGTTGTATAGGAGAAAATTTGCACCCCTCTTGTAAATTCCCCCTTTACATCCTTCACTTTAGAAAAATCAAATCCGACCATTTAATTCCACATCCTCATTCTGAACTCCATCCACTTAGCGATTGTTTTTAGTGTCAGTGGAGAAATATTTTTTGGGGACGTGTGCATGACGTGTGGACATCTATGTGGTGCGTTGTCATCTTAACAAGATTCCTACCTCAAGAATTTGCAGAGGTGTTACGTTCGTCATTGGGGCTGAAGTGTAATGCTTATGTGCCTTCCTACCGACCTTTGAACGACTCTTTCCCTCCCAATTCATCTTCAAATGGCTATCTTTCATGTTAATTCCATCTTCACATTCTCTACACATTCATTCACTCTAGCTTCAAATTTTACTCCATACTCTTGCAACCTCAAGCTACTTGCTGCACTATTGGCTTCATGATTCCAACATCACAACATTATTTACATCTACCACAAAATCTGTAACTTGGTGTCTTGTGAGACTACTTTCGATGTTGTTGTGGCCACAAATCTACCACAATTGTTGACTTGCATTCCTCTCTCATTGGCCTTGAGTGCCTTTGGTCAAGGGTGGTATTTTTTTCTTACTATTACTTTATTGTTGGATTTGAGTAGCATAGTGTTTCTCATAGTGTTTGGTATTTTACTTTCCAATATACTTTCTTTATCATATTTCCATCTCTCTATCTATCCATTTGGTTGTTTGTGGAGGTGGAAACACCAAAATGGGGATTTGACTACAGCAAGCCTCAAAACAACCCCAACATTTTTCCCTTCTTGGTTGTTTGTAGGTACTCATTCATGTGGATCTTGTTAGCGAACTGGACTCTTTGTGAGTTGCACTCTCTCCTTTCTTACTCTTATCATTTCTATATCATCCTTCTTATTACTTTAGTCATTATGTTATTTATTTATCTTAGTCATCACTTTAAACTTCATTCGCTAAGTTGTCAGTAGGCTTCTCATACTTTTCACTATCCTTTTGCACTTTCTATCCATACGAACACTAGCCTGTCAAGCTGTTGTCCCTGATGTGCACTACTATCCTCTTGACAGAGAGCTATTTCAAGTATAGCTTGGGTTCCAAAAACTTGCTTGTTTAGTCCCATTAAAACTTTCAGGTTAGTAGAGTGACAAAAGCACTGATATTTCTCTTCATTCTCTATCCCTAGCACAAAACACTCATCCAATTTGAGGTAGACTAGGGCAGCCTTTTGCTCTTAGATCTCCATGACCTGGAGCCTTGGTGTAGTTGGTCCCCCTCCTCTACATTCTGGTGAACTTGACGTGAACAATGTCTATCCATTTATTTTTGTTGAGACTTTTTCCCTCACACTCGGTGATTGTTGTAGACTTGGGTGTTTTGAGGTTTTATAAGCATCATAACCTAGTCTACGACCTTCGGGTACATTGTTAGAAGAATTGTGTGACACCTAAAAATGGAAAAGATGAAGGTCACTTCCAATTTTACTACTGGTAGTTTTTCTCAAGAGGAGGTTTCGATAGATGAGATGGATTTCATTGACGAGACCACTCATGCACCCACTCCTCCAGTATCCCCTACATCCTCATCTATGGATGAGGATGATGCTGTACATATTCTCACAGAAAACCTTTTGGAATTAGATAGGAGGTTGTTAGACCTCGTGAATCATTTGGAGAAAGCACCGACTATGGCAAGGGACACTAGGATTATTAGCAAGGTGAGATACATGTTAGGAAAGGATCAAACAAGTGTAGAGTTCTTATGTAGCATCATCGATCTAACCAAAGCATACATCCCTTCGTATAACACTAGATTGGCTACTACCCAAGGAACGGTGTCTCAATTCCTACCATGTACATATACATGGCTAAAATGGGCTCGCTGATCAATGTTTCCTTTGCTCCTCAAACATCCCACACAATCAAGGTGAGTAGAATACCCCTTGGTTTCAGCTTCATCCCTCCTATTTCCCCTGGTGGTTGGGGATCTAGTGGAATGAGTGGTGGTGGTTTTGGTAGCGGTGGTGGCGTTGGTGATGGTGGCTCTGGCAGAGGCCATGGTGGTGGCTCCGGTGGAGACCACACTAGTGGTTTCAGTGTTAGCTCAAAAGATGGTCATGGTGGTGGCTTCAGAGGTGGTTTCAAAGGTGGTTTTGGTGGTGGTGGTTCTGGGGGAGGTTGCTCTAGACCTTTGTCATCTTCAGACCCTATTTTGAATGCTCTCCTTTAGAATATGGGCTAGATGCAAAACCAGTTGGCGAACCTATCTCAGGCCTCTTCCCAACCTATCTTTCAACCCTTCTCCCAGCATAGTCTATTGTCGGTGACAATTTTGAGCACTCCTTTCCCTTAGGGAATGAAGATTTCTAAGTTTGAAAAGTATGGTGGTAAAGGGGATCTGCAGACACATGTATCGGCTTTTAATGCCATGTGTACGGAATACTTTCACCACGATGCTCTAATGGCTAAGATTTTTCCTTGATCTCTCAGGGATACAACACTCGAATTGTAATATTCCTTGTTTGAAAATTTTATATTCTCATTTGACCAACTTATCAATGAATTTCTTTGACAATTCCAAGCTAACATCGGTCTAAAGATGACCTTCTCGAATCTTGTCTGATGTAAGAAAGGAGAACATGAGGAATATAACTGATTTCATTATGTGATACCAAGTGCTCTTTTCACATATCTCGTACCTACTACCCAACTCAAGCATGTAGAAGGTATTCATAGGCAACTTGCATCAAGCCTAGTAGGAGAAATTTTCCTTGATGAAATATCCTTCTTTTGCACATCTGTGTGCTATGCTATGGCAGTACTAGCAAATGGTGGTTTTAGTTTGGGGGATCCTCCTTGCACTACTATTCCAAAGGAAAATCTATAGTGTCCATTTTAGGAAAAGGAAAGCATGTTGCAAATGTAGTTGTTGTGACTAATGATCACAACCTCAAGAACAATATAAGTTTACAAAATTATTTGAATCTTATTCTTCTATTCTACAAAAGTTATTAAAGGATAAGATTATAACATTAGAAAATCCTCAACCTTTGAAGGAGCCTTATCCTGATTGGTATGATGAAAACACATTTTTCCAATACCATCATGTTCACAGGCATGATATTGAGCGTTGCATCAAAACACGAATAAGTCAATGGAGAAGGAAAATAGTGAGTTGCAAATTTATATGGACCCATTTTTGTCTCACTATATGAACTTGATTATTGATCCTTCTGATGCTTTTCCTAAGGCCTCAACATATGTTGATGTGGTCTTGTTCACTCCTACTTCTCCCCCGCAGCCTGCGACTAGCTTGCTAGATGTTATTTTCACCTCATAGGACTTGCCTTTAAATAACAAGCCCTCTCCCCTATACATTATTGCTCACCTCAATGGAAACATTATGACAGGAATCCTAGTCAACCGTACAAGTCGAGTGAATTTTATTACAGAGG
This sequence comes from Sequoia sempervirens, assembly GCA_007258455.2. Classification (NCBI taxonomy): domain Eukaryota; kingdom Viridiplantae; phylum Streptophyta; class Pinopsida; order Cupressales; family Cupressaceae; genus Sequoia; species Sequoia sempervirens. The sequence continues at coordinate 258,193 of VDFB02000008.1, read as the reverse complement.
AGACCTTGTGGCTAAATTCATTATAGATGGACGAATATGAGAAAAAAATCTATTATATGTACGCATGATGGCCTCTCTCTTGTGTTGTATGGCTCTATAACTCTTTTTGTTTTAGTAGGAGCTAGGGCTATGGATTAAAATTTTGATGCCATTCCAAAATCCAATCTATTTAGGGTGAAGTTGGGCATCCTATGCTAGCTTCCATGATCCGAATCGCTTGCGTTATTCACAAATTTCTAAAGTTTTCTCATGAAGGTGTCATGTATGTTGTGCATGACACTGGATATCAACCATTGGTATCCCATGGGGCTTATTCCTTGGATCATTTTTGATCTGCCCTAGTTGGTTCGCTTCCTCTTGGAATGGACCTACTTTACCGAAATTACGTAAAGTACAAAATTGGGGGAAAAGGACAACTAAAAGTGACTCCTCCTGTGGTGCAGCAACAAGCTACCTCCTCTTCTTGAAAGGGGAATGGGAATCTTATCTACGCCCAGGGACCTTATTCCTCTTCTTTCATTGTTCCATTTGTCACTTCCTCTCACCCTGTTGTGGTGCCATTGTCTTCTGCCCCTAGGCATTTGATGGAAATCCTAATGATGCCAGCTTGGTGAAAGCTCAAGCATCTGATGTTTGAATTTCCCATCTTACCCACAGTGCCTTAGCTCACTGTGTATGGTAAGAGTAAGGGTCCCCATGAAGCGTCTTCTATGTCTTAGCCTCCATGGCCTCCTACTACTCCTACCTCTAAGGTAGTGAATGGGAAGAGGCCCACCACTAAGGCATTGGAGTCTGCTCTCCCAGCTGTTGTTTCATCATTCTCTCCATCTCTTCCTCCTATTCCCATCCAAGAGACCCTCCCTTCACCAAAAGAGGCTATGATGGATACTCCAATGGTCAAACATGAGTCTTTTTCCCCTTCTCAACCTACGGTCTCCAGCTTTTGGAGTAGTAGAAACTACCTTGCGCGTGAGTGCAAGCATTAGAGGAAGGATTTGGCTATTGAATAGGTTGCCTTGCAAAAGAAGGAAGAGCAGTCAACAACTCTTGCTTCAAAACCTTCTGTAGTGTCCTCTTTTGTCCTCTCTGCTCCAGTTCCTTCAGCTTTGGTCTTGATTTTGGCTCCCGTCATGAGAATAAATGATCCTTGCATGAAGAGGGTGCAATGCAGGTGTTTATTTCTCCTTTGGTTGAGCCACCCCTTCTGATGTCCCTTTTGGACATCTCGCCATTTTTTGAAACCCATGGACATGTCAAATACCTCGGTGGTGTTTTCCATGGTTTTCTCCTCTTCCTTTGTGCATTCTACTTCATCCATGGGGATATTGCATCCTATGATGAAGAAAAATATGGAGGAAAACCCTACTAGTAATGGGGGTCAGAAGAAAGGCTCGCCTTCTTTGGAGAGTGGTTCTACATTGGCTTATCTCATCCTAGTGACAGAGGAAGCCCTGACGTCCCTAGAGTTCTTCACTACTTCTAAGTCTTTCAATGACCCTAGCAGTGGATAACCCATATCACTTTGAGTTTTAGAAAATGCATTCGGATGCAAACAAATCTTTTCTTGAAAATATTTTCAAAATATTTTTGAAAAACATTCCTCAACCAACACCCCTAACAAAATAATTTTTGTTCATCATGGGTTTGTAAAGAAAGAATTTGAAGAAACCTTCCTATGAGGAGGAAGCACCTTCTCCTATGGAAAAATTTATAACCTTCCCCTTGTGAGGGGGTTTTCTTCCTTTCAAATTCCTTGATGAAGTGAAATATTTCAAAAGGATTCCTTGATGTTGAATTGATTTGTAAAAAATACTCTTATCTCTTTCAAACAATGTGTCCCTTGAGTGGACACCTTTTCTTTTGAATGGTTCCTGATGGACCCCTTTGAAAGCCCTTCCTTCAATTTTTGATTGTCTACATGACTATCTGCTTGCTTTCCTGCATGGCTTTCTATTTTCTAACATGTTTTATTTGTGGATTAACATGTTTCTTTCCAAGTGTGCCTATGAAGTTGCTTTCCAATCTAACGCTATGGAGTCCCCTCACATTGGGCTTCTATTAGGAGAGAGTACCTGGGGGCACCTTCTTTGCAAGTCTGAGGACATATGAAGCGCTTACATCTTGCAAGATTTTTCCATTGTTGGCTTGTAGGCCTTTAGTGCACTTTTTTCAATCCTCCTCAGGAGAGAGTACCTATGGAGCCATTTGCCTGCCCTACACTTTTGATCTCACTAGATTGTGGTCTACTTCCTCGATGATTTAGGTTTACATTTCTAAACTCTTTTGATCTACTTTACCAAACACTCATTGGCACTCATGTTCACTAAAGTGGGGGAAAAATGTATAGGGAGAGAATTTGCACCCCTCCTGCAAATTCCCCTTTTACACCCTTCACTTTAGAAAAATTAAATCTGACCATGTAATTCCCCATCCCCATTCTAAATTCCATCCAATTGGTGATTATTTTTAGTTTCAGTGGAGTAATCTTTGAAGGGGATGCGTGTGTAATGCACAAATTTCTTCATGGTGTGCTATCGTCTTGACAAGATTCTTGCCTCTAGAATCTACAGAGGTGTTACGTTCACCATTGGGGCTGAAGTGTAATGCTTTTGTACCTTCTTGCAGACCTTTGAACGACAGGGGTTTGACTAAGGCAAGCCCCGAAAGAACCCCAATATTTTTCCCTTATTGGTTGTGTGTAGGTACTCGTTCATGTAGAGCATGTTGGCGAACTAGACTCTTCGTGAGTTTTATTCTCTCCTTTCTTACTCTTATCATCTCTATATCATCCTTATTATTACTTTAGACATTATGTTATTTATTTATCTTAGGCATCACTTTAAACTTCATTACTAAGCTGTCAATAGGCTTCTCATACTTTTCACTGTCCTTTTGCACTTTTTGTCTATACGGATGGTACAGGAGCACCTTCACATCACCTTGATGCTATTTTGTAGATGATTCCATTCACATCATTTTTTTCATTAGTAGGGGGTCATTTAAAGGTCGTTTGATGAATAATTGCAAAAAATGTGAAAGTGTCAACAAAAATGTCAAAATTGGAAAAGATGTAAAAGTTGCATTAAGCAACAATTAGGAGTTAATAGGTTATTAGAGTCAACTCAATAATAGGAAGTTGCAAAAAAGTTAGAAACTGATGTAAATTCCTTTAAAAAGGCTTTGGAAATACTTGTATCTTCGTTGGTAATTGAATTCTTGAAGAAAATAATAAAAGAACCCTGTTTTTATGCACATTTTCCAGAAAAGTCATTGTTTTAGGCTTATGTACAGGATTTTACCAACTAAAAATGGTTCAAAATTGGTTGTAATTGAAGGCCAAGTCAATCACCTTCCTTTTTATTCTTGTTTCATGTGATTTCATTAACATTTGAATCAGATACATGCACTTTTCTCAAAACTGCTCCAAAACCCTTGCTAGGGTAACGGTATGAAGTGAAAATTAAGTTTCTCTTAATCTATATGATGAAATATTCTAAATTTTTTTATGAAGGTTTGATTTGATGCTATCTTTCATAATTCAAGGTTTGGGATCTTAAGCATTTGGGCTTGCATGATTATAAGAAATCCCTAGACTGTATTTTTCATTAAATTGAGAAAAATACAGAATATAGTCCTTTTACCCCGTGTTTTGATATTGGAAAGGGAATTTATTTGAGTGGAAGAGGTTTTTAAAGGTGTAGGGGAGTGTCTTTAATCATTTCCTTCAATATTTAGAGGATAAAATATTTGAATTTCATTTTACATTGACTGTCATGTATTGACAGTGATAATATAGTCTTAAAAGGCAGATTACAAGTTATTATGTTTTGTACATGTCACAAACTTGTCAAAGAGTTGTTCAAGGGGAAGTTAATGTGTTTTTGAAGCCTTTGAAAGGTTGGATTGGTGAAGTTATTGTGTCTTGAACTGAAAGTTGGTGACTGTCCTCTAAGGACAGAGTATTTGCAATCATCTTTAGGACAGTCTTAAGGAACTAAATGATATGGTGGGACAAAGTGATGTTGATGGTTTGTGTTGTTGGATTTAGGGTTCTTGGTGAGTGTTATAGGTTATGGAGATCATTTTTGTGTCCATGTTTTTGTTTGGACTATTGGAGAAAAGTCCTATTTGTTCTTGAATGAATCTATGTTTTGGAAAGGTGCACTAATGAAGTGTTTTGATTCCTTGTAACATAAGCTGAAGATTGTATTTGTAAACTCAGTTGGGAAATGATGTTTGATGGATCTAGTGTACTTTGGAACTCTAATCTCATATGTTTTGGTTATTGAAGTTGAGAGAGGGTGAGTGTCTTCCTTTGTTTGCATCAATGAACATTAGTGCACCTGTGAGATGTCAGTGTGTCGCGCTCTCGTCCCTGATCTATATTGCTATCCTTTGGTAGAGAGTTGTTTGAGGTATAGTTTGGGTTCTAAAAACCTGCTCATTTATCCCTATTAAAACTTTCAGGTTAGTAGAGTGACAGAAGCACTAAGAGTGCTCTTCATTCTCTATCCCTAGCACAAAACATTCATTGAATTTGAGGTAGACTAGGGTAGCCTTCTGCTCTCGGCTCTCTGTGAACTGGATGGAGCCTTGGTGTGGTTGGTCCCCCTCCTCTACAATAGTATATGCTTGAAAATAAATATTGAAGATGATCCAATCTCATAAAAAAATCATTCCCTTAGGAAGAAACAAAACCAGGAATGTATGAAAGGTGTCTTCCTATCCTTGAAATGAATATGAGGGAAGAAAGATCAAAATATGTGATATATCTGAATTATGCTCAAGTGTCCCCATGTTGATGCTGTAAGATTCCATAATCAAGTCAGGTATTCCAACCCACACTAATGAATATGATAATCTAGAACCTTGTGTAGTATTTTAAGATTAAACTTCTCTTATTACTAACTAGGATTTCAGTATCGAGTTCCCTCATGAACTTTGGACCAAAATTTGGGAGATGTAAGGAGACTCTTATGAACCTTCATTCTTAAAGGACCATTTTTAGGATTTTCTTATTCCACTTGATGTGTTTCAACCATATGATTATAAAACAATTGCAATGATTATTGAATGGGAAGATATTGAATAACATGATGAAATAGGGACTTCTACAAATTATTCTCCTCCTACATAGGCTTCCATTGAGAATTAAATTTATGACTCCTAATCTTTGGGGTTCATATTCTTCATCTATGAGTCAACATATTAAGGTTGAGGACTCTCAAAATACAACATGGTTAGATTCATTTAATGTTCACATGTAGGAATCTTGTGTGGAAATATAATTTAGGATCCACAATCATCAATTCTAAATATTTGAAGAAAAGCTAGAGCATGCTTCTATTAAAAAATGAAGATTCCCTTAGAAGTCTAGTGAACCTAAATTCCAATGAAGAAATACAAAATACCAAGATCAATCATATCAAAATTCCCCATCAATGTTCATTGAATACTTCATATCATGGAAGTGAAACTATTAATGAGAATCAAATCATCCACATATAACACAAGAATAAAAATATCCTCCCTATGTCTTAGAGTATAAATTATAGGATTACAATGAAAACATGTGAAACTAGAAGCAAGAAAGAAGTTATCCATCCATCTTCTCATACCAAAATTGAGGGTCCTATTTGAGACCATATAATGAATTAAAAAGCTTGGAAACAAGTGAAGAGTCTGTTGCAAGGTGTGTGCCCTTGGTGTCTTTGTGTTGTGCAACGTAGTGCTCAAGTTCATGACATGGCTTAACCACCTCCCGTGGATTCATTAACTCTAGCAGTTGTATCAGACATTAATAGGTTGATCTTTTGGTGCAATGACAACCGTATTCACAAAAATTGGTATCAAAGCCTGGGTCACGGGTTCAAACCCCTCGCTTGCATTGGGAGGATCATTGCAAGGTGTGCAATCTTGGTCTCTTTGTGTTGTGCAACACAGTGCTCAGGTTTGTGACATGGCTTAACCACCTCTCGTGGATTCATTAACTCTGGTGATTGTATCAAGCATTGATAGGTCAAAATTTTGGTGCAACAACAAGCATCTTTCTTATACAATACTAGGATGCTACTCCATGTAGATCTCCTCGTGAATATCCCTATGAAAGAAATCACTCTTCATGTCCATCTAAAATTTGACCATCCTTGACATGCAGCTAAAAAGAGTATAATATGAATAGAATTCATCTTAAGGAAATGTATCATAATAGTCAATACCCTTAAATTGTGAAACATAATTAGCAACAAGATATGCCTTGTACTTGTCAAAAAACCACTTGATACATATTTGATACAATACACCTATTTGCACCAAATCAAATTTATTCCCTTAGAGATAGGAACAATATCTTAGGTATGGTTCCCCATAAATGAGCAATACTCCTTAACCATATAACTATCCCACTCAAGAATACTAAAATCATCTAAAAAAATTTAAGGATCAGTTGAAAGCACGTGACTCAAAATATTGATTCCTGAAGTCTTTAAATGAGGGCAACGAGTATATATGGGATCACCAAAAAGTGGTCCAGCCTCCTCAAGAGTAGTGAGGCTCAATATGGAAAATTTTATGCAATTTGAGGAGGTGGATCAAGACCATTATTTGTATCACCCTTAAGAAGAAAAATATCCTCAAGTGATGAAGAAGGTTAAGTAGGTAGTGATGAAGAGGTAGAGGGTGGAATGTATCTCAAGTGATAGGATCCAAGAACCTGTATGCCTTCACATCCTCAAAATAGCCAACAAAAATCAAAGGTTGTGTCTTCTTCTCCATGGATTTATGTTGACCATGTAGAATGAATGCCCTTGTCTCACTAAAAATACTCAAAAGAAGGGAACACTAGGCTTGACATGGGACCAATCCTCTACTAGAGTCATATTCTACACTACCTTTTAAAGTATACTATTCTAATTGTACTTGGAATAATTGATTACTTTAGGCTAAAATTTTGGAGCCATGGACCTAGACTAAAATCATATAATTGACCATATCTTATAAAGTCTTCTTCTTCTTCTTGACCACACTATTGTGTTGAGGAGTGTAAGAAAGTGTGTGTTGATTTTGAATACCATTCTCACTAAAAAATCTTAAAATGGTTGGTTCACATACTCCCCCTTATATGTGCACATATCAAAGAGAAAGACTTGACTACTCCCAAAGTTATTTTAAGGTCCTAAAAGTGGTGAGAATACTTAAGCAAGTAAACCCATGTGTGTCATGATAATTCATAAATAAAGGTGATCACACCCTTGGGCACTAGTATTGGATTTAGAAATGACATAGGATCATTATGGAATAACTGTAGGGGTGCCTTAACATGTATAGCCTCACCCTTAGGAAAGGGATCTTGATAATGTTTTCCAAGAACAAATCCTTGATAAAACCCCTCTATATAATAAGTCCTAGCAAGAAAAAACATCAAGTCCTATGTGCTCAATTATTGAAGATACATGTTGTTCAAGTGAGAAAATCACTCATGCATGTACAACATTAAATATTGGTGCAAGCCTTAAATACTCATCACATCATTAAAAAAAATTACCATTATATAATAGATAACTAGAAATTGGTTCCAACTAGCCCTTTGGATGGAAACCATACATGCAATGATTAAAAACACATAAAAATAGAATGAATTTTTTTAGATACATGGTAAAATCTATGCTCTCAATCATGAATAATGATAATCAACCAATCTACCTTGTGATATCACTAATTCCTTGATAGTGCCTATGATTATAGATATACAACTCTTAAATTTGTAAAAGATAAGTTTGTTGACATGGAATGCTACAAACCTAACTCACTATTTTTAACTACTCTAGAAAAATAGTAGCTCATACCTACAAAATAAATAAGTATTAAATAAAATGTTTTTGGTTGGGGCAAGATTGCTCTTACACTTTAAATGCTCTTGTGTCAAAATTGGTTTTAATGGTTACAATAAAAAATACAACTTATTATTCAAACTTGATTAAACCACAATAATAAATCATAAATCAACAATAAAATGAGTAAAAATAAAATCATGGGTAAAAGCACAAAGTTGTGTCACACTTTCAGCCAAATAAATAGTTCCGAGCGAAATATTTTCGGTCAAATAGATTTTGACCAAAACCATGTGGCCTATACATGGCAACAGGTTTCAACCAAATGAATCCCAAAAAAATAAATTTTTCATTTTTGTGCTTTGAAATTGGATTTTTTAATGTGTGGTGAAACCCTTTCTATCGAAAATGTCTATGTGGCATCCTAATTGGCAACCAACTCAGCCTTTTTCAAAATTTTCTAAAAATTTCAACTAATTATTTCTTTAGTCAAAATGATTTTTATGCAAAAAAGAAAAATACCCTTTTGTAGAGCTCGGAGTGGTGAACCCAAATATGTAAAAAAAATTAGTATTTTGATTAGTTTTAATATATTTTATTTTTAAAATAATGCAAGTAGGTTGTTAAAGTTAAAAAAGAAGTTGATTAGAAATGAAAAAAATGTTGGAAAAACAAGGACAAACAACTGAGAGGGGGGGTGAATTAGTTGTCACAAAATAATAAGCTTTTCAAACTTTACTTAACTTAATATCAGATATGATGAATAAGAAATTAACGCATCAAAGAGATAGAGAACACCAATATTTTTTATGTGGAAACTCTGTTAAGGGAAAAGCCACGGTGGATGTTAATCCACAATATTATACCTTGTTAAAATTATAATGAAAACAATAAAGAGGAATGCACATGCATTCAGGAACACTACCTATAGCTCACTACTCAGTTACAAAAGGGGATCACTGTCCAACAATACATAATAGGATTAAATCTGGAGGGTACGAACTGAGAAAATAGCTTCTGTACAAGCTTGATTACAGTTCCAGTTAAGCACAAAAAAACTTTTCACTTTTCACTCAAACTACTTCACACTTCGCTCAAGATTCTTCACACTCTGCTCTACAATCAAATGATATTCGTACATACACACATAAGAGCACACCCAACACACGAAGCACACTTTGCACTGATGAAATAATCGCTCTTATATATCTGCTACATGAGATTACATCAACAACTTAGTCGGCTAGAAAAATAAAACATATTTGCAATGTTGACCCAAATTTACAATTAAATTTTCAATGTGGATCTAAACACCATCAACCAAAACAATGACACGACAAAAAAAAATATTCATGAGTGTGCCAAACATTCAAATTTTACTTTTCAATGATCCACAACATGTTACCACCATCATGTCAACCAGGAACATGAAAACCCGAACGTGCACAAGAAAAATATTCAACCACGAGCACATTGATCAATATGGACATATCACAAAGATAGAGCATGATCTAGAGACATCCAAAAACACCATGAACTAACAGAGAATCACCCACAAAAAATGAGATTATCAGAATCACACAAACTTCACTCAGGAACACTGACAGAGACCACATAAATACTGTCAGACCATAACACGATCAAATCTACACGCGGACCTCTAAAAATTTCGGTAGATGATCTAGATACTCTAAAAAATAAACCCTTTAGTCCAAAACAGCTGATCTTCAACGTACAGAACAAGACACCTTCATGACATACATAGTTCCACTGGGAACCTGGAACACTTTCTTTTACAATTTTCTCAATATCTTCGACATATACAACCTTCAATACACCAAATTCTAATAGTGTTGACATCAATGACAACCACATATTAGCAACACATCCACAACATCCAACAATCTCCCCCTTTGGCATTGATGGCAAAACATGATGTGAAAAATACCATCAACCCAACACACTTGCTTCTTAACTACTTTTCTCCCACAAGGCTCTTCTCCTCAGAAGATTTTTTCACATTTCACTTCTCCCCCTTTGACATCAATGGAAAAGGTAACCATGACCTTTCCATAGACACGCTCTGAACCACATATCTACACATCTGACTACTTCCCCTGAGTAGTAGCCATGAAAACATCAATCCAGATCAGAATATAGCAATGTAGCTCACAGATTGATGCAAGTAAATGGATCTTTTAGTTCTTATCAGGAGGGGTAATTACCCCTAGCATTCCTCTGATATACTCAAAAGTATCCTTCGGCAACGACTTAGTAAAGATGTCTACAATTTTTTCTTTGGTAGGCACATACTCCAACTGACTTCTTCCTCATTCACTTTCTCCCTCAAGAAGTGAAACTTGATTGATATATGTTTAGTCTTAGAGTGTAGCACCAGATTCTTTAAAATATTTACTACACTTGAATTGTCATAGTATATGGCAATAGGCTTTTCATATATCACAATGAAATATTTCAACATTTGTTTCATCCATATCACTTGAGTACAATTATTTGCAGCAGCAATATATTCTGCTTTAGCAGTAGATAGAGAAATGGAATTCTGCTTTTTGCTCAACCAAAACACCACCATCTTCCCTAGGAAGAAAGCACCACCACTAGTACTTTTCCTTTCATCCACATCTCCAGCCCAATATGCATCAGTATATGCACTCAAAGTGAGATCATCATCCTTTAGATACCAATACATACAACCATAGTCACATGTGATTCTTTTGGATCAGCCTGAAATCTAGCAACCATACATACAACATTCATAATATTTGGTCTAGTCTGGGCTAAATAGAGCAATCCACCGATCATTGACCTGTATCTAGTTTGATTCACCTTAGGAGAATCATCATTCAGTGTTAGCTTGCATCCAATCAACATGGGAGTAACAACAGGCTTTGATTCTTCCATCCCAAATTTCTTCAGTAGCTCTCACATATATTTGGACTCAGATATGAAAATTCCCTTGTCTAACTGTGTAACTTGCAATCCTAGAAAGAACTTCATCTCTCCAATCATACTCATTTCAAATTCACCCGTCATCTCATCAACAAACTTCATACATAAATTGTCATCTCCTCCAAAAAATGATGTCATCAACAAAAAAATCTATAACTAACTCTTTATCATGATCCAATTTGAAATATAAGTTGCTATCAGCAGTACCTTTAGTGAATCAAAGCTTCAGTAAGTATTTGTCCAATCTAGCATACCAGGCTCCGGGGGCTTGTTTAAGTCCATATAGAGCTTTCTTATAGTGACAAACCATATCTTCATTGTTAGTTAGCTGAAATCCATCCAATTGTTCAATGTATACTTCTTCTTCTAGTTCTCCATTCAAAAATGTCGACTTCACATCCATTTGATAGATTTTATAGTTCTTGTATGCAACATAAGCAAGAAATAATCTAACTTCAATTCTAGCAATAGGGGAAAAGGTTTCTTCAAAATAAACACCTTCCATTTGAGAATACCCTTTACATACCTGTCTTGCTTTATTCCAGACCACTTCACCTTGTTCATTCAGCTTGTTCCGAAACACCCATTTAGTACCAATCACATTTTTTTCTTTAGGTCTGGGAACCAATGTCCACGTGCCATTATTTTCAATCTGTGTCAACTCTTCCTTCATAGCTTCCGTCCAGTGTTCTTCTTGGCAGGCTTTAGTGACATTTTTAGGTTCAATCTTGGAAATCAGGCAGTACTCTTCTGTAATCTTTCTTCTAGTTTGCACTCCTCTATTCTATCTCCTATAATTTTACTTTCAAAATGATTTAGGTTTACATACCTTGGAGTGTTGGGACTTTCATGAGCTTCTGATTCTTCTGATCTTTCTTCTACACTTGCACTTTTCTTTGCTTCTTGACTTACTTGATTTACCGGAACGAATTGAGGTTTCTTTTCTGGAACATATGGAATAATATGAAGTTGATTTTGTGTTTGAGAATTATTCCCTTGGCTTGTATTGTCTTCATTTGAATCATAACCATAATATCTGGATGATTTGGAAGAGTCCTCATCAACTCTAACATTTTCACTCTCGACCATCTTTCTCAGTCTTCTATTATATCATCGGTAGGCCTTGCTTTTAGTAGAGTATCCTAGAAAGATTCCATAGCTTCTTGCATCAAACTTTCCTATATCATCATCTCTCTTGATGTAACATTTGCTTCCAAAGATCTTGAAATATTTAACAATAGGCTTATAGCCAAATCTGATGCAGAGGTGGGGAAAGATCAAATTAAAATGTATTCAAACTCCCAAAAACACAATTTTCCTCAAGGGAAACTTGCTCCAACTAGCCAAACCACAAAACCTCATTTCAAGCCAATTTGAGGAGGGTTTAATGAAAATATGGGTTCTAAGACTTATCATAACATTCCAGTGCCTTAGACCTTCATTAAATGACCTTCAAAAACTCAAAACACTATCACATATATAGTTCCAATCATATTTTTCCAAAACCTTACTTTAGTTCCTCAATTTCACATGGAAAACTCATGAAAACACCCTAGGGCATCAACCTAAAACCATAAAAATTGCATTTCCTGTCTCCCAAACCATTTTTACATGCAAAATACCATGAAAAAATTCATTCCACCGAGTTACAGGGCTGGACAGCAGGTGGAATGGCTATAACATCACTTTTACACCAATCAAACCCTCAAACTAGTTAGAAATAGGCAGTCCCAGAAAAATGAAGAGATCTCCCTCAAAACTCAATATTAGAACCTCTAATTGGATTTAAATGAAAGATATTTCATGCCCCTAAAATATTATATAATTCTCAGAGCATATGGTGGTGGTACAGATCCGTACAATGCTTGCAAAGTTCAAGAAAATAGGAAAAACATGGGATTTCAGACCACCCGGTAGTAAAATGAGGATATATCACTTGATTCTCAATGAAATAACACCATTCCAATGCAAAAAGAAAGGTTATTCAATTATCTATCCATCCATTATAGGCTTGGAGTGTGGAACAATATGTACAGGTCGTACAATGCACGTGATCAGCAATTTCTTAATGGAAAACACAAAAAATAGCAAATTTCTTATTAGAAACTCATTCCAAACTTCTTCAACAGCCTCCCCTTCGAGATATTACAACAATATATCATGATACCACCTGAAAACTACCTCTTTGGGTGTTCAACTACCATAACCACCCTTTAATTAGATTCTAAGATGACAATTTTGCCAATTTTGCTCTTAATCACTATCCCATTACAACTTGATCAACTTGATTTTTGCAAATACCACCTAACTGACCTATAAAGCCCTCCAATACATTGAAAATGGTCATTGAGACCTTATTTAACATGGAATAAGACCCTACTCCCCATATCCCTTAAAACTCATGATTTCACATGGCTTTTGCATTATGAATCAAACTGACAAATTCAACTAAATGATTCAAAACCCTTTCAAATTACATTATGACTGGTCCTTTAGACCTTATTAAGCATAAATGAACAAAAGACACACCTAGGTATCAACTTATACTTCACAAGGTGTAGGTGCTCCTACACCAAAACCATAGCTTAAAAGGGGTCTTACCAGAATTACCATTAACATTTACCCGGTTTAAAGTATACACAACAATGCTCACAACTTCACTCCAATAGATTTGGGGCACATTTCCTTCTAACATCATTGTTCTGGCACAATCCAAAATTGTTCTATTCTTTCTCTCTACAACTCCATTCTGTTGAGGGGTTTGGGGAGAAGATAACTATCTTTTGATTCCATGTTCTTCACAAAAAGATTTGAACTCCCTAGAGGTGAACTCACCACCTCTGTCAGATCTTAGACATTTGATTTTCAGACCTTTCTCATTCTCTGCCATAGCCTTGAAACTTTTGAAATTTTCCATTGCTTCACATTTTTCTCTTAAGAAGGAAACCCATATCATTCCAGAGTAATCATCAATAATCAACATAAAGTACCTTTCTCCATGAATACTTCTGACTCTGGAGGGACCACAGAGGTCAATATGTAGCAGCTCCAACAAGTCATTTGAATGAAACTATTTGTTCCAGAAGGAGACTCTAGTCTATTTACCCATCTGACACTCCTTACAAATTGTGTTAGTAGGCTTCACTAACTTAGGTAGATCTCTTACTGCTTGAGTCGAATTTACTTTGAAAATGTTATCAAAATTTACATGACACAACCTTCTATGCCACAACCAAATTTCATCTACTTGAGCAATTAAACAACTCCCACTAGTAGTATTCAGGTGAAAAATATTACATTTTTTCTTTCTACCTGTAGCAATCATATTTCTAGAACTTCCACGTATCTTGCATCTTACATCTTTGAATTGTAGATCATAGCCTTTGTCCACCATATGTCCAACACTCAAAAGATTGTGCTTTAGGCCTTCAACATAAAGAACATCATCAATGTTATCCTTACCACCAAGGCAAATAGAACCTCTGTCATGAATCACACTAGCATTGTTGTCTCCAAATCTTACAACACCACCATCATACTTCTCTAGACTTACAAAAAAAATTTATCACCAGTCATATGATGTGAGCATCTACTGTCAATAACCCACTCGTCCTTTTCTTCAACTCGGGCTACAAGTGCTTTCTCATCTTTAGCAGATTTAGTAGCCACAGGACTATTTTCAACAGTAGCAATGAAAACCCATTCATATTCATTTCCATTATCTTTATCAAACTCATCATCAGTCACTTCTTCAGTAAAGTAACATTTCTTTTGGAATCTAGACTTGTTAGGCCTATATCTAGGAACTCTTTCAAGACATCTTGATGCAAAATGACCTATTTTACTGCAAGAAAAACATTTAATAGGAAACACTCCTTCATACTTACTTTTTCATCTGCCTTCTTTCTTTACAATCAGTGCTTCCAATTCTTCTGCTTCTCTTTCTTTATCTTCAAGCTATTTTAGTTCTTCATCATACTTGGATATCATTCTGGAACATTCTCTCGGACCATATCTTTGCTTGTTACTTCCGGATATAGTAGCCTTGAATGTTGATTTAGTCTTCGGATCAAATTCACCGAATTCATTTAATTCAAAAGCAGCAAGCTTACCAACCAACATGTCTCTTGACATCCTTGTTACTAATATGAGCCCTTCAATAGTGCATGCCTTCACTTTATAGGAGGGAGGAAAGGATCTGATATCTTAGCCACAATTTCATCCTCATCCAGAGAACCACCAACACATCTAATACCCATCACTATTCCATTTACTCTTTGCATAAAAGAAGTGATATTTTCATCTCCACCCATCTTCAAATTCTCATACTTTCCTTTCAAACTCTGTAGCTTAGCCATCTTCACTTGTCCATCTCCTTCATACAAAGTTTCCAGCTTCGTCCAAATCTCATGAGCTGTCTGCAGTCCTATCACATTTTCCATCTCTGAATTTGTCAGAGCACTCACCAAAGCTTTAATAGTCATGATATTATTTTCAGCATCTTTGATCTCATCAGTAGTGAAGGGACCATTCTGAGGAATAACATATGGATCTTTTGTAATCTTCCACAAAGCTTCACCAATACACCTTAGGTGACATTGTATCCTAACTTTCCATAGTGAGTAGTTAGTTCCATCAAATCTAGGACTGTCCTTGTATGTTTCCATCTCAGATCACCTCAAGCTTTTAGACTTCTTCAAAGGAACCTGCACTGATACCAATTGTTGGAAAAACAAGGAAAAACAACTAAGAGGGGAGGTGAATCAGTTGTCACAAAATAATAAGCTTTTCAAACTTTACTTAACTTAATCTCAGATCTAATGAATAAGCAATTAACACATCAGAGAGACAAATAACACCAAGATTTTTTACGTGGAAACCCTGTTAAGGGAAAAATGACGGTGGATGTGAGTCCTCAATAACCTTGTTAAAAGTATAATGAAAACAATAAAGGGGAATGCACATGCATTCAGGCACACTTCCTAGAGCTCACTGCTCAATTACAGAAGGGCTCACTACCCAACAATACAGAATAGGATTAAATCTAGAGGATACGAACTAAGAAAATAGCTTATGCACAAACCTAATTACAGTTCCAATTAAGCACAAAAAAACTCCTTCACTTTTCACTCAAACTACTTCACACTTTGCTCAAGCTTCTTAACATTCTGCTTTGCAATTGAATGATATTCGCACATCTAGCACACGAAGCACACTTTGCACCGATGAAACAATCGCTCTTATATATCCGCTACATGAGCTTACATCAACAACTTAGTCGGCCAAAAAATAAAACATATTTGCAATGTTGGCCCAAATTTACAATTAAATTTTCAATGCGGATCTAAACACCATCGGCCAAAACAATGACGCGACCCAAAACAATATTCACAAGCATGCCAAACATTCAAATTTTACTTTTCAAGGATCCACAACACGTTACCACCATCATGTCGGCTAGGAACATGAAAACCTGAATGTGCACAAGAAAAATCTTTGACCATGAGCACACCGATCAATGTGGACATACCACAAAGATAGATCATGATCTAGAGACATCCAAAAACACTAGGAACTAACAGAGAAGTACCCGCAACAAATGAGATTATTAGAATCACACAAACTTCACTCAGGAACACTAATAGAGACCACAAAAGTACTGTCAGAACATTACACGATCAAATCTACACACGAACCTCTAAAACTTCTGGTAGATGATCTAGATACTCTAAAAAATAAACCCGTTGGTCCACAACAACTGATCTTCAACGTACAGAACAAGATGCCTTCATGACCTATATAGTTCCACTGGGAACCTAGAACACTTTCTTTTACAATTTTCTCAATATCCTTGACATATACAACCTTCAATACACCAAATGCTAATAGTGTTGACATCAATGACAGCCACATATCAACAACACATCCACATCATCCAACAAAAAAATAGTAAAACATATTAATTTTAAAAAAAATATATATGGGCCACAAGAGGAGAGTCTTCTTCAAAAAGGTATAATTTTTATTTTTTTAAATAATTTAAAAGATAGACAATAGTTGATGGCCCATAAAAACTGTCGAATTCTAACAAGTTTGACTTTAAAATGTTATTACGAGAAAAATATACATCAAATTTGAATTTTATTTTCCATACACAAGATATTTAAGTTACCTATTTGGAGAAAAAAAAAGGGAGAAATGAAGTTTTTTTCAATTTATTTCTTAACGGCGCGTGAAGTCACTTTTTAAAAAAAAAATTCAACATTCCAAAATTTGTTCTTAAATTGATAAAAAAGTAATGAAAACAATTTTTTTTTAAAACTAAAAAATTATTGGAATAAACTTCATCAAAAGTTCTACATTTCATTAGTTTACATCATTTTGAAATTCAAAACATAAAGACCACTTTTATGTGGTCGAATTTCAGAATTTTTTTTGCTATTGGTCAATTCCTTTATAAAGTGTGACACAGGTTTGTACTTTTACCCTCATACAAAAACCACAAGATTACCAAAAAATATAAGAAAACTAAAATAGATGGAAAAATATTTTTAGATTAAGAAAAACTCCATAAAATAGAGTAAATAATTTGTATCGATATCAAACAAATATAGAATACTTAAATACATCTAGTTCCTTCTTTCAATCCGACAAAATTCAAATAGAGTAACCTTTCTCCAATCAACATCATACAAAATACTATCTCATCCCTCTAATATACAAGAAAATAGAAACAAGAAACCACAAACAACTTCTAAAAACCAATGCCAAAGACCATGAACCCAATATGGATGCCCAAGCCATCATGAATAAACCCAACACCTCCTCACACATGTGGATCCTTCCCAAAATAGAATGTAACTCACACATATGCACCTTTGACCTCTATGATCAAAGTTAGCATAATAAACTCTCAAGTGCTCCATAGAACACTAGTTACCTTTAAATTGATTAATAATAAAAAAATCCCTAATAACTCCTAATTTTGATCTTTCCAATGTGGCTCCCTATTCAATGCCCTCTATTAAAAAAATTGTTAAGTGTTTGGAAGAATAATTAGCAATTATATATGCCTCCCCTCACAAGGATATCTCATTTTTCTCACTCTATAATTTTTGGAGATGCATACATGATTAACCAACTACACATAATTTACAATAGTGATAACTAGGCCTCCAAGGTGAATACTGCACCTAACCCCTATAATTCGAGAAGGTATATACATCATTGTGGTAACATGAGAAAACAATATTATAGATAAGACAATAAGCCTCTATAGTGATGAACATCTCAATACATGACATAACAAGTAATTTGATAATGTGGGATTTCTCTAGTGTAACTCTTAGAATATCATTAGGTTATGCAAGTACAAAATGTGATAGGGAGGGCATGAGACATTGTGCCTCCAATATTGTGAGTTGACTTTTAGAACATAGTTAGATCATACAAGTGCAATAGTGTTAAGTGTAAGTGTAAAAGTGCATGCCAAGATAATGCTATAAGACACAAAAATATATAATCAAGAAAGACATGATGTCCAAAATAGAAGATATAACAAATAAAATAAAATATATAAAATAGAAAGCATGCTACCTTCATTTACAAAGATACATCAAAAATCATAATGCATAAAAAAACATAATTCTCATTGATGTAAAAATATAAAGATGAAGACATATGGTATAAAAAGAAAGCCATAAAGGTAACTCTAAAATTATGATGTACCAATATAAAATCATAATCAACGTATAATAATTCTAATAATGGAGGGATGACCCTTGATGGCCATGTATGGTAATCATAATTGTTACTAGTTGTAGCACCTTTTCATGGCATAGACAATAAGAATTAGTGAAAATCAGTTTATAGGTAGTAGAAGCCAAAATGTGTATAGGACTGAAGGTATTTTACTTTACTATAGAAGAAATAGTGAATAGTAAAATGTCTCATTCATAAGGATCAAACACGATGAGTTGTGAGGGGTATTTTACTATTATATTTTCATGTTTTTCCTTCTTGTGCTTTTATGAAATATGTTCAGAATTGTTTATCATGCACATAGGATTTCTATATGCATAAAATTGGTCATGTCTAATTAATTCTAGCACTTAATTAGATATTCATTATTTAATTAATCTCTCTAAAAGTCCTCTACATATGATTAAATTTAATTAATTTAATTATATTGTTCATTCACTTTATTCTTCCGCCATAATTAAATAAATCAACTTTATTTAATTATTTCACATTCATATGTCTACTTGATTAATTAAATAAATACCCTTTTATTTATTATAATTAATTATCACCTTTTGAAATTAATTAAGTCTTTTGATTTAATTAAATTTAAATATTTCTTTTCTTTTATTCAAATCTTTCTTCTAATTAATTAAATATTTTTATTTAATTAATTTCATCTACATATCATTTCCTAAAAAATTAATTAAATATCTTTATTTAATTAAATATCCTTCATATCTTTTCAAAATCATAATTAAATATTTTATTTAACTATGAAATCTTTTATTATTCTTCAAATCTTAATTAAATGATTATTTAATTAAGAAAAATCTCCATGTCACCCATAAATAAATAATTGAATTTATAATTCATTATTTATCTTCAAAATCTTTCCAAAATCTCACAAAAAGATGATTTTTACAATTCATCTTTATCATCTCATCTTATTTCCTCCACGAAAAAGGAAACAAATCTTGCTTTATGGTTTTCTTCTATTTCTCTCTCCAGTCTTATCCATCTTCGACCGTTCGATCTGCCAAGAATTTTCACAGCCGTTGATCACATCAGCCAATCAAAATCTTTCGAAAACTCTATAAATACCCCTACGAATCCAAGCATTAGTTACTTACAGATATACATGCATTAGAGATTAATTGCATTCTAGCATTGTCACTATCAGCTTTAGTATTTATACCATTTCGTAATCTTATATTCTAGCAATCATGCATGTTAATCATATCATAGCATAAAATACAAATCATCATCCTTCAAATCTCGTTCTCTAGGAAGATTGTTTGTTGAGCCTAGCATACAAATCTGAGAGCAAGCTGGAATTGACAAAAACATTAGAGATAGAGGACGATAGGACGACATCATGAACATAAGACTGAGTTTGCATTCTCTTATTTGATTTTCTGTTTTGATATAATATTTTATCAGTGTGTTTGATTTATTATTTTTAAATCTACATTTATTCATACACTCAAAATCGATCACACATTTCTAGTGCCCACCGTGGGGCCCTTGCCCCATTTTTGACATCTATTTGCAGGTTTCTTGACAGGATTTCGCATTCTGGAATTCAGATTTTTGACAAAAATTCTCGTTTTAGCACATACGTGGCTTTCTGTAGCGCATCCAGGACTTCTAACAGCGCTTTTGCAGGTCTTTCGGCACATCCAGGAACTATTTCGACACATCTAAGGAACATAATGGCGCATACACTCAGCTCACTTCATTAAAATTTTGTGAAATTTTTTACATTCTTAGATTAGCGCATTTAAGATTTTTTTTAGCGCATTTAGTATTTTCTGAAGTGCTTATAGGGTCTGTTTTGGCGCATTGACTAATTTTTGTAGCACTTTTGTTTGATCTTTTAGCGCATACAAAGTGTAATTAAACAAAGCTCTGAGTCTGATGCCTTCCGCAGATAGAGATTTTTCTGGCATAAAAACAACCAATCTAGGATAGTCACATTTGGTTTTAAAAAGAAGCAACCCTAGGGTAGACATGGATTAAAATGAAGCAATCTAGGGTATTCACCACACATTGATTTTTGTAGTTTAAATGAATCCCATGCTTGTTGTGAAGCAACATCTTCACATAGATTAAGTCATTGTCATTTGGGCTCTAAAAAGAACAATGTATGCTTTGTCTGTGGCAATAGGTCTATGCTCTCCCCTTAACTGGGTGATCAGAATACTAGACTTTCCTTTTCAATTTCTACAATTTGAATGCTTTATTACATCCTGTACAAGGCCTGCTCTTGTGGGAAAAAGTACTCACCCAAGAGGAACGACCCAAGTGGGTTCAAGCCAAAGCCAGGCTATTCCACCCCACTATAAAATTTAAAGCAAATCTGGGGAAACCCACTTTTTCTGGTAGTGTGCAAGATAACCATCCCCAAAGCCTTTGTTCTAAAGGTTGGGAAGTCTCCTGAGGGAGTTTATTATTGTTGCACCAAATGGAAACCCTTACTACGAACCTAGTGTAGTAGCCAACCGTGTCAGTTTCCGAACATCCTAATAATCATAGTGCAAGGGGAGGGAAGAATCTGCCCCCAAGACACTCACCATATAACTTCCAAGGACCGTTTGCTCAGGGGATCCAGTATCCACTTCCGTCACTTTGAGTACACGCCTGGAAAAGACAAAAAGATGGGTGCCCCTTCGGGGGTGACACGGCTATGTGAGTCGATGTAGTTCTAAGATGTGGGATATGGTTATTATGATGACCTACTTGAGTACTAAGAGTGAGTCTACATGAATTGTCTGTTATGTGTGAAACCTGTGAAAACACTTTTTGAAAAAGAAATTTGAACATACACTTGATGTTTAGTATAGGGCCTAAAAAAAACTATTTTCAGAGTGTTTGTTGTGTTTTCAATCACATTAATTCAAATAAAAGATCATCCAAGATGAACATGCAAAAATTCAGCTGAAATTGTTCAAAGATTGTTCGAAAAAATGCTTTGGAAAACTATTTTAGCGCATCTAGGGGATATCTTAGCGCATATAACGTCTATTCTAGCGGATTCAATGGTTAGTTCAGCACATTTAGAGCTTGTTTTGGCACATAGGCTGAATATTCTGTGAACGGTTTTAGTCACTGTCAAAGCATTTTTCTGTAGCACATATAGGACATAGAGTAGCACATCTGAGGTCTGTTGTAGCGCATTTGACTGTTTCTCTGGTGCATATGCCTGTTTCTGCAGCACATACAGGGTACAGAGTAGCACATCTATCACTTTTCCAGAATTGTTACTTTTGACAAATCTGAGTTTGTAGCATCCTTGGTCCAGTAGCATTTTGAAATTTCTCTCATGCTTAGAGAGTGGAAATCAACCAAATTTGTTAGGAAGTCGATTGCCAATAGGATCAAGAAACCCAAGAAACATTTAGGTTACAAAAAAACCTTGCAACGAAGAAAGTTTTTGTATAAAATTTGAAACGTCTTGCTCCATTACCATGAGTTCATCCATAGGTACCAAGATTTTGCTAGGGGATTTACTGACGAGTACGTTGTAGAGCCTTTATATTCACAAGCCTATTTTAAGAGAAGAGCCCTATCACAACGACACAATCACAATCAACCTCTCAACTTCGATTATCTACCACAACCTTCCATTGAATATCCAAGACATCCAAGTCAAATCCTTCAATGAGTTTAATTAGGCTATCATTCTTCAAAAACAAGGATCAAATCTAAAAGGTGCACCTTTCAAGTGAATTTTTGATTATTGATTCAACTTCCCCAATAGGATTCTGATATCCTTTATCATTGGAAGCCACAATCAAGAATTAGGAATGTCTTTTGATCATATCGTAAGATTTTCATCTTATCGGATCAAGACATCCTCATTTTTGCACTTATCAAATTGTGATCTAAGTCTAGAAGAACATTTCAAAATCATATGCCTATTTTTACAAGATCTCAATACATAAGCTGAAAGAGGATATTCAACAAGATCATACCCAAAGAACTCAAGAAGAAGGTGAGAATAATAATCCCCTTTATAGTGTGAGTCAAAATCCCCTTTTTAATGACAACATGGGTGAAAGAGAAAAAAATATGTTCCCTTCCAACAAAGACATGAGAAGAACTCCCATAGATAGTGATGATGAACAAGATGAAGAACATCGCCTCAGAGAAGCTGAGCAAGATCCCAAATTTCACAAAGCCTTAGAAAAGATCTTAAAGCACAACAAAGAGAAATATTTCTTGTATTTGGCTAACAAAGGAGCTAAATTGAATCATGATTTTGACACTGAGAACTTAAAGAAAAGTCTTGATGACACACCCTTGTCTGATATTAGTGCATTGTCTCAACAGGTTAAGGCACTTCGAGGACAAATTAAAGACCTACAAGGGGGAACCACAATGAAGACATATGCTCTTGGTGACATCTGTCCTTATCCTTTTGATCGACACCTCAACATGATCCCATTTCCCAAACATTGTGAAATCCTAAAGTTTGATCGTTACAATGGGAAATCAGATCCAATTGATCATATTAGGGACTTTTGAAATATGACTTTAGAGTTTTCCCATGAGGATACATACTTGATGTGCTTGTTTCCTAGAAGTCTTGGAGGCCAATCTATGGAATGGCTATTGAAAATCACACCGCATGTCAAGACATTTGAGGAATTGATTAACAAGTTCATATCACAATATTCCTACAACATACAACATCAAATAACCATGATTGATCTCTGCAAGGCTAAACAGAAACCTGGTGAACCATTCATTACATTTCTTCAGAGATGGAGAAGATTGTTTGCTAGATACCCACGTCATGTTCCTGAAAAGGAAAAGATCACCACTTTCATAAATAACTTAGATCAAAAGATGAGCTATAAAACTTGATTGTCCTCCCTCTTTTTAGAAATTGATTGAAAATTCCATCACCATTGAAAGTGCCTTGGTTTAGAGAGGGATAATAAAACTTGATAAGGACAATCCTAGCTCATCAAATCACCACAATGACAAATCTAAGTTTTGGAATCGTAACAAAAACATGGTAAATGATGGTGTTGTAAATGCAAATCATGTCTCGACTAAGCCCTTTTTTCTTAGTGCTCCAAGTACTCCTCACAAAAATAACTATAACAATGTCAATTAGGTCACAAATCAAGGAAACACTCCTCCTCCTCCAAGGAATAATGTGAATCAAACCTTTACTCCCAATCAAGTGAATGCCAAAAATCAAGGTTACCGTGGAAACAATAACAACAACAATGACTTAGGAAATACCTCAAGCACGAATCCCCAACGATCTTCATTCTTCTCTAGCAGAAGAACTTTTACTCCACTGGGTCAATCATTAGAATCTGCATTCAAAGAATTGATGGCTAAAAATGCTCTTACTTTTCTGCCTCAACACAATTTTGAACCCAGTGTGAAACCTCCATCATGGAATGATGCATACTATTGTGATTATCATCGATGCAAGGGCCATCACACTAATAATTGTCAAGCCTTGAAAAATAAAGTCCAAGACTTAATCGAAAATGGCACCATCACAATAGAAGGACACCAACAAACAAATTAAGACCACCAAGCATTTCACAACCCTTTACCGAACTATCAAAAGGGTGAGTCTTTTAGAAAATTTTTGAATCATATCAATGATCATATAATCAATCATATCTACACTGACGATGAGTAGGTCAATGTTATAAAAGTTAAGGAAAAGATGGAATATAGAGAAGTCAACGCAACAACAAGGGCACAAGCTAAAGTTATCTTAAAGGGTGCTTCTTCAAAATTCATTGTGCCCCTACCTCCACATCAATATGACTTAGTCAATAAACTTGGAAAAACTCCTGCTCAGATTTCTATCTTAGAACTCTTGAGGATTTCCCCAGCACACAAGGAAATTCTAAAAAAGGCCCTTGTTGAAACAACTGTATCCACTGATTTGTATGTGGATCAATTTCAAGCCATGGTGGGACACTTGTCCTCACCCACATACCTCTCATTCTTTGAAAAAGATGATGTTTCCATGACTCATCCCCATAACTCATTGCTATACTTAGAAGTCATGATCCACAAGTTTCGTGTTAGACATGTACTAATAAATGGAGGAGTTGGCTTGAACATATGTACCATGAAGTTAGTTTAGGATTTAGTATTTTATGTGGACTCCATTGATCCCAGAAGAAAGATCACTATTAAAGCCTACGATGATGAGGAAAGAGCATCCAAGGGCTTAATCATGATGTCGATCAGAGTAGGACTTGTCATCAAGAATACTTTCTGTCAAGTATTAGATCGTGATCTTGCATACAAAATCTTGTTGGGTCGTCCTTGGATCCACGAAATGCAAGTTGTCCCGTCCACATATCATCAATGTCTTAAGTTTCCTTATGACAGACATGAGATCACAATACCAACTGATAATTCAAATAGTCAGACTTGTTCCAACATCAAAGCTAGTCAAGATACTTTGGTCCCCAACAATCGAGAAGCTCCTGCTAGTACTTCTCTCAAAGTTGATACACAAATCAGTTAGTTAACCAAAAACTTTGACAAGAAACTATGGTTCAAGGACAATGGAGTAGGGGAGTACTCTCTCTATCTTGCTAATCTACCTATATTACCTTGGTCACATGGACAATCTTCTATCATGCAACATCGGATATCTATAGCATCAACATCAACGCAACCACCAACAGAGCCAAATACTAAGTTTAATGGACGATTTATCAAAGAAAAATTCCCCATGGAAGATTCTAAGGATAGAGAAGTTCTAAGTTGGCTCTATAAAGATGAAGATGAAACAGTTCTTAATGTCAAACTACCTACTGATCAATATGGTAAAGGATATTCAATAATGCAAAAGATGGGCTATGATGGTAATGGTCCTATCGAAAAGAGAAAAGGAGTAGTTGAGCCTATTCACCTTCCAAGACTTGCTGAAAAAGATAAAACAAGACTAGGCTATGATACTAACTCAAAAGAAGTAACATCTAGGTAGTTGCATGATACTATTCTCACATTGCAAAAAGGGCCTGATACAAGGGAAGCCTGTTTGACAACAATTCAGAATTTCATGGATAATAACTCAGACACAAATTCTGGTGAATACGAATGGGACACCATCTACAACGATGAGTTCTGGAGGGACAAAAATTTCAATGTGGTACACAAGTAAACCCCAACTCTAATTGAAGGTGAAGGGTCAGGGTCCCAACCACAAGGATCTGAACTACAAGATAACTATGATTCTAGTGATACCGAGTCGAATTTAAATGAACAGGACTATCGTGAGAACAGTATAATCATCGATCGAACCCATATCTCAGATCCTACAGACAATTCCGTTATGACCATAACTATAGCCAATTTTATGCAGCCTAATGACCCTCTACCACAAATCCATCTCGATCTCATTAGCTGGGATCTATCTGAACCTATTGATATACCTATGTTTCCAAGTGATGAATCTATCATAAAATTCCTTTCCGCAGATGACAAAAATGATTGTTCCACTGGAAATTTTTGGCATAGAGTCATTAATCAGAAGAGTGTCAAGTCTCCTAGCTGCAAAAATAAAAGTCAAAAAGAAAGATCTAATGGTGAAAACCAGAATCTGGCAATGTTAGATCAAACAAAAAATAAAACAAAGAGCGTATCAGATGGTGAAAACCTTTTTAAGGCACCAGATGATGGGATACTTAACACTCTCCCGGAGCATTATAATGAGCGATTGCCTATCTTGATTGAGCCTACAAAATTAGTTAATCTTGAAACTATAGAAAAATAAAGATTCTACAGTTAGCTGCATCAATGATAGATAAAGAAGTACCCGAGTTCATGGAATTTCTCAGAACAAATCAAGTCAACTTTTCTTGGTCTTATGCAGACATGCCAGGTCTTGATCCTGATCTTATAATGCATCACTTTTCCATCAAACTAGGAGTTAAACCTGTAAAAAAAAACTCAGAAAGATGCATCCTCATGTTGCACTACTGGTTAAAGAAGAGCTTAGAAAACTCCTTGATGTGGGATTTATAAGATCGATCGACTATGCAGAATGGATCTCCAACATTGTTCCTATGTCCAAGCTTGACAAAAGTGTCAGAGTGTGCAAATATTTCAAAAATCTTAATAAGGCATGTCCTAAGGATGACTTCCCACTTCCAAGCATCGATACTATAGTTGATCTGATAGCTGGTCATGCCATGTACTCACTAATGGATGGTTTTTCTGGTTACAACCAAATCAAGATTGCACCTGAAGACCAGGATAAAACAACTTTCACATGTCCATGGGGGACTTATTGTTGGAACGTCATGCCTTTCGGTCTAAAGAACGTTGGGGCTACTTACCAAAGAGCTATGACTACAAATTTTCATGATATGATGCACACATTCATGGAAGACTATGCATATGATATATTGGCAAAGTCATACACAAGAGAAGAACACTTTGAAATATTATCCAAAATCTTTGCAAGGTTGGAAAAGTTCAAAGTTCGCCTCAACCCCAAGAAATGCATTTTTGGGGTCACATCTAGAAAGATTTTGGGATACATAATATCAACAAAAGGAATTGAAATAGATCCTACAAAGGTGCAAGCAATCATGGAAATGCCTCATCCAAGGAATATCAGTCAATTGAGGTCATTACAGGGATGACTTCAATCTATATGAAGGTTCATTGCACAGATGGCAAATAAGAGTCTACCTTTCACACATCTACTACATAAGAATGTTCCTTTCAAATGGGATGATAAGTGTGAAATGGCCTTTCAACAAATCAAGCAGTACTTAATGAACCCACCAGTTCTAGTACCGCCAAATCCAGAAAAAAACCTCTAATATTATATATTTCCGCAACAAAGACATCTTTGGGGGCATTATTAGCACAAGATGACTCTACAGGAAAGGAACGTGCAATTTATTACATTAGTCGAATGCTAACAGGTCATGAACTCAACTAAAATTTCATCGAGAAGGCTTTTCTAGCAGTAGTCTTTGCATCACAGAAGTTTTGACACTACATGTTAACTCATACAATCAATCTTGTTGCAAAGATTGATCCACTCAAGTATCTGCTAAGCAAGGCTACATTGATAGGAAGGTTAGCAAAATGGGTTATGATCTTGAGCGAGTTTGACATCCATTATGTTGATCACAAAGCAATCAAAGGACAAGTTATCACTGATCAACTGGTTGAAGCACCATTACAAGCAGAGCATCCCATGCATATTGAATTTCCAGATGCTGATGTCTTCACTGTAGAATCCAAACAACCATGGTCATTATATTTTGATGGTTCTTTTACTCAACAGATCGGGGGCAAGCATACTCTTTGTCACCCCTCAAGGAAATACCATTCCTCAGTCATATAGGCTAATATTTCCATGCACTAACAACATAGCCAAGTATGAAGCTTTAATCA
Organism: Sequoia sempervirens; assembly: GCA_007258455.2. Taxonomy (NCBI): domain Eukaryota; kingdom Viridiplantae; phylum Streptophyta; class Pinopsida; order Cupressales; family Cupressaceae; genus Sequoia; species Sequoia sempervirens. Next base: position 230,240 of record VDFB02000008.1, on the reverse strand, counting down.
CTGGGCTCAAGATCACATTTGAATGGAGGATCACAGAACTACAAGTTTATGGTGACTCACAGTTAGTCATTAATTAGATCAATGATGATTATCAGACCAAAGATGACAAACTGTTGCCATATAAGAAAATGGTTGATGATTTCAAGAAGTACTTCATAGATATCAAGTTCATATAGATTCCAAGACTTGATAACAAGGCAACTGATGCCATGGCCATGATCACATCATTATTGCAACTCCCAGAAAATTAGGCTTGCTATGAATTTCTGGTGGAACAATCATTTGCACCTACTTATGACACACCTGAAAGCCAAATCATTTTCCACTTAGTAGGATCTGATTCACCTTGGTATGGAAAGATTTATGCCTACCTAAAAGATGCCATCTTACCACCTAGCTTATCCTGTAACCAAAATCGCAACTTTATTCGCCAATCCTCTTGCTATACTCTTATTGCTGACACCCTCTATTGCCGCAGTCTTGATGGTACTTTACTTCAATGTCTTGAATGGGACGAATCTAACAAGGCTTTACAAGAAGTTCATCGTGGAATTTGTGGTACTCATTCAAGTGGACTGACCTTATCCAAGAAATTGATTAGAATGGGTTACTACTGGCCGACTATGGAGAGAGAATCATTCACTTTTGTGAAGAAGTGTTCTAAATTCCAGATTCATGGGAATCTCATCCATGCTCCTACACAAGAACTTCAACCGTTCATGCCAACTTGGCCATTCTCTCAATGGGGTTTAGATCTAGTTGGAAAGATTCATCCTTCATCATCAAATGGACATAAATTCATCATCACAGTGATAGAGTACTTTACCAAGTGGATTGAGGCATTCCCAACTCCATCATCACAGATAATGGACGACCATTCAAGAATCAGGATGTTGATGAACTTTGTGAGAGATTCCATATCCAACATAGATATTCAACACCTTATTATCCAAAAGGGAATGGCCAAGCAGAGGCCTCGAACAAAACAATATGAAAAATCTTGAAGAAGACTGTGAATGATGCAAGGAAAGATTGGCCTGTTCAACTCAATCCCGCATTATGGGCATACAGAACTAGCATCTAAATGCCAATAGAAGCAACACCATATGCTCTTGTTTATGGAGAAAAAGCCATTTTTCCACTAGAGGTTGATATTCCATCACTAAGGGTATCATTGAAGGGTCTCACAACAGATGATGACTACAGAGTTTCCCGATTGCAAGAGCTAGAAATCCTTGATGAGAAGAGACAATGAGCAACTAATCATTTGAAAGCATATCAATAGATGATGTCTCGCAGCTATAATCATAGAGTCAAGCCACGTGCCTTTTAGGTTGGTGATCTTGTTTTGAAGGAAAACCCACGCAATCAGCAAGATAGAGAGAAGAAAGGTAAGTTCGAACCAAATTGGTTGGGCCCTTATGTGGTCATAGCAGTATACGGTTCAAAAGCATACAAGCTATCAATGCTAGAAGGCCTATTTGATGAACCCATCAACAACATGCACCTGAAAAAGTATTATGTATGAAGCAGTTATCATCATCATGAAAATTTCCTAAAAAATAACAAAAAAAGCAAAAAAAGTCCTGAAAAAACACAAAAACAACATAAAAAGTCCTAAAAAAATACAAAAACAGCATAAAAAGTCCTGAAAAATAACAAAAACAGCAGAAAAAGTCCTAAAAAAAATCGTCATAAGGTGAAAACCTGGCAACAGGCAGTCTATTGATAAGAAAGATACAAAATAAAATCAAAAGGAAATCAGAAAAATGCAATAAAAACAAATTGTGAAAATCTAGAAAACAGACACTATATGTAGCTCTCCATCTATTAGCTCATGTTCTGTACTTAGCTTCTCTGCCTTTATTCCATCATCTTAGAACCATAATAGCATCATACTACCATCATTTTCCTTGAGCGATAATGTCTTACCATGGCTTGATCATTGTACATATCCATTTTAGCAAGTTGTGTCAATATTGGGGGCAAACGTTGACATACTAGGGGCACTTCACTTTCAGGTTCTACCAAAACAGCTAGACAATGACATAAAATCCTATGAGCAACTATTCAATCATTGATCCATATCACAACAGTTTTCAGCAAGTACCATATCATGACACATATCTGGATGATCTAAAATCTGAATAATGATTGGAATAGCAATTTTATATTTTGAACAATGGTTGTTTGAATTTCGATATCATTCTTCTAGAGCACACTCGATGATGTCCTGAACTAGAGTGGCAAGGAAAGAGGATGATTTTTTTTGTCTGTTGTCTTGAGGTTAACTATCAATTTGTTGCAAATATGTCGTTAGACATGATTTCCAAAATGTATCATTGATGACAATTCCAAATTTGCATCAGAAAGTGGTTAATCTTTGTCTGTTTATGCAAGAAATACTCAGGTCATCTCGGTTCAATTATACCTCGATGCTTGTGTTCACTTGCTATATCAAAAATCATGAAAGTTGTACTTAGGTCATCATTGGTGCTAATTTCCCCTCTAATGCTTGTACATACTTCCAACATTTTAAAACATTCTATGATGATTCAAGAAAGCTAGCAAAAGGTTCAACAAATGGTTGGTTTCATCTCGTTGCATTTCATTTAGATCATTGTACATATCTGCATACTGGATTTGCATCAGAGTTTTAAAAGGCTGAACAATAACATCAACGATTGTCATGTCTCTTTGGACTAGTTGTGGAGGACATTCAGACATTTGTTTCATTATCATTTTTCATCATCATTTCATTATTCTTATTATTTCATCTAGGTCCTATACATATCATATAGTTTATCATTTATTATTCATTTTAGTATCGTTTAGATCCTTTCTCATTTCACATCATTCATTTATCCATTAGGCATTCCATATCACTTTCATTATCTATCGTCTTCATCTCATTAAACATCTCACTTATCACTTTCTTATCATTTCATTTTCATTCTACACAGTTGCATCTCATTTATTATCTTCATTATCATTTCTTATCATTTCATTTTATCATTATTTTATCATTATCATTTCATATCATTTTCATTTATCATTTCATTTCATTTTATAATTATCATTTCAGTATCATTATCATTTCATTTCATTTTATCATTATCATTTCATTTCATTTTTATCATTTCATTTCATTTTATCATTATCATTTCATATCATTTTCATTTCTTATCATTTCATTTTATTTCCTTTATCATTATCATTTCATATCATTTTCATTTCTTATCATTTCATTTTATCATTATTTTATCATTATCATTTCATTTCATTTTATAATTATCATTTCATTATCATTATCATTTCATTTCATTTTATCATTATCATTTCATTTCATCATTTTATCATTATCATTTCATTTCATTTTATCATTATCATTATCATTTCATTTCATTTTATAATTATCATTTCATTTCATTTCATTTTATAATTATCATCTCATTATCATTATCATTTTATCTCATTATCATTATCATTACATCATGCATTTCATCCCATTATTTATCCTATCTTGCACTCATCTATCATTTTCATATCATTTATATATCATGACATTTTTCACGTAAACATTTGACTCATTTCACATATCATTTCTTTTCCTAACTCATATACCTACTACAAATTCATGATGCATCTCATAAACATAAACATCCATTTTTCAGCACATCTATTTTCTTGCATTTGAAAAGTCCAAAAAAACATCCCATGCCTACATTACATTTCCACATCATTTTTCATAAACATATCATATATCCCATGGCATATTTTCATAATCACATCATAATTCATCCACCTGTATGGAATCATTAGTACACATCACAAATCGTCATCATCACATAAATCATCCGGCATATCATGTTAGTCATCAACTCATTATAATGCATATCAAAATCCATACTATATCATATAGAAATACATGTATATCACATCATCACATCAAACACGCACATCATCAAAACTCATCCCCGCTGCATATCATCGCTCATCAAAAATACATACAAATGTCCAATGTCCAATGAAACTGAACAATATAGAGAGATACATGAGATATGATAAAAAACAATGTACATGCTCCAAAAATGATATACATCAATGATATTGCATCAATAAATCACGATTGGCTAGTAGACCCCCTCTAATGGAGTTGGTCTCGAGGATGATGGCCTACCACTACCCCCTACATCAAGATCTTGTCGCAACCCTATGACCCCTTTGTTGTGTGTCGTCATCCGTGATTTTCTCCTAGTCCTACTGTGGGACTGAGGGTAAGGCTCTCTGCGGTCGGGAGGACACAACTCCTCGTACCTCACCTGGAAATCTCAAATCCCTCTATAATGGCCTCTCGCAAAGATGCACTCTCAATGGTGCCCATGAGTCTCTATGCCACACTCTCTGCCTCTACTACCTTCCATCTGAAAGAATTCCTCTGCTATCGACTGGGCTACCTGTGGGTCCAGGGCAGGTAGAGGTGCTTATGATTGTACCTGTGGTTGCGCAAGTTGTGCCTATAATTGTACTACCAAACTCTGAGCTTGAGACAACTGGCTCTGCAACTGCTCCTGTTGCCCCTGAAGTGTCTATACCTGGGCCTGTAGGGTATCTATCTACGCCTGCTGCACTGTAGAGGAGACCCTAATCGCTGTCTGTCGTCCAGTACCACTCCTCGGCTCCGCATGACCTGAGCACTGCCCATGATATCCATCCTCAACCTCACTGGCCTATGCTCCTACCCTCCGACATCTCTGTCCTCATCCCCATCCCCATCATCCGAGCTCTCCTCCCCATCTCCACTCTCCTCCTCATCTCCACTATCCTCCTCCTCTCCTCCACCAACTGCCTGCTCCTCCTGTCTCCTAACCCCTAGCTGCAATGCCACCAAAATGGGATCCGACTCATCTGGACATGTGAACCATGGAAATAGGTGTGTGATAATAAACAAAGTACTCCTCCGACATACCTGCATCAACAATATTAGGCCTGCCATCCCATACCTCAGGTTGTAAAGCTGTATACTCTGTATATGCAACCTAATAAGAAATGCAGGGCCCCCATCCAAGCTCATCCTTGCATTGTCCATAGTGTGCAACGCCCTAAGGCATCCCCTATGTGAATCTGAACTGTCTCTATACTCGCAAGGCTAAAAATATCTCTAGAATGAATGGAGTACGACCTATAAGAAACCGGGGTATACATACAAATGACATCTCCAACTGATCTGTATCCTATGCCTCACAATCTGTGTATGGCCTCCATATCACTGAATCCATATCATCCAAGGTCCGTCTCCAGTAATCCACCTTTCCCAGCTTGGGTTGGAAAAGTGCAATAGAATATGCATATACATATGGCCTAACTCTCAGACACAGTGGTCTCGTAACAACAATATGCTCCCATGCCCAGATCTGGAATAGGGTAACACAATAAGACAAGTTAGCCGATCCTCTGTATACCACCTAGTGCAAGTCATGATATAAATGAGTTAACATACAACTCCCCCAGACATATCTTCGCGGCTGAACCATCATCTACTCGATGATCCTCCCCCACCCAACTGATAGTCCTTTTGACCGGCGGTCCAGACAAAGGAAGCCTCCAATAAATGCACCCAACACTATAGGTAAGGCCAGATATCCCCTAAAGTCTACCCATGGCACCCAATGCCCTGTTATATGAACATCCCCATACACCCTCCTAAGTGCATTTGTACCACCTAACTTCTTGTGGTCATAGAACACAAGGGCACCTACCACTGGGATCCCCAAAATCCTGTATACGTCCTCTAGGGTCACCATCATCTCACCCATCGGCAAATGAAAGGTATTATGCTCAGAATTCCCTCTCTTGGCTAGTGCGGTCAACAATCCCCTGTTGACCCGAATAGGAGGCATCGACAACAATGGTCCCAACCCACAATCAACTATCAACTGTACATCTGTAGGTGTGAGATCTCATATCCAATTCCAACCTATAGGGAAGCGCTCTCTAATCTGGAGGTTTTTGAAAACCTCCTATTTTTGGTCATCACAAGGACAATTAATCAGACTCAATATCATCGACTCATATCAAAACAATCTATCTACTTCACATCATACATATCAAATGACCCATATCAATCAGATTCATATCAAGTGACACATATCACACTCATATCATGTGCTTCATATCATGTGAACCATATCAAATGTTCTATTTAAGGGACTCATATTATGAAATCAATGCAAAATCTATCTATCTGAACATCAAATAAATCTACTATATCATCATCTACTATTTCTTTTTCTTTTTCAGGAAAGCAAATTTATCAACAATCATATCAACCTATTTGTACTTTAGTCACGAATGCAAATATGTTTTCAATCACATCATCTACTATTTTTTTTCTATCGAAGAAAGAAAATTTATTAGAAGTCATATCAATCATCTACTCTTTGTTTTCTAAAAGTAAAGTTATCAAACAACATGCAATCAATCATTCTACTCTTTGGCAACAAAGTTATCAGCTATCTACTCTTTGTTTTCTATTTTTGAAAACAAAGTTAACAATTCATCATTTATCAGATTTGCTATCATTTCTATCCATATCAACATGATGACAAGATAATTTATCTATCTATTGACCAAAGAAGCAATACATCATCATTTTCATCACACACTGACATTTTGTCTAAATTTCCTAGATGCGCTAATCTACGGCCTAAAAGCGCTAAAACCCTATATGCGCTGAAGTTTCCTCCTAATGCGCTAAAACCCCATATGCACCATTTTGTGCCCTAGAAGCACTAAATCAATTCCTCTATGTGCTATTTCCCTATCTGCGCTAAATCCCTAATTGAATACACCATTTCATCTACCCAATGTGTGAAAACCCTAAAAACACTATTTTGTTTCCTATATGTGCTAATGTACCAATTTTGCTACAGACATCCTATATGCGCTATTTCACCTATCGAATGCGCTAATCTATCTAAACCTTCAAAGCGCTAAATTATGCCCTAGATGCGCTATGAAATTATTTGAAAGCGCTATTTTATTCCCTAAAAGCGCTAAAACAGACTGCTAAACCCTAAATCTGCGCCAAAACATCTCATAATTCGACTGAAAACAAAAAATTTCAAAGGAAAGAGGGTTGAATCGACTCACCGGTGATCTGTACGTAGCTGGTCTCTGGTATCGGCGGGCCCTCTCGAATCTATGCCTGTGATAAGGAATCTCCATCTCGCCAAGTCACCATCAGAGCACAAAATCAGTAAAAGTCAAAAGGTGAAAATGACTTGCCCTTTTTACCCTTTTACCTTTTAAAGGTCAACTAAGGTGGGTTTTTTGTGGCATTTTATTTTTATTTTCATCTTTTTATCAAACTCTGACCTTATTTTCAAACTGGGGCATCTTTTAATTAATTATTGGGAGCTAAATCACTGCGTCCCTCTCATCATCCGAATTTCATCACCAACTCAACATTTTTCTCATCATCAATGATTTACCTCCCGAGGGGGCATCATCAATATCAAGCACGTTTTTTTTTAATCAGGGCCATATCAGTTAAAATTTTTCCGATCAAGGGAAAAATCAAACACAACAAATTTCAAAAGCAGGAATATTTTCTTTGAAGCAATGCATTTCACACATCACTTCAAAGAGGGGTAAAATGTATATGCATAAAATTGGTCACGTCTAATTAATCCTGACACTTAATTAAATATTCATTATTTAATTAATCTCTCTAAAAGTCTTCTACATATGATTAAATTTAATTAATTTAATTATATTGTTCATTCACTTTATTCTTCCGCCATAATTAAATAAATCAACTTTATTTAATTATTTCACATTCATATGTCTACTTGATTAATTAAATAAATACCCTTTTATTTATTATAATTAATTATCACCTTTTGAATTTAATTAAGTCTTTTGATTTAATTAAATTTAAATATTTCATTTCTTCTATTCAAATATTTCTTCTAATTAATTAAATATTTGTATTTAATTAATTTCATCTACATATCATTTCCTAAAAATTTAATTAAATATCTTTATTTAATTAAATATCCTTCACATCTTTTCAAAATCATAATTAAATATTTTATTTAATTATGAAATCTTTTATTATTCTTCAAATCTTAATTAAATGATTATTTAATTAAGAAAAATCTCCATTGCACCCATAAATAAACAAGTGATGCAAGCGTCGAGTTCCTGTCGAGAGGTAAAAAGCATCTAGCTATGAGTGGGAAAAAGTAATTAGATAGGAGATAGGAATATAAATGTATTAAATTCAGGTAGGAAAGTTTGAAATAATTTGCTATGGTGCATTAATGCGTGGAATGTTTAGGGTCCATGGGGAACGTGGTCCATAAAGAGATAAACCAATGAATACTTGTATTTTTATGATTCTGTATACATTTGGAACAAGAAACATCCTTTATGATCTTATTGAGGAAGAAAAAATGTATTCTTGCTATGTTTAAATTATTAAATGCAAGCAATCTTAAATGTTTGTAATAATGCTTGTGTTACCTGTGTATACATGCATGCATGTATACATGTATAATTTTAAAAAAAAAAAATTTAATAAACCTTTTGGCCCATAAATTCATTAGTCATTTCAATTCCAACAAAGTTTTGATGTAGGAATATTTCTTAAGCATCAAATATCATTTGCAAGAATTTACAAAAACATGTGACCAGACACTAAAAATATTGCATTCTTTACATGTGTCCGCATTATTGCATATAGACACATATCTATATGCATGTGCAAATAAAGTTTACCATACCTCTTTTTTTTGCTTGTATGTCTATTTGTAAATAAAATTATGTTTAGTGTGCTAGTGTAAGGTCTATTTGTAAATGTTTCTAAGATCAATTAATCTTTTTTTTAATGTAATATGAAAGTTAGTTCTATATAAAGCTATTGGTTGTATTATAAATAAGATTTTAATCTTGCTTATGTAATACGAAAACATATTTTTGTGTATAGTGTAAGGTCTATTTGTAAACTATACTAAGATCAATTAATCTTTTTTTTAATGTAATATGAAAGTTAGTTCTATACAAAGCTATTGATTGTATTAGAAATAAGATTTTAATCTTGCTTATGTAATACGAAAACATATTTTTGTGTATAGAACAATGTAATTATATTACAATAAATTCTTAGATGAATCACTAGAAAGCTATTGATTTTATTATAAATAAGATTTTAATCTTGTTTATGTAATACGAATAGATATCTTTGTGTATATATATTAAACAAAAAATCATTTGCAAAGATATAAGGAACCTTATTACGTAAGATACAATCTAGCCACACTTAAATAATTCACATGTTTATAGCACTTTGCATTGAAATTTAATGAGAGAAACATTTGTAACAATGCTTAAGGCATGTATGTATACATGTATGCATGTATACATGTATCGATGTGCACATAAAGCACACAAGAGTGGAAAGCATCCCCGGCATTTGAACGAGTCTAAAAGCACGATGAGACTAAATTTGCATTTGCAATATTAAATGAAAAAAAATAGGAGAAAGAAACTACTTATTAGCAATGTACATATCGAAGGGAAGCATAAAAATATGGATCCATGTAAACATGTATACATGCATGGATGTGTACATGAGTCCACGTAATTTGGTATGTAAACAAGAATCTATATATGCCTGCGTGCATAGAGTTAGAAATGTTAGAAACAATTTGCATTTGCAGTATTAAATGAAAGAGAACAGGGAAGGTTAATTATTTATTAGCAATGCATATATCGAAAGAATGCATAAATATATGGATGAATGCAAACATTTATGCATGGAGCTACGTGTACATGAGCCCATGTAATTTGGTATGTAAACAAGAATCTACATATTCCTGCGTGCATAAAGTTAGAAATGTCAGAAACAATTTGCATTTGAAAGATATACAAAAAACATTTATGATCGAAACAAAAGAATAATACATTATTGTTTTTTGAACAAGTGTATAAAGGATATCTAACGATGCATTTGAATGCATGTATACATGGAAATATTTGTTAAATCTGATGATACATTTTAGTCTCCAAGAAACTGTGATACGTGCTCTTAGGTATTTGTAATAAACAGGATTTAGAAAAAACATTTTGAAAAGAACTCTTGAATACAACTAGATGTTATGATAGTTATTTTGAAAGCCCTCAATGTTTAATTGCATAACCTTGATATTTTCTTCATTTTTTCCTCTGTCTGGTATGGTGTGAATTTTGTTGTGATGGATGAAGGTATATTTGAGCTATAGATAGATAAAGCTATATAAGGGTAATAAAGAAGAATGAGCTATGTAAGTGCAACAAAGAGAGGGAATTGAGAGAATGATGAGATGCAAGTAAGGTATATGAATGTGTTATGAAAAGTATTTGATATGGGAGGCAAGGATGTGCGACCCTAGAAATGAGAATGAATGGAATGTAAATGGTAGGAATTTATCATTTTTGAGTTACATGCTTAAAATTAAATGCGAGAAATAAAAATTTGAATGAGGGAGATGGATTGAATGAAAAAGGGAATGCAACAGATTGGTGTGATACAAGGCAAGCATATAAATGGATTTTGAAATGTATTTGATTTGAGAAGAAAGGACGTGGAAGGTGGAAATGGAAATGAATGGAATGAATAGCGTATGAAGTGATCATTTCTTCGAACAAAGGGTGGAAGAATGTCTAGTTTGTTATTGGTTATGATTTTTAAAATCATCATAGGGCTGAGTGTTTCAATACAAACACAGGAAAAAGACTCATTTCCCATTTCTCACTCTCCTTCGTACTGAACAAGGTGCCGAGATCCTTGAGGTTCCTCAAAATGCGACAAGAGAAGAATATATATAAAAATATAATGATATTTAAGGATATTACCTTAGAATTTATATTGCAATAACTTGAATATGACCTTGAAAAATATTTGAAAACCGATAAAATATTTAACAAATTAGAGAGATATATATTTCCTAAAATGAACTCTAAAATAACATATTTGAATTTTTATTGTCTTCATAATGCCAATATTATTCTGTAATACCACTTGTAATGAATCAAATTGCACAATAAAACAACACAGTAAGAAAAATACTACAAATACTTGATAATAGTAAGTCACTTTCAAGAGACAAGCTCTTAAAGTCTCCAAGAAGAACACAATTCAGAATATGATGATAATAAACTGTCTTAGAAATCACCCAAGCTAATGTAGATTTAAAATATGTAAATATATGTACATTTTGTTTTTGAGCAGCCAACATCTTATATGTAACCATTGGAATGATTAGACCGTCTGTAGTAGAAATGGAAACAGATACAACAAGATGGATCAGCATTACCAAAAACTTGTAAAAAAACATAAAATGAAAACAATTAATATGGAAGGTCATGAAACTGAAAAAATGCAAATGCTGATGCGCTATAAAACAATAAATGCATGGATAGAGAAAAACGTAGAGCTATTCACAGATATATGCATGGATGCATTGAGAGACACATGTATACACAGAAAACATAATAACATGGACAGATGGAGAAATGAATACATGTATACATGGATCCATACATATTTCATATAGGTACAAATGCATATGTTACATGGAAGGATGTATTCATGCATATTTGCATATAGCTACAAATGCATATGTCTATCTATGTGCAAATGAAAATTTGTATTGTGCTATGATAAATTGTCTAGTGCATTAGGTACTTTAAAGCACAATTTTTTGGATGTTGCTCTTGTTCCAAGTCTGATTCTTTTCGCGGGTTATAACTATTTACTGTTGTATTAGTTTCCCATTTTTTCTTCTACAAATGAATGAATATGTAAACAAATAATCATATATAATAGTTTTTCTTTGATGAGTTTTGCCAAACAGTTCACCTGTTTTCTGTATGCTCCCATTGTTTGCATTTATGCCTATGGGGACAATAATCACGACTTTTAACAAAATCCCTCTATGCTTTATGCTTTGATGACAACGGAAAAGCTCAAAGCAACACACTATGGCCTTATTATTTGAAAGCATAGCTGAAGGTAATAATTCATTGATGCAAAATTACTGAATGGCATCTGACTAAAGAGGAGGTTGTTTGGATTTCTAATTAGTCTTTGAATATATAACAATTAAAAGAGAGAAATAAGTATAATTATCCTTGGGCACATTTCACATTAACGAGCTACTTGATACATGTATCCATAGATACATGGATGTGGACATGTATCATGGTATCCATAGATGCGTAGATACATGTATCTATGAATATATGTATCCATAGATACATCGACACATATATGGATAGATTCCTGTATACATATGCACATAGAAGCACAGATACATATATGCATGGATGCATCTATAGGTAGAAGAATACATAGAAACATAGTTGCATGGATAGATAGATGGATGCATAGTTGGATACATAAATGCTTAAATATGCATGTATGGAAATATTAATGGATTGCATATGAAGTTGCATAGATACACATCCATGGGTGCATGTATACATAGATGCATGTATTGCAGTACACATGGATGCATGTATATGTGTATCTCTGGGAAAGATGCATGGATGCATGTAAATAGAAGAATTTTGTCAAATGCCATAGCTATCGTCCTCATAGGCACATATGCAAAAAAAGGAAGCATACAAAAGGCAAGTGAAGTGTTTGACAAAACTCATGGAATAAATGTGGATGCATGAAATGTTGTTCGAAAGAGACTATGTAAAAACCCTTTTGTCTATTTTGTTGACTGCATCAGAGCCCTGTAAAGACTAAATATCTTCAATTGCTGTAGAGCTGTGCCATAGAGAGAGCTTTAGAACCAATGTGTTAGTAACCTGTGCTGTAATGAGAAGTTTGGAACAATGTAAACCTAAATTCTGCAATTGTAGCAAATTTTTCAAGAAAAGAGTACAGGGTGAGTTTCTAGAATGAACCTTTTTCTTTGTTCACAATTGCTAAATGCAAGTAGGGTTTCATAGTGCTTTAAGGCATTCTTATAGTTTGATTATAAATTGATATTTTAAACTACTTTTAGTATTATCTATTCGAATTTCTTGTTGAAATGAGAAGGTTTCATCTGTGTTTGATAGGAATTATGTAGAAACCCTCTTGTCCATTTTACTTCATGCATGTGAGCCCTGTAAAGTTTGTATATTTTTTATTACTGCAAAGAGGTCCCATAAAGAGAGCTTTGGAACCAAAATTATGTCAACGTGTGTGATAATGAGAGTTTTCTCCTTGAACCTTGTTATATATTCAAAGACTAATTAGCAATCCAAACAGCGTCCCCTTTAGTCAGATGCCATTCAATGTATTGAGTTTGTATCAATGAATTATGTACCTTCAGCCACTAGTTCTAATCAAAGTATGCATATGGATTCAGAATCAAAAGCTCTTTCCTGTGAACCCATTTTTAATTTGCCTATGCATTTTCCCAGAATTCTTTTTAACCGGGAGCATTGGCCAATCACATTTCAGCATATAATATATTACTTTTTTTTTTGTATAGTTTGAATTTGGAGAGCTAATTTTAATATTGGAAGATTAGCATTTATCTATTTTTCTATTCGTCTGAGTGGCTCTTTAAATCATTTTTGTTTTAAAAATTCAGGAAAATGCGAACGCATAAAATGATTAAATAAATTTAAGCAAAGGCATAGTGTAAAAGTTGGCAGCTAGAGGTACGCAATTCATGAATGCAGATTTAATGCATTAAAATATCAGGAAAATGTGAGTGCAATGCATGAATGCAAATTAAATGCATTAAATGGCATCTGGCTAGAGGTGAATGCGCTGGAATGGCTTGATGGCCACACGTGGGCAGGGTACTTTAGTCATTTAATATAGAGATAAGCCACTTGCTATGCATCCCTATTACTTTCTGTGTGTTGTTTTTGTGTTCTATAAGCCTGTGTTCTGTAAACCTAAAGTTTGCAATTGCTTTGATATTTTTTCCTATGATGAAAGCATAAAGAATAAAGGAATTTTGTGAACTGTTATAGTTAATGTGCTCATAGGCACATATGCAAAATATGGAAGCATACACAAGGGAAGTGAATTGTTCGAAAAAACTCCTCAAAGAAATGTGGTCCCATGGAATGCAATAAGTGTTCATAATGGACACTTTGGTTTTTACATGTTAACTTTGTCACATAATGCAATTTGACATGAAGAGTGTTGAAGCCATGACATGAAAAATACAACTATTTAACACTGAACTCTATGCTTGTAATAATTATTGCAAAAGCTCTAAATGCCATAGATGAAATAATATGAATAAAATTTTAGTTTCTGCTTTTCTTGAAATGCAATGAAAAAACTGCTATAAAGGCATAACACAAGGTTGTGTAACATATTGCCACTCCTGTTTCTAATTTCTTTGGACATGAATGCTTTACACATTTGATTGCAATAGTAACATGTCTACGAAAATGGAACAATAAAGATCATAAATAAGTAGTTTTAAGTTTGAGTATATATGTAGCTTGAAACATATAAGCTCGACTTGGCATTTATGAAAACAACTGTTGTCTACAGTGAAAGAGCTAATTAGTGTTCCTATATGCAATATCCATAGAACAGAATAAATTGCTACAAGGCTAGAGTGGCACATCCATAAATGCATGGACGCATGTATAAGCAATTGCATACAGGTATACGTAGAAGCCTAGATGAATACATGCATACATGAAAATGTGCATATGTGCATATGGACATAGAGGCATATATACATGTAAATATGCATATATGCAGCGAAAGCAACAAATGGATTTCTCTATACAGGGATGTACTTTATACATTAGAATGCGTGATGGAAAAGTGACTATAAAGTAGAATGCATAAAAGTAGTGTTGAGACTTGGTTGCATTAATAGCATAAAATGAAAAAAGCAAGAGGAAAATAACTATTTATTGCCTCAAGTAACTTGTTTATGGGTCTGGAGTGTGCAACCATAACAACTTCTACTCAGTGACCATAAACTCTTGAAAACATAACAAACAAAGAACAAATATTGGAAAACCTAGAAACAACAGAATGCAAAAAGAAACATTTAAACTATATAGTTTGAATGGCATTATGCATGGAGGGATAATAATTATTGAACATATATGTTGGATGTACATAGACAACCACTGTCTTCGTAGGTGCAAAAACAAAATTATATTTTCAGATGTCCATATTCGAGAAGACTTTAACATAGTAACCTATAAAAGTGTCTAAATGTATAATAGCAATAGAGTATTTTAAAACCAAAGATGTCTTTAACATGTCAAAACCAGTGAAATGTCTTAGAGCATGGAAAGGCGAAAAAGTTAAAGTCTAAACAATGTAAATCTGTACTCTTGTATTCCTAGTTTCCTGTAAAGCCAAGAAAATGCTACATATTAGAAACATAGTTTGTATGGATGGTGATTTGAGGCGTTGGTTCACAAGAGAAAAAGATTACATATGAATGACTTTTTTACCTTTTCGTGATGTTTCCTGTCTATTTTCCAATGCAAATGGCTTCAACAATGACATTGTTTTGGTCAAGGCTAAAATGTCCTTCAGCGCTGAAGTCCCGTAGGATGAATATCACTGCTGACTTGTCCTTGATATAGTCTTCATAGCTGAGGTTTTGCAGTTTGGGCAATAGACGGTGCATGGTGACGTGGTCAATTGAAGACTGAATTGTTTGATTGTCATAAGTTGTAATGATAGTTTTAAGTTGCAAATAGAATGTATAATTGACTTGTTGGTTGCACTGTTTGCAGTGAGCAGTTTTTTCTTGGAGTGTGCCATAGCCAGTGAATTTGCATTTGCATTTTGGACAGCATGCATGAAATGGATTGGAAAATGCATTTGCTGCTTTTAGAGTACCAGAAACCTATAGAATATGGTTCTAAATTGTTAGAGGAAACAAAAAATACAGGTTCGGATGCGATAGTTCAAAAAAAAATGAATGTTGTTACCTTAAAAGTTGAGTGTAGTAGGTTGTTGAGTTTTTCCAAGCTTCTTTTGTCATTCAAGTTACAGATGAATGTTGACCGACATGTGTGAAACGTGTTCTTTTGATCTATTTTTCTTACAATATTCTTGAAAAGCATTGTAGGTGTTTTATTTGTATGCAAGTGGTCTTCAATTGCAAAGTATTGTTGCTCATATGTTGACCGTAATAGCACCTACGATTCAATGAGAGAATTAGATTTTGTTACGGAAATTGTTATAGAGACCACTGTGGAACGAGAAAAGGTTGACACTGAAAGAACAGGGAAAAGTTTTGTAGACCGAAATACCTATGCTCTGTCTATGTCACTGTGGCCATCTTTGATGTCAACTGCAAATTGGGTACCCATTTTCTTGGCACCAACTACTAGCGCAGCTATTGTGCCAGCTGGGTACTCATTTATAGTTGTTAGCAGTTGGCTGATAGTCGTACTTGGAATAAATTTGTACTCTTGACAGAGGCATGGGATGTTTTCAGTGGTGCTTATGTCTGTTAGAATCAAAATGCAATCACAGTCACCTCTGTCATAATCTGTCCTAGGTGCAACTTGGAAATTTGAGATTGAGATAGTTGACCCCGGGACTATTTTAGGCTCATGTTTATGCACAAGGTTTCCACTAACATTTAACGTGATTGTCATTTCTGCTTTGTGATCTGTTAAATCAACACACAACATTTCCCGTGTTTTGTTGGCCTTATCCAATGTTGCTTTGTAGACAACAAGCACATCACCTTGGAAGGTGTCTCCAGCTCTTTTTGCATTTAGTTGTTTGATTGAAACAATCTTAGGTTTCTTGACTCTTGTCCTACAAGGAACAAGGATAATGTCATTTGAATGCTAATTTAATATTAGCAAGCTAGGAAAATGGCGGTACAATGAAGAACCAAGCACTTTACCGTTGTGCTGAGTCTTCCTGTGCAATTTGCACTTGTTTTTCCTATCTTTTTGATACATCTTTTGGCGTCCTGCAAAGAATTGGAACAATGTTATTTGAATATTTGTGATTTGGCTGAATGAGTATGAAGGAATAATACTATGAGTGCTTTACCGTTGTGTTGATTCTTCTTGCGTGGTTTGTATTTGCTTTGACTGTCTTTTAGTTTCATCCATAGATCTCCTGCAAATAATGGATATAGCATTGAAAAAGGCATTGCAAAGCATAAAAGTGATATAAGGCTATATGTTGTATAAAGTTGAATTTGTCTGCTGGGCAATATGCAATTTTAGGAAAATTGGATTGTGATCAGTCCAATATGCTTCTGATTTATAGATAGAGCATATATTTGTAGTCGTGTTGGACCAAATGTGGTCAATGACTAACTTTCCCATGTTGTGTTGTTGGTCCAACATAAATTGTATAGTGTTCTGCTGCATATAACTGTGAAGTATTTTTTTGCTTCTACTTTCAAAAAACATGTTCACATTAAAATTGCCTAAAATGTACATGTTTTCTGAATTTGTGGATGCAATAATTATTTGCAAGATTGTGATTACTTCGTCTATGGCAGTTGCAGGTCTTGCATAAATATTACAAACATTGAATTCATTGTTAGATAGCATTACTGTTGATGTGATGGCTTCAATATTTGATGTTTCATGTTGTTTTGATTTTGAAAGGAATAGATGTTTCCTGGTTAAAGTTGCTATGCCATGTATGTTATGCACAGAAAAGCTATCAAAATATTGTAGCAAGATATTTAGCTCAAAGGGATGCATATGTGTTTCTTGGAGACACAAGATATCATATTGCATTATGCCATAGTCATTGGCAATGTCTTCTGCATGTGCTTTCAAGCTACGAGTGTTCAATGTACATAGGAGCAAATGTGATTTGTTTTCTGAACATGTGCTTTGGTTATCAAATTGCCATTGTGCATATGTTTGGAGACGAGACATTTCTAGTTGTATTTTGTTTTTAACTTTAAAGTTTTTTGTAGTTAAAGGTTGTAACAAAAATAATGATTCTACTAATTATGTTCGTGATAGAGCTGTATAGGTTAGCCCATGCTGTCTAATGCCTGTGGGATCAAAAGCCAGGGCCTCCAATGTTAATCCTTGGGATCGATGTATGGTTCGTGCACATGCTACTTGTATTGGGAATTGTTTTCTAATTGTAATTTGCTTGTTTGTTGTTATTTTCTGGATTGGCCTAGCAACACGTTGTATAGGCACCTAGTCTTTGTCAATGATAGTAGAATAGCATTGTGCTAGTTTTGTGCGTTGATAAT
This sequence comes from Sequoia sempervirens, assembly GCA_007258455.2. Lineage (NCBI taxonomy): Eukaryota > Viridiplantae > Streptophyta > Pinopsida > Cupressales > Cupressaceae > Sequoia > Sequoia sempervirens. The sequence continues at coordinate 211,995 of VDFB02000008.1, read as the reverse complement.
GTCTGATTGATGGGTCATTAAATTTAATCCAGACAATATCAATATTGTTTTGTACTGTATATGCTTTAAAAATTCCATCTGAACCATTGACGAGGCCATCTTGAACATTGTAGTTGCCTACATAGAGTTCAACAAGAATGTTTGGTTTTAAGCATATTTGTGATGGAAGTGTCGTTGTGTGACTGTATACGCATATTGCATTAAGGTCCTCCTCAAGTTCATCTATTGCATCTAGCACTATCATTTGGGTTGGAATGATTGATAGCATTTTGTTGTTATGTGCTTGAACATCAATTCTCCTATAGAAAAGGTGCGGAAGCAATGGATCAAATGGTACAGGACGAAAGCAAATTTTGTTAAGATAGTCTATGTCATGAGTTATCTGAATGCCTACTCGTAGTCTATTAAGGATTGAAATAAATATTTCATCTTTTTGTCTCATGGTAGTCACCAATGAATAGCACTTTATATGGTCTTTCCAGAAAATATAAGGCATTAATTCAATTGGAGTAGGCCTATTTTCAAAAACCACAGAGTCAAGGACAGGTTGTGCCTAGTAAAGGTCACCACAAAATATTGTATCAAGGTTTCCAAAGTATGTTGTGGGCATTTGCATTATGTCTCGTAGTCTTCTATCAATATACCGTAGGAATGTTGAGCCAACTAATGATATCTCATCTATAGGAAGTATGCGCAATTGATCATAGTGCTTTGACATAGTGTCAAGCACTTCAGTGTTCAGTGGCAAGAATTCTGATGTGTTAAAAGGTATGTGAAATGCTGAATGTAATGTGAATCCCCCTATGTTATATGCTGCTTTACCTGTATATGCAGTTAATAAGCCCTTGGGTTTGTCTGGATTATTGTCAACAGAATTGCTATACATGCGAATGAGAGCTTGGTAGATGGCCTTTGCTGTAAAAGTCTTTCCTGTTCCAGCTCCCCCAGTCAAAAACAAGTGCAATGGCTTTTGTGGATTTTTCATCTTTTTTATGAGAACATCTTTAACAATTGCTTGTTGTTATTTATTTAACATTCGTCTTAACTTGTAGTATTCATTGTTATCTATAATCTGTGGGTGCTTTGCAATTTCAAATCCATTGGAATGCATGGTATTTGGGTTAGAACGACCTATGTTTGGAAGGTCTGTTTGTATGTCATATAGTTCTTTCTGGCGAAGCTTTGCTTGCATTGCTAGGTCAATGAGCTTTTCATCTTCAAGAGACTGAAGATCATTTATAGCTTTGTCAATGTCACCCCATGCGGAGTTTGTGTTGTGGATGAACTTTGCACTATTTGTTTGAATGGTTTGTCCATGGTGCACGTATGCATGTTCCCAAGAGTCAAAGTTTTGTTTGAGTGTATGCTCATTAATGGTAAATGGAACATAGAGAACCAATTGATCTCTACAATGATTCTCTATATCAAAGTGTTTGTTGAAATTGATAAACCGTACCACATTTGGTTTGGCCTTTGGTTCAATTGTAGCACCGTATTTGTTGTATCTGGAAACAAATTCTGCAAGACATATGTCCACCATTGTTTCAGGACGTTTCAAATAGTAGTCTATAATAGATTTCGCAAGAACATTTTCTTATTCATCTGGCTCATTGCTCAATTGTTTAACAAATTTTAGTATAAATGTGCAATCATTGTGAGATCGTGTATCAATGAATATACATTTTCTCGAACTGTAGTTTAATGGCAACGACAAAACAATATGTGCAGCTTGTTGTGATTACATTTGTTGCAAGTTAAGCATGGCATTTCCAAGTTTACTCACCATTCGTATTGCACCAATATTGTCTTGCTTGTGGTCTGTACGTATTCTTTTGAATGCATATGTCATTGACTTGTCTACTTTTGCAATATATGAGCTACAATACATTGCAGCAGCATATGCATTCAGAACAAACTGTGCATCTGTATTAGCCTTCCACAGATCTAGAATTTTCCTTGAAAAACTATTGTTCCATATTTGTGATGGTTTTCTTTGTAAAAAAAGTGTGGGCCTGTTTAATGTTGAGCTCAAAGCTTCAATGTATTCATTGTCAGTTAAGTTTATTTCTTTCAAGAACATTTGAAAAGTGAATGTTTCGTCATAGTTTGCTTTTTGGAGTTTTGCAAAGATGTCAGTGGCATTTGCAGTTATCGCTTCAGTCTTTTGGAGTATTGGTAAAAGTATAGTTGACTTTTACATTGGTGGAAAAGGAAAATTGTATCTACAAAGTCATTTTCTTGATCTCTTGCATTTCTTTGTATGATGATGTTTGTGTAGCATTGCTAAAGCAGGTTCCAAATTTTCGGTGTCGCAAGTAATATAGTTATCAACAAAAGCTATGATGTCTGCATTGTTATCTTCTGTGTAGATTGGTGCATTTTTAACCCATATGAGGAAATGATCATGTTCATTTCCTCGATTTTGGAACTCAATGACTGAGAAGTAATCAATGACATTTCCAAAGAAAGAGTCATCTGTAAGTATCAATTTTTTTATTGCATTTATTCTATGTTTATAGTAATGTGCACAAGTGATAGGGTCTTTCTTGATTAGTTCAAATTTTTCAATGTGTGTTGGGCCATTAGATTCTTGATGGTTTTGTGTTGATTGGTGTAGATTGTGCAGCTCTTGTAATGTTTGAATTAGTGGATCCCAATTTTGCTCAGCACTAGTGAAAGTGATGAAAAATGTCGGTGGTCCTAGTTGTCGAATCATAGCAAATACATTTTTCTTAAGTTGTTGTGAATAGTCTGGAGAGATTCTTATTCTTTTGAAATCAACATATCCAATATCTGATTTAAGAATTTTTTCTATATTTGGTTTGTGTTTAACATCTTTTGCAAATAGCTTTCGTCCTTTTAACTGGCCTTTTCGGATTCTTATTGTTATTGTAGATAGTACTTGTTGTATTAGTACCTTAATAGCTTTGAAAAAAATGTTTGTTGTATGATATGAAAATTGTCTTTGTGACTGTAAGAGCTCCCAGCGTATTATTTTCTGATATGTAAAGTTTTTTACAATGTCATTATCACGTGGTTTGCCAAAGAATAAAGTTGGGAAATTCATTTCTTCAGCATACATGTCCTTAAATATTCCAATTGGATACTTGTCCTCTGCAGGTGCAATTTCAATAATCTTGTCTTCCATGTTATGGATACTTCTAGACTCAGTAAATCCATGTATCAATGTTTCTGATGGGTTTTCATTTTCCATTTCACTATCTGATTCTGTTTCACTTGTATTTTGTGCACTATTGTCTTCATTTTCTTGAGTGCATTGGAGAACTTCTTGCCAATCTTGGTTTATGTGGACTTTGTGCATTTTGTATAATGGTGTCCTTGTTAATTGAGTCAAAGCTTGCATGATGACATTTGGGCACACCATGCCTTTTTGAAATGCATTTTTGTATTGTAAGCACCTTTTCAATGAAACAACAATTGTTTGTGTGTTGTTAATTGATTGTGGTAATGCTCTTTGTACAATGTTCATGTCAACAGGAACATTTATAATAGAACCTGTTAGGCCTATTTGAGACCTTTTGAACCCTAGTTCCCAAATTTGTGCAAATGCAATTCTAAGTGAGACAAGTCGTTCTTCTAGCTGAGTTAAATTTTGCACATAGCACAATGGTCTATTAGTTCTTATTTTTTGTGGGGTAGCATACTTTGGAATAGTGGATTGTTTTAATGCAAAGTAGCATACATGGCATATGAAATCTGTGAATGGTAAGGAATCTGATTGTAGTAGCTTACAGTATAGTTCTTTTTGTTTTTCTTTGAATGTCCTAATGTCCTTGTGGAAACAGAGCACTTGGAAAATTGCACATGGGTATTTTGGTGTATCTTGTATTGCTGTTTTATAAATTTCTATTGGTGACAATGTTTTTGTTTTCTTTGGACTGGTAGGTATACTTTCTTTTTGTTTTTCTTTTCTAATCAAGTTCTTCAGGTGATTAAGTCTTATTGTTGATTTATGTTTAAAATTGTTTGCTGTGACAAATGGTATTAAATTCTTCTTGTTTTTTGGCAAAGCATGTGTCTTGTTCAAGTAAGTAATTTTGTATTGTGGACAACTTCTGATCAACTTTTTAAGTTGGAGTAAGCTTCTTGAGCATTGGCGAGTTAGATTTTGGGATTTGATTCTTAGAAGTGGCTCAAAATGTCCAGCCAGAGGGTTTGTATCATGGAACAGTATAGAGACTGATTCTGTATATCCAGAATCATTGAAATCTAAGTACTTTCTTGATGTTGTCAATGACCAGAGGCTTATTTGTATTTTCAACCATTTGGATATCCAGTGAATGCAGAACAAGTCACCCCACAATCCACATTCACTATGGTTTGTGCATGGTCTTGCAGACAATCGCATTTTGCGGAAGTATGTTTCTTGGTCATGTACTTTGTGCAATGTATATAAAGTATTAGGATTTAGTTCAGTGTTATATGATTTAATTGCTTCTTTGTCCTTATTTTGAAGACAAGTTAGGAAATGATCTATAGCTCCATTTCATAATTGAGTTGAGGTGTACTGATTGTTAAGTAGTACTTGAAGTGAGTCAAACAAAAAATCGCCAGCATTGTATGCAAATGTGCTTAATCTACAAAGGCCTTCAGCCCTAAGGGCATTGTCAATGTTTGATATCCGAGGGTACTTTGTGCATAGTTTTTTAATTTCATGAGAACCTATGGGCTGTTTTGAAATTACGTTTTGTGTTTCAATGTTTAACAATGGTTTGAAGTGTCCACTTAAAGAATTCATGTCATGAAATAGTATAGAGACTGATTTTGTGTAGTCAGAAGTATTGAACTGTAAGTACGTTCTTGTTGTTGTTCTTGACCAAAGGCATATTTGTATATTCAACCATTTGGATATCCAGTGAATGCAGAATAAGTCACCCCACAATCCACTTTCAGTGCAATCTTCTTGTGGCTTTGCAGATAATCGCATTCTGTGGAAATATGTTTGTGGATCATGTACTTTGTGCAATGTATATAGAGTATCAAGATCTAGTTCATAGTTGTATAATTTTATTGCTTCTTTGTCCTTGTTTTGAAAGCAACTCAAGAAGTAATCTATAACTCTGTTTTGTAGTTGAATTGATGTGTAGCGATTGTTAAGCAGTAGTTGTAATGAGTCAAACAAACAATCGCCAACATTGTATGCAAAAGTATTTAATCTACAAAGCCCCTCGCTCTTAAGCGTGTAGTCAATGTTTGATATTTGGGGGCGCTTTGTCAATTCATAGGTGTCAACATCTATCATTTTCTTTGTTTCTTTCATATCCTAATGTGTTTGAGAATAGTAGATGTTATGTATGAATAGTATCAAATGCTATCATCTAGATTACAAAATCTATAGTTTTATCCTATGTTGCCTATGTGCTTTTACTCAATAGCATTCTATAGTATTAATCATGTTCTCGAGCATCTTGGAAGATAATAATCTCTATATGTGTTGGAAAATGGATCTTGAGTAGTAGCAGAATCCTACGTGGCATATTATACAGCAAACAATTTTTAAGAAGCACAAGGGGAAAATAGTATTAATTCTTCAACCTGACCTTGTCATCCACTGTCCCCCACCAAGATTGTATGTACTTATTCCTATTACATTGACAAATTGGATAAATGAGTACAATGCATGATGTATACTCTCAATGCCACAAACACAAAACAATATTTTCAAGTAGCTTTGTTTACATGCAAGAAATGGTGGATAAGAATCTTTTTTGCTCACATTGTCAATCTGAGGCTATGGTCTTCAAATGTTTTGTGTAATTGGATTCCTTTGTTTCTATGTACTTCTAAGTGACTGATTTTCTCAAAGAGCAAATGATTTTAAAAGCTATTCACATAAACATGAATTAAGTGGCATGTACGAAATAGTTTCATAAATCATTTCTATTTTTAAAAAATTAGGGAAATGTAAAGGCATTGATTGATCAAACAAGATCTATGGCTTTTCTTATTTGTGGCAATAGCTTTTAAAATCATTTGAGTTTTAAAAATTTGAGGAAAATGCAAAGGCATAGATCCATTGAGCAAAAGCAAAGGAATAGATTGATTAAATAATAAAAAAAAGAGATTAAAACTCACAGGTGCAGGCACACAGTGCATAAATGCAAAGTAAATGCATTAAATTGCATGTGGCTGGATGAGAAACTGCTGGAATGGCTTGGTGGACATGTATAGCCAGGCTACTTTGTTCATTTGTTATAGGCTTAAGTCACTTGTTAAGCACGACTATTACTTTGCGGAAATTGTTTTTCTATTCTACAAGTCTTTGTTCTAGAGGATTTTACAGTGATTGAGCAGATTTTGTTATAGTTACAGTGTCCAGAACCAGAAACGAGTTACTTGAGGCAATAAATAGTTTCTTTTGTCAGTTTTCTCTTACTGTAGAGATTTATAGCACACAATAAAATTGGCAATGTGAGCAAAAAAAAATTGTGGTTAATGTCATTTTGCATGTAAACAAGACCATGGAAAAATAGTGCGTCATGTCTATGAGTAACATAGTACATCATTCATTGTACTCATGTGCCATGTCAGCTTTTGAAATTAACTTTGTGGTCTTTTTTTGCAATACAGGAAGATTAAACACATGTTCACTTGCACAGTGCATAGAAACTTGCCACAGATATAAGTAGTCTTATGAACAAAATTGCCTTAAATGCATATAGGTAAAAGCCAGTTGACATAAAACAAAGACTTATGACTTTATAGGCTATTTGAAACTGTAAAAAGGATTAAAAATTGCATTCTAGCAGTTCATTCTATTCTATGGATATTATATAGAGGAAGTATAACTAGTTAACACATAAGCAAAACTTGTTCTATTTTCCGAAAACAAATTACTATTGCAATTGTGGAAAATGCATTTTCTTGTTCCTATATGTGCAAGCAGCCTTTTAAATCATTTGTGTTCAAAGAAATGAGGAATACAAGATGACAAAATGAAAACATGAAAAAGAACTTTATGCAGTCATTATATTGAAGAATTTCAATTGCATTTCAAGAAAAGCAAAAAGACAATTTAGAGAGCTGACCTTGCAGTCTGCTATTGAATGATCAAGTATACTTGCAACAATGTACAAATTATGGCTGTTATTATAGGCACAAGTAATTTTTCCTAGTACAATGACAAATTTGAGAAGTGAGCAAACTGTAAAAACATATACTATTTCATCTACAACTATGGGAAATCTTCCTAGAAGCACATATTTGGAAAACTTTGCATTATTTTTTTCAAAAAAAAAAGGGAGAAGGTTAATATGCTAACCTCACGTTGCAGTTTGTGCGTGATTGTTTAAATACAGTTGAAAGCACTGATCCCTGTCACAAGGACAATTTAGACAAATGAGTACAATGAGTGACATATACTATGTTATTCATAAAAACAAAACATAATTCTCACGTAGATTCATTTCGACGAGAAAGAACCTAAGTAAGAACTTTTGTTTCTTAAAATGCAAATTGCATTTTATAATTTTAAAATACTTATTGTTATTTGTGTACCCTATAATATAGAATTTTTTTGCATTTGCATGCATTAGTGTAATTTTGTTATTGCAATGGTGGCATAAGCTCTTTAAGAGCAATCAATGGAATAGATGCCATATTTGCTTAAGTGTCTGAAGAAGTGTAAATAGGCCATGGCAACCTGTCAATACTAAGCCAAAAAACAACATAGACCTATACTACCACTGTTAAGTTCTGATAAAAAACAATTTCTAGCTACTGTTTAATGCTAGACCAGCTATCACTTAATAGTCAAAACCAGATAAATATTGATTTTCTAACTAAATGGGGTCATTTCATTTCCATTTGCATAAGTTTATTTTGTACCATTATGTAGCACTTACTATTACTTGTGCAATGAAGCCACATGCAAGTACAATTCATAACTCATGGCATTTAGATACACTCAAGGAGAAATACAAACCAAGGTTGTTCGCATCCTGATAAGAAAGATGATGACATACATCCAATTAATGTATGTCAGAACATCTTATTCAATGAAGATGATTTGGATAGGGACGTTACAAATGAGAATCCTTATTGGTGTGTGAGTAATCCTCTTTTTCAAGACTTCTCAAGGAAATTGCATGCGAATACTATCAGTGAACAGGTGGAATCAGATTTATTAATTGACTTTCATTGATGGGTCAAATGTGCACAAGAATAGTTATAATTATTTCTTTCTTTTTATTACTATGTATGTAAATACTATTTAGCAGTTACCTAATTAATTAGATATCAAATGATAGAAGGGAAAAGAAGATTAATTAATTAAGATAATTTGATTCATTAATTAATAAGGTGAATTATCATGTAAAAGTACATAGATTAGAAGTTTGGAAAAATTCCTCTTTCCTTTATGTTTTAATGACAACGAGAAAGCTGAAAGCACTTGTGGAGTTTAGGCCTATATTTGTAAACTGCATTTGCCTGACAGCCCGCAAAGCCTTCTCAACACATTGTCCACATATTGTTCAAAAGGTCCCATTATGGCACATGCTAACAACACAGTGGCTCTAAAGTTTGCAGTATGGAACAGTGATGCAGTAATTGAAGATATGTAATCTTTAGAGGACTCATAAGCACCAAGTTATCGTTAAGCTTCCATATTGTACATTGGAGAAAACACAATTGTTCATCCGAGGAACTAGTCTATGAAGATTAGCGTAGGCTGAGCATTGTGAAACCCAATATGCCTATGGACTCTCAAATAAAAGAAAACTGATGAAAATAACTATTTATTGCCTGAAGTAACTTGTCTACAAGTGTCCTTTTTGGAACCATGACAGCCTTTGCCCTCCCACTGTAAACTCTCTCCTAGAGAAGACATATAGACACACACACATATATATATATATATATACATATGTATATATATGTACAGATACATCCATGTAGACACACATAAATGCATGTATGGACATAAACATATATGCATGCATGCATATACACATAGATGCATCTATACACACATACATATATGCATAAATACACACATGCATAGATATATCCAGAGACATGCATACATGCATATATGCATCTACAAATGTCTACATAGATATACACATAGATAAATGCATATGTACATAGAGACATGCATACATACATACATGCACCAACACATAAGGCACAAAATGATAGTGATAGTCCAACTAAAGCACTATGAAACACAGCTTCATTATGCACTTAAAATAAGAAACTGTGGAAAATAACAAATTATCACCTCAAGTATCTCGTTTCTGGTTCTGGACTCTGTAACTATAACATCTCCTGCTCATTGGCTACAAACTCTTCCTCAGAACATGCACTTACAGAACACAAAAACAACACACGCAAAGTAATAGAGATGCATATCAAGTGGCTTAACTCTATATTAAATGACCAAAGTACCCTGGCCACGCGTGGCCACCAAGCCATTCCAGCGCATTCACCTCGAGCCAGATGCCATTTAATGCATTTAATTTGTATTCATGCAGTACATACATCTACTCACCAGTTTTATAAACTATGCCTTTGCTTAAATTTATTTAATCAATTTATGCGCTCGCATTTTCCTGATATTTTAATGCATTTAATATGTATTCATGGATTACGTACCTCTACCCACCAGTTTTCAAACTATGCCTTTGCTTAAATTTATTTAATCAATCTATGCATTCACATTTTCCCAAATTTTGAGAACAAAAATGATTTATAAAGCTACTCAGACAAATAGGGAAATAGATAAATGCTAATTTTCGAATATAAATAATAGCTCTCCAAATTCAAACTATACAAAAAAATGAGTAATATGTTAAATGCCGAAATGTGATTGCCCAATGTTCCCAGTTAAAAGCATTCCAACCGAATGCATGAGTATTACTGCCTTGACGCTAGGAACCAATAAAATTCAGACTATACAAAACAGTTTATCCAAGTGAGTGCTATTAGGTTTGTTATCTTCAATTTCAAACTCCTTTGACTTTAATGCATTTTCTTTGATGGTAGGATATGGAGATTCTTTTTTATTGAGAGTTTAGAACAATATGACAAATCTTTTTGATATACTATGTTTAGCACATTGCAACAGCAAATAGATAGAAAGACTGTGGAAGCCTTCTTTTAGAGTTTGGAGCATAAGTAAACAGCATAGGTACCCTTGAATACTTGTTTGTGTTCTCATTCTACTAGAGCATTGTACAGTTCTTAATGTTGTTTTTAGTTGCTTGTTATTCAGTATGCTGTAAAAGTGAGCTAAAAAGATTGAAAAATCATAATGAATTAGAAAGCTCAAGAATCCATTGTTTTTTCTATTTTCCAAATTCCTGATTGTTTTTAACAAAATAAAGTTCTTGACCAGATTCTACTAAACTAAAACAGATGGAGGAAGTGTGTCTCTGTCAAAAGCAGTTCTTGGGTCGTATGAATTGATAGCAAAATTACCAAATACCCTTTTTGCATTATTGTACATGTATTTTGCAAAAGTAATCTGATAAAAAATCAATGTTCATAAAAGCTTTTTAACAGATTATTGGAGTTTAAACTGTTACTTGTTTATGCTACATGTCATTGTATTTCATAGCTTATGTTTCCTATGCATTCCTTGTTTCCAATTCCTAGACCTTGTCCATATTTCCACATTGTGTATATATGTCTATGATAGCATTTTCAACTATTATATCTACCTATAAGCCAATACATAGCTATTGGGGCTAAATAAGTGTGGGCAATATTATAGAGACAAACTTATTTCAAGTGCCTTAAATTCATTGTCATCTTACAAATTGGTTTGTACTTTTTTGTGATATCTACCAGTAGCAAGGGAGCTATGAAGGACCTGGCTAACAATTGCATCTTATGTTTTTATTCCCTCTTGTTTGGACTAAGAATCTCCATTTGTGGTATAATCATATAGTTTGTTTCGCTATAACTTGCAAAACAGGGGCTTGATTGCATTGCACACTTATAAATTCGTTTTTAATACATTATGGTTGTACCTGATCTTATTAAGGTGGAAGAACATGATAAGCAATCCAACAAAAGAATGTGTAATTTTAGTCATTTGCCATATGTAGACATGTTTTGATGGTAGAAAGGTAGACAACAATAATATAGTGTGGAGTACAGTGGAGGCTTATGCAAAATTGAAAATAGTGAGCTATTCCGGCAATTTGTCAAGACTCTCTAAGTTAATACAGTTAGTCTAGGAATATGTGGGGTATACATATGATGATTGAAAAGAAGCTCTATCTGTAGCAATACAAGACAGAGCGAAATATTTTTTTTTAATGATTTGTATTTTTTGATTCAAAGTTTTCTAATATATGTGTTATTATCAGTCATGTATTTGAAAACAATGTTACCCCATATACAACTAAATTTAAGCAAAGGCATAGATTTGAGAACTGACAGCTTTTATCAATACAAAGGGGACGTTTATAGTGACAGAGCAAAAGCTCCTGTGCTCATTGAATGAACACCAAGGGACGAGTTACTCAAGGTAACAAATTGCTACTTTTATTTATTTTGCTTCATTTTATCCCAGAAACACAAGTTGGGTTTCACAATGCATCAAAACACATCTATGCAAACAACTCCCAAAATTATAATTGCAATGGATGACAGTGATAGTGTAATGGATACTAATAGTCAAAACACCGAAAAAACCAGCAAGTATTTTTTTAGATTCAATAGAAACAAGTATTAATTGAAAACAAATTAACCTGCGATACTATTTATCATAGGTCCTTGAATTCCAAATGTACAAGTGTGAGCATGGTTCTCTACAGGCTTTAGCTATGCATTTTAACTATATTGTTGTTTTGCATCGAGCCTAAAGAAACATTGTAACTATGGTTTCCAAATAGATTTTAATCAATCAATTTAAATCAAGAAAGGTTTCCAATTACACTTAATACTTGAACCATAAAGCACCATTGCTTCAAGCTATAGAAAAAGTGCAGATAGGCACACAAAACCAAATTCAACTATGACATCATCTAGCAAGGATTTTTTTGCTATTACTATGATTAACTGTTGAACTCAATTGGCTCATCAGTCAAACAACTTGATTGTTCACTGACCTAACTTGTTTGAAAGCTATCTTGTTAAACTGATTAGTTAATCTCATTAATGAGTAAAAGATAGAATTGACTTAATTTGCATGAGTCAAGTGTAAAATTGACTTATTTGTTAATTGACTTTGATTAATGTATCAGAGACAGATGAGACAAACTAAATTGTCATGAGCGAAATGTGAGATGGACTTATTAGCTGATACGCCACACATACTATGACATTTGAACTTTTATCAAATAATAGCAAAAGCAATAGAATAAACAGATGGCTTGAACATAGACAAAGGAATATAATCAATATGGACAACTATAGCTTGTTGAATATTTGTAGCACAAGAAACACAAAGGAAAATGTTGACGAAGGTTTTCCAATTTCGGTTTGCACCTAGCAATTGCATTTGCTTCCTTGTCTATAAAGCCTTTTCAAGAAATTATTATTTTTTGCATATGAATGGCCATGATTGGTTTAATTGATTTGGTGAATAAAGATGATTTATAATTAACTATAATTAACTATTTAAGAAAAACTGATCTATCAATGAACTAGTTTCATTGATTGGTCAAGTAACTTGATTGACGGTTAACTTGATCAGCTATTTAGTTAATTTGCTTGAAAGTTTGCAAAAATCTTTTTTGACAAATAATTCTCTGCATAACTTGCAATCATTACACACCAAGATCCAACATTTCTTCAAGGAATTCTGTCAAACAGTTTACATGTTTTTCTTGTGCTTCCATATTTTGTATGCATATTCATGAGAGCATTTCAAACCATAATATATGTCATAAATCCACGTCTTATCATGCTTAGATGAATGTACATATCCTGTTCTAAAGCTCCTATTTTATTAAAAACAGGAAAAATGGTCAGAAAGATTGTGTATCTGTGAATGTGAATAGGCAACATTGATTTAACTGATTTGGAGGATAAAGATGACTAATAATTAACTATGACTAACCACTCAACACAATCAATTCATCAGCCAATTAGCTTGATTGATCGCTGAATTAACTTGTTTGGAAGCTATCATGTTAAGCCAATTAGCTAATACGCCACATACAACATGACATTTGAGATTTAAAGAAGTCTCATGGACGCAAATCTGCTATCATGTTAAAGCCATGTAAACATTGATGTTTCAATTTCATGGGGTCATTCTATTTCCATCTACCCAAGTTCATTTCATTCCATTATCTAGCACTAATTACTAAATGTTTAAACCAGCTACATGCAAACAAAAATCACAATTCATAGCATCCATATACACCTATGCACAAGTACATGTTATCCAACATATTAACACACACATGGTTTTCTAGTGCTAGTTTGTTAACTTCCTTTGATCAATAGTTCAAATGCACACAAGGATAATTGTAATTATTTGTTTGTTTTAATTATTATGTACTTAAAGACTAATCAACAACTGCCTAATTATTTAACTATCCTTGTACACGTTTGACCCATCAATCATAGTCAATCAATAAATCTGATTCCACCTGTTCTCTAATAGTATTAACATGCAATTTTCTTGACAAGTCTCCAAAAAGAGCATCAGACACACACCAATAAGGGTTCTCATTTGTAACCTCCCTATCCAAATGATCTTCATTCAATAAGATGTTGTGACACACATTAATTGGATGTATCTCATTATCTTTCTTATCAGGATGCCAACAACCTTGATTTGTATTTGTCCTTAAGTGTATCTGGATGCCATGAATTATGAATTCTACTTGCATGTGGCTTGGTTGTACAAGTAATAGTAAGCGCTACATAATGGTAGAAATCACAACTCATAGCATCCATATACACCTATGCACAAATACATGTTATCCAACACGTTAACACACACATGGTTTTCTACTACTAGTTTGTTAATTGTCTTTGTTTGATAGTTCAAATGTACACAAGGATAATTGTAATTATATCTTTCTTTTAATTGCTATGTACTTTAAGGGTATTTTGCATCAATGAATTATGTACCTTCAGCCACTAGTTTTAATCAAAGTATGCATATGGATTCAGAATTAAACTCTCAAAATAGAAAAGACTATGTTTAAATTATAAAGTGCGATTAGCCACCAAAGACATTGATTGGATACTAATTGCACTTTTGATGTCATATTATTGCAACAAAGATCTACTTTTGAACCCCAATTGCTTAATTTTTATGAACCATATAGCATATGCCACTCACAATACCCATTTGTAAAGATTGTCCTTGTAACAAAAAGCAATGATATGACTACAAGTACAATCAATATAGTGAGAATCTTGAATTAACCCTTTTCTTTGTCTACTCTATGAAATTGTAAACAAAGGAGAAGGTTTATTCTAGAAACTCACCCTGTACTCTTTTCTTGAAGAATTTGCTACAGCTGCACCGCTACACCACCTCTCTGCTTCTGATCAAAAGCATTGCACCATGTAATAAGCTTTGATTAGTAAACGAAGACCATTTGTTTGTTTTTCTAAAAGAAAAGCAATTAAGCTCAAGGAAATGATCAAAATGCAAACAACTCCCAAAATTACAATTGCAACATATAATACTCCTACTGCGATGGATACTAATAGCCAAATCCATTAAAACACTAGCAAGCATTTTTTAGATTCAAGAGACACAAGTATAAATGTAAATCAGATTAACTACACAAACTAGTTACCATATGTTCTTGTACCACAAATCTTCTACCAATGAATTTAACTGCTCTTTTGCACAAAGTCTAAAATTATTTTATCAAGCAATATTACTTAACTGCTCTACGGCAACATTGCAATTTGAATTCTAAAACATCTTCGACATAGTTTTTTATAACCCCAAGATACAATTTTCTAGCTTCCTAAGCATTCAGTCTAAGTTTTCCAATTACAAAATCTCAAATTGTTGTTTGCTTCGTATGTTTGTTCCTTGAATCTGGTCACCAGGTAAAATGTACACAAGGATAATTGTAATTTTTTCTTTCTCTTAATTACTATGTATTCAAAGACTACTTAACAGCTACCTAATTAATTAGTTATCTAATGATACAAGGATAAATGACAAATATGGAATTCAGTACTTTAACATGTCTGAAATGTCACATGGACCTATTAGCTAGCACACTACATTTACTGTGACTTTTGAGTGCTTAATCCATCTACATGCAAGTACAAATCACAACCCATAATTAAAATGTCCACAAGGATATTTATAATTATTTCTTTCTTTTTATTATTATGTATTTAAAGACTAATTAATAGCCACCTAATTAATTAGATATCAGATGAAAGAAGAGTAAATGAGAGCTACCAACTCCATAAAAATGCCAAACTAGACATGTGAATATCAAGGTGTCCAGATTTAATACTCATTGCATTCCCCAGAAGCCCATTTTCCTAAGAAGTTTTGTAAATCAGCTCACTTGCCTTATAAATGCTTTCGTATTTTACATGTCTACCTATGAGAACAGTAACCACGACATCTGACATAATTTAAATGCTTGCTGGCACAAAATAGGTTTATACTGCATTCTTTTCTCTACCTCTGTGCAAATGAAAATTTGTATTCTGCTATGGTAAATTCTCTAGTGCATTAGGTACTTTAAAGCGCAATTTTTTGGATGTTGCTCTTGTTCCAGGTTTGATTCTTTTTGGGCGTTATAACTACCTACTGTTGTATTAGTATCCCATTTTTTCTTCTACATATGCATGAATATATATACAACTAATCATATATAATAGTTCTTCTTTCACGAGTTTTGTCAAACAGTTTTGTTTTCTGTATGCTCTGATTGTTTGCATTTATGCCTACGAGGACTATAACCATGACTTTTAACAAAATCCCTCTATCCTTTATGCTTTGATGACAACGGAAAAGCTCAAAGCAACACACTATCGACTCATTGTTCGTAAGCTCTCATTATCGCACACGTTGGCATAATTTTCGTTCCAAAGTACTCTTTATGGGACCGCTTTGCAGTAAACCAAAATATCCAAACTTTATAGGGCTCACATGCATGAAGTAAAATGGACAAGAGGGTTTCTACATAATTCCTATCAAACGCAGATATTTTTTCTTCTACAAATGCATCAATATAAAAACAACTAATCATATATAATAGTTTTTCTTTCACGAGTTTTGTCAAACAGCTCACCTGTTTTCTGTATGCTCCCATTGTTTGCATTTATGCCTACGAGGACAATAACCACGACTTTTAACAAAATCCCTCTATCCTTTATGCTTTGATGACAACGAAAAAGCTCAAAGCAACACACTGTCGACTCATTGTTCCAAAGCTCTCAATATCACACACGCTAACATAATTTTGGTTCCAAAGCCCTCTTTATGGGACCGCTTTGCAGTAATCAAAAAATATACAAACTTTACAGGGCTCACATGCATGAAGTAAAATGGACAAGAGGGTTTCTACATAATTCCTATCAAACGCAGATGAAACCTTCGCATTTCAACAAGAAATTCGAATAGATAATACTAAAAGTAGTTTAAAATACGAATTTATAGTCAAAGTATACAAATGCCTTAAAGCATAATGAAACCCTGCTTGCATTTCTCGTATCAAATAGACGAAAACAACAAAAAGTTACCTCTTGTGACCTCAAACAATTCGTCTCTCACTGTCCAGTGTGTAACTCTGCAACTACAAAATCCCCTGCTCGGCCACACAATAGAGCACTGTGAAATTATCACCTCAAGTAACTCGTTTCTGGGTCTGGACTCTGCAACTATAACATCTCCTTCTCAGTCGCTACAAGCTCTTCTCAGAACACGCACTTACAGAACACAAAAACAATAGACGCAAAGTAATAGAGATGCATAACAAGTAGATTAACTCTATATTAAATGACCAAAGTACCCTGGCCATGCGTGGCCACCAAGCCATTCTAGTGCCTTCACCTCGAGCCAGATGCCATTTAATGCATTTAATTTGTATTCATGCATTACGTACGTCTACCCGCCAATTTTGTAAACTATGCCTTTGCTTAAATTTATTTAATCAATTTATGCGCTCGCATTTTCCTGATATTTTAATGCATTTAATCTGCATTCATGGATTACGTACCTCTAGCCGCCAACTTCTAAACTATGCCTTTGTTTAAATTTATTTACTCAATTTATGCGTTCTCATTTTCCCGAATTTTTAAAACGATAATGATTTATAAAGCTACTCGGACGAATAGAAAAATAGATAAATGCTAATTTTCCAATATATAAAATAGGTCTCCAAATTCAAACTATACAAAAAAATAAGTAATATGTTAAATGGCGAAATGTGATTGGCCGATGCTGCCAGTTAAAAGCATTCCGGGCGAATGCATAAGTATTCCTGCCTGGTGGCAGGAACTAATAATTGAATTTATAATTCATTATTTATCTTCAAAATCTTTCCAAAATCTCACAAAAAGATGATTTTTACAATTCATCTTTATCATCTCATCTTATCTCTTCCACGAAAAGGAAACAAATCTTGCTTTTTGGTTTTCTTCTGTTTTTCTCTCCAGTCTTATCCATCTTCAACCGTTCAATCTGCCAGGAATTTTCACAGCCGTTGATCACATCAGCCAATCAATTTTTTTCAAAAACTCTATAAATACCCCTACGAATCCAAGCATTGGTTACCTACAGATATACACGCATTAGAGATTAATTGCATTCTAGCATTCTAGCATTCTAGCATTGTCACTATCAGCTTTAGTATTTATAGCATTTCGTAATCTTATATTCTAGCAATCATGCATGTTAATTATCTCATAGCATAGAATACAAATCATCATCCTTCAAATCTCGTTCTCTAGGAAGACTATTTGTTGAGCCTAGCATACAAATCTGAGAGCAAGATGGAATCGACAAAAACACTGGAGATAGAGGACAATAGGACGACATCACAAACAAAAGACTGAGTTTGCATTCTCTTATTTGATTTTTTGTTTTATCGGTGTGTTTGATTTATTATTTTTAAATCTACATTTATTCATACACTCAAAATCGATCACATAGGATCTTTTTGCATTATGGGGTGACTTGTGAGGTTGACCCAAGATCACTAGACTTCAACCCTAAATCCATATATTTAATTTTTGCTCAAATTATAATCATTTTGAATTTAATTTTTAAATTTTGGCATGTGTATTAATGAAATGTATGTTGTAAATAGAGATCCATGGGCCTCAACTAAATCTCCAATTAGTGAGAATGTGGTCTTACACTAATATTAATTATATGTTGTTAAAGGTTGTGGGTCTTATATACAATTGCATTGTCTACTTTATATTATACTATTTGAATATTAATCATTTTTATTGATGCAAGATTTTTTAATACAACATTTAGCTTATCCATTAACGAGATGACAACAATTGAGAATGTATACTGTGGTTTATGAATTCTAATCAAAGAGTAGTGAATAGAGCCTTGTCCTACAACAAATCAATAGGACCAATATTTTTATTAGTGGTGTTGTATTGAGCAACCAAGCTACCACCAAGGTGGCAATATTTGTGCAAAGATTGTGCTAGGTGATGCATCTAAAGGACACAAGTGGATATTATTGATTGTTTGTATTTTTTACTTACAGATGTCAAAGGGTCTTTTGTTGTGCTATTTTAATTTAGATGTGTTGGGAAGTTGAGTAGTATTGAGTATTTATATGGAGTCATTGTTTGTTTTCCCAACACTATGACTTTCTTCAAGGGGTTATAGATGATCATGTTAAGTCCTAAGTGTATAAGCATATTTAAATACCATGTCCCCTAGGCTTACCCTCCACAACAACATAAATGAGATATATTGTTGTATTGATGGTACATTAATGATATTTCTAGGTAAAGAGATAAAACCCATGGACTTGGTGATAGGTTTCTAGTTAACTAGGACTATCTAATCTTACATGGAGGCCATATTGATAATTGGTCCCAAATGTAAGAGAATTTTCATAGCTAGGCTAGATTTGATATTCAAGATAGCCTTTTGATAGACACCCTATAATGATGGAGCTATTCCTTTTTTAACATGTATTTCCTTGGCTCAAACTATGGCTAACAATGTCCATAGATCTAGTTTTGTTCAGACATCATAAAAATAAGATCATTTCTCTAGTGGGGAAGAAAGTGAGGCTTACACCCATAGAGTAGGCTAATACAAATGATGATATGGACCCTCCAATTCAATTTTCCAGCTTCAATGATGGAGAAATCTCTCCTAATTTTGTAGCATATTAGGCATGAGATTTGAGTATAATAGTTGGTTTTGTAGGAGAGCTCAATATAATAGATATTGTTTTGCAAGAGATCTTAGTATAATTATGGTTTTGCATATTAAGTTTTTTTATTTTGTTATTATTGGCATATCATTGAGCATATGAATTAGGGTATACCACTCATTCCAATGAAGCTAATTGTGCAATATTCTATGCATGTTGGATGGCTTAAGTCATTCATTGACATGATTTGTTAATCCAAAGTGGCCTACAAAGTTAAAACAATTGAGTGTACATTCTTTGTGCAAGAGAAGAAAATTGCAAAGGCTAGGTTAGATTTTCATGCTATTCACATGAAGTAGGATAAACTAAAAGTGGGAGTTTTCTCATGGAAGTTCAAAGAGCCTTGCTTGCATCATGAAATGATGCAACTAAGATCTTTTTGTAATAATTATCATATTCATGGGTATTCACTTGACTAGAAAAGGGACTATGGTGAATCTTAGGGAGAAGGTTGATTGATTATGAGGAACATTAATGATCTAAAAAATCAAATTAATTTGGCATTTAGACCATTTGGGTTCATGTCATCTTAGTTCAATGGAGTGTAACCAAGACATTTGAGCATGAAATTATCTTGACCGATATACCTACATGAGGAAAATATTGTTCTAGGTTAAAGATGGTTTGATATTCTTAAATAAATTTGTTTGAAGTTGCAAACCTAAAAAAGCACTCAAAAAACTAGGATATGAAAAAAACAAGGCAAAAAATGGTGAAAAGGCCATTCACCAAGGGTGAACAAATTATTAGTTGAATAAATAAATGCATCTTTCATGAATAGTGAGTGGTATTTGAAGCATTATGACATTTGATCTTCCATCACAATGCTTGTATTTTTAAAATTTTATATTTGGAGGTTGCAGAAAGTTTATTTATTGCCTTTCCATGTTTGGGTTTACTAATCATTGTAGTCCTTTATGCGTTTTTTGCAAGTGATGAAATTATTTTCATAAATATATTATTTGTCAACAACAAGGCTTTAGAGTAGTATTGGGAGAATTAGTGCATGTAACTTCAAATATTTTATTAGGTCATGCTATTTGGAGCTACCTATGTGGTGGGAAATCCAATTCAAATTTTGCACTCTTTTTCTATTATTGATGGTAGTATTTTGGTTCTTGTTAAAAGAGTGTATTTTTTGTAATAGTTTTACAAGATTGTAAATTCCCAATCAAGCAATGTTTGTACTAGTTGATGCCATGTGGACAATTGCATTTTCACAACTTGTTTCTGTTGGCAAAATAAGGACATACAACTGAGAGGGGGGGTGAATTAGTTGTCACAAAATAATAAACTTTTTAAACTTAACTTAATCTCAGATCTGATGAATAAGAAATTAACCATAAACAATTAACACATCAGAGAGACAAAGAACACCAAGATTTTTTACGTGGAAACCCTGTTAGGGGAAAAACCACGGTGGATGTTAATCCACAGTATTATACCCTGTTAAAAGTATAATGAAAACAATAAAGGGGAATGCACATGAATTTAGGCACACTGCCTAGAGCTCACTGCTCAATTACATAAGGGGCTCACTTCCCAACAATACAAAATAGGATTAAAATCTGAAGGGTACAAACTGATAAAATAGCTTCTGCACAAGCCTGATTACAGTTCCAATTAAGCACATAAAACTCCTTCACTTTTCACTCAAACTACTTCACACTTCGCTATGTCTTCTTCACACTTTGCTCTGCAATCAAATGATATTCACACACACACATAGGAGCACATCCAGCACACGAAGCACACTTTGCACCGACGAAGTAGTCGCTCTTATATATCTGCTACATGAGATTTCATGAACAACTTAGTCGGCCAGAAAAATAAAGCATATTTGCAATGTCGGCCCAAATTTACAATTAAATTTTCAATGTGGATCAAAACACCATTGGCCAAAACAATGATGGGACCCAAAACAAAATTCACGAGCGCACCAAATATTCAAATTTTACTTTTCAAGGATCCACATCATGTTACCACCATCATGTCGGCCAAGAACATGAAAACCCGAATGTGCGCAAGAATTTTTTTTGACCACGAGCACACCGATCAATGTGGACATACCACAAAGATAGAGCACGATCTAGAGACATCCAAGAACACTAAGAAACATCAAAGAAACATCCATAGCAACTAGAATTACCAAAATTACACAATCTTCACTCAGGAATGCTAAAAGAGACCACATAAATATTGTTAGACCACAACATGATCAAATCTATACGCAAACCTCTGAAACTTCCGATGGATGATCTAGATACTCTCAAGAATAAAACCTTTAGTCCACATCAACTGATCTTCAACATACAAGACAAGATGCCTTCATACCTACATAGTTCCATTGGGAACCTGGAACACTTACTTTTACAATTTTCTCAATATCCTCGACATATACAACCTTTAATATACCAAATGCTAATAGTGTTGACATAAATGGCAACCACATATCAACAACACATCCGCAAAATCCAACAATCTCCCCCTTTGGCATTGATGGCAACACATGATGTGAAAAATACCATCAAGCCAACACACTTGCTTTTCCTTTGGTTCTGACTCTTCTCCTCAATTGCTATTCTCCCCTTAAAAGGATTTTTCACATTGCACTTCTCCCCCTTTAACATCAATGGCAAAGGTAACCATGAACTTCCCATATACACTCTTTAAACCGCATATTTGCACATCTGACTACTCCCCCTGAGTAGCAACCATGGAAACATCAATCCATATTAGAATATAGCAATGTAGCTCACGGATTGATGCAAGTAAATGCATCTCTTAGTTCTTATCAGAAGGGGTAATTACCCCTAGCATTCCTCTGAGATACTCAAAAGTATCCTTTCGCAATGGTTTAGTAAAGATGTCTACAATCTGTTCTTTGGTAGGAATATACTCCAATCTGACTTCTTTCTCATTCACTTTCTCCCTCAAGAAGTGAAACTTGATTGATATGTGTTTTGTCTTAGAGTGTAGAACCGGATTCCTCAAAATATTTATTGCACTTGAATTGTCACAGTATATGGCAATAGGTTCTTCATATACCACCCTGATATCTTTCAGCATCTGTTTCATCCATATCACTTAAGTACAATTATTTGCTTGCTTAGCGATATATTAGCTTCAACTTGTTAGATAGGGAAATGGAATTCTACTTTTTTCTTAACCAGGACACCAGCTTCTTCCCTAGGAAGAAAGCACCACCACTAGTACTTTTCCTATCATCTACATCTCCAGCCCAATCAACATCAGTATATGCACTCAAAGTGATATCATCATCCTTTGGATACCAAAGTACAAAGTCAACTGTTCCTTTCAGATATTTGAAGATTCTCTTAACAATAGTCACATGTGATTCTTTTGGATCAGCCAGAAATCTAGCAACCATACATACAACATTCATAATATCTGGTCTAGTCTGGGTTAAATAGAGCAATCCACCGATCATTGACCTATATCTAGTTTGATTCACCTTAGGAGAATCATCATTCTGTGTTAGCTTGCATCCGATCACCATGGGAGTATCAACAGGCTTTGATTCTTCCATCCTAAATTTCTTTAGTAGCTCTCTCAATATTTAGACTGAGATATGAAAATTCCCTTATCTAACTGTGTAACTTGCAATCCTAGAAATAACTTCATCTCTCCAATCATAATCATCTCAAATTCACCCTTCATCTCATCAGCAAACTTCATACATAGATTGTCATTTCCTCCAAAAATGATGTCATCAACAAAAACTTCTATAATTAACTCTTTATCATGATCCAATTTGAAATATAAGTTGTTATCAACAATACCTTTAATGAATCCAAGCTTCAATAAGTATTTGTCCAATCTAGCATACCAGGCTCTGTGGACTTGCTTAAGTCCATATAGAGCTTTCTTCAAGAGAAAAACCATATCTTCCTTGTCAGTTAGCTAAAATCCATCTGGTTGTTCAATGCATACTTCTTCTAGTTATCCATTCAGAAATGTCGACTTCACATCCATCTAATAGACTTTATAGTTGTTGTATGCAACATGAGCAAGAAATAATCTAACAGCTTCGATTTTGGCAACAGGGGAAAAAGTTTCTTCAAAATCAACACCTTCCATCTGAGAACACCCTTTACATACCAATCTTGCTTTATTTCGGACCACTTCACCTTGTTCATTTAGCTTGTTCTGAAACACCCATTTAGTACCAATCACATTTTTGTCTTTAGGTCTGGGAACCAGTATCCCCGCGTCATTCTTTTCAATTTGTGTCAGCTCTTCCTTCATAGCTTCTATCTAGTGTTCATCTTGGTAGGATTCAGTGACATTTTTAGGTTCAATCATGGAAATCAGGCAATACTCTTCTGCAATATTTCTTCTAGTTTGCACTGCTTTATTCTTATCTCCTATAATTTTTCTTTTAGAATGATTAAGCTTTACATACCTTGGAGTTTTGGGACTTTCACGAAGTTCTGGTCCTTCTGATCTTCCTTCTACACTTGCACTTGTTTGTGCTTTCTGACTTACTTGATTTACCGGAAAGAATTGAGGTTGCTTTACCAGAACATATGAAATAGTCTAAAGTTGATTCTGTGTCTGAACATTCTTCCCTTTGTTTGTATTGTCTTCATCTGAATCATATCCACAATATCTGGATGATTTGGAAAAATCCTCATCAACTCTGACATTTGCACTTTCAACCATATTTATCAGTATTTTGTTATAGTATCGGTAGGCCTTGCTTTTGGTAGAGTAACCTAAAAATATTCCTTCATCGCTTCGTGCATCAAACTTGCCTATATCATCATCTCTCTTGATATAACATTTGCTTCCAAAGATCTTGAAATATTTAATAGTAGGCTTATAACCAAACCATAGTTCAAAAGGGGTCTTACCAAAATTACCATTAACATTTACCAAGTTTAAAGTGTACACAACAGTGCTTACAACTTCACTCCAATAGATTTGGGGCACATTTTCTTCTATCATCATTGTTCTAGAAGCATCCAAAATTGTTCTATTCTTTCTTTCTGCAACTCCATTCTGTTGAGGGGTTCGAGGAGTAGATACTTGTCTTCTGATTTCATGTTCTTCACAAAAAGAGTTGAACTCCCTGGAGGTGAACTCACCACCTCTGGCAGATCTAGGACACTTGATTTTCAAACCTTTCTCATTCTCTTCCATAGCCTTGAAACTTTTGAGCTTTTCCAGTGCTTGACATTTTTCTCTTAAGAAGGAAACCCATATCATTCTAGAGTAATCATCAATAATCAACATAAAGTACCTTTCTCCATGAATACTTTTGACTCTGGAGGGACCACAAAGGTCAGTCTATAGCTGCTTCAACAAATCATTTGAATGAAACTGTTTGCTCCAGAAGGAGACTCTAGTATGTTTACCCATTTGACACTCCTTACAAATTGTGTTAGCAGGCTTCACTAACTTAGGTAGATCTCTTACTTCTTGAGTGGAACTTACCTTGACAATGTTATCAAAATTTACATGACACAACCTCCTATGCCACAACCAACTTTCATCTACTTGAGCAATTCAACAAATCCCACTAGCAGTATTCAGGTGAAAAATATTACATTTTGTCTTTCTACCAGTAGCAATCATATTGCTAGAACTTCCACGTATCTTGCATCTTTCATCTTTGAATTGTAGATCATAGCCTTTGTCCACCATCTGTCCAACACTCAAAAGATTGTGCTTCAAGCCTTCAACATAAAGAACATCATCAGTGTTATCCTTACCACCAAGACAAATAGAACCTCTGCCATGAATCACACCAGCATTGTTGTCTCCAAATCTTACAACACACCATCATACTTCTCTAGGCTTACAAATTTATTTTTATCACCAATCATATGATGTGAGAATCCACTGTCAACAACCCACTCATCTTTTTCTTCAACTCGGGCTACAAGATCTTTCTCATCTTTAGCAGATTCTGTAGCCACAGGACTATTTTCAATGGTAGCAATGAAAACCTATTCATCTTCATTTCCATTATCTTTATCAGACTCATCATTAGTCACCCCTTCTTCAACAAAGTA